>OX451215.1:205935231-206497183 GCA_949628195.1 Phasia obesa | reverse complement strand
ATTGCCTAGACCTGACAAAAATTTGCCTTGGCAAAAGTCAAACTTCATATAAAAAAGCCCAGTATGAAAAACAATTTTTTTTTCTATGAAGTTTGACTTTTGTAAAAAAAAATTTTTTTTTGCCAGGCCTGGAAATTAGGTAACAGTCGCAGATCTCACTACAGATTAGAAAAACTTTTCAAGTACTTTTTTAAGCAAAGAAGCAAAGAAATCTAAAAACTTAAATCAAGAATTTGTGTTTGTTTAACCAAAAAATTATAATTTTCTGTGACATCTGTGACATCAAAATATTTTAAAATGTAAATAAAAAATATTTGCCCAAAGTGTTAAAATACTAAAGTCAAAAATACAGTAAAACTTACCTTAAAATGTGGCTGACAAAAAGATCCATTTAAAAATCTCTATTTACCATGCCTGGCTAAAAGAGTGTGTGTGGCTATGCGTGTGTGCATTAAAAATTATCTGTTTACATTTTGTGATACGCATTCTTATTTGATTTTTATTTGAATTTAATTCATTTTTAGTGTTTTTTTTTACTTCTCATTGTTCCACATTGTTTTTACAGCAAAGATTACTAAATTGTAAATGAAACGCAATTTTTTATTATTTATTTCATTTAATCATTTTTATTTTTATTGGAGTCAATATTTGTCTAGAGTGCAAAAACAACTACACGGAGTAGAATTAAATGAAGAAAACACTAAATTAGATACAAACAGATACGTTATTTATAGCAGCATGTAGTTGACGAGACAAGTATACAGTTGAGAATAAAACTATAGCACAACCAGTTAAAACAAGATTACGGCAGTGCAACAAGTTATTATATTTCAAAGAAATATTATTGATACATTCATGACAATTCTTTGTTAATGAAGGTAAAGTGGTGGCTTCATATTTTAAGTATCGATAATAACTATTCACAATCTTATATCTACCGAGGGCTGGGTAAATTAAAGCTACATTCTTTCTTCAAGTTCAGCTGCTTAGAAAGAGCTGTTTTAATTAGATATTTTTGGATTCAGACCCTCTGTGAGCTGTACAAAAATTCCTAATATTGGGATTCTTTTCAACGATATTGGGATATTAATTTTTGTTGAACGGCCAGCGTATTAGGCATCTCCAACAATTGATGGACTTTTCAGAGTTTTACAAAAAATCTCTTTAACATTAATGAATCCAAATTATTTTGCTCTAGAACACCTTTGTCTAAATGGGAAGTTACAACACCTTTGTCTAAATGTGAAGTGTGAGGTATCATCGACATTTTTATTCGTTTGAAATGTCTGTCGATGATTTCAAATCATACAAATTTCCGTCTCGGCTTCACTTGGTGGCGCCTATCCGAAATGTCAAATTATCCATTATTCTGGCACATAAATCACGCTGAATTGAATCGATGTCATGGCTTATGTTGGATTTATGGGTCTTAAGATTTGTTTCTTGTTCGCATATACATAACTACGAATTAAAAAAAAAACCCTACAAGAGAAAGTCTAATGGGTTCTAATTTTACGATATCAGTGGCCAGTTAACATCTCATTCATGTGAGATGATCATGCCCTGCAAAATATGTAGCATAAGCCGTGCGACACAGAAAAATGTGGTCCAGTACTTAGTATGATGCACGTACATGACGTTGGTCTTACCACTGAGTGGAATACCATGCTACTTACACCGTAAGTAGTAAAGAAGTTTCAATATTAGAACATGGCAATTGCTGGATAATATTCTTACCCTTCCCCTTGCTTAGGGATACGGAGTCAAGCCAACCTCTGCTACCTATTAGTGGCTTCTGTTGAGTATGCAACAGCACATTGACCAGCATTGCACAATGCTCAGAGCCACCACGTGTACCCCGAAGAAACCTCGTTAACAGAGATGATCGGTTCTCTATGCGGCAATCGGTACCCGTTGTACCAGGCGATTGTACACTGGTCGCGCTTCAAGAAACCTTATGTAATCACACCTGTTCTGGTTTCCAGCAAAACCCAGGGGCATGGTGCCCCATATACCCTGAAAGCCCTGCGTCAACACACTCTAAGTGTGTTGACAATGACAATTAATACCGTGCTGTTAAATTCAGATACCTTTGGTATGAATTTCATTTAATTCAGGCCAAAAATGTTGTTAATCATCGACCTTTAGCACTCGCCGTGTTGACGGTGAGAGCCTGGCCAACGTTGCTTTCGAAAAAAACCTATGACTCCGCCAGCTCAAAATCCAGACCTCGGATCCCAAATTCCAAAATTTTGATTGTTGTTTGTTGATTCATTCGGTAATTGGCCTCATCTCTGAATACGATTTTTAGATGAGAACTGCCGGAAAAGAATACCAAATTTTATAAAGCAATTTTAAAATTGTTGAGCGTTATATCTGTCGACGGTAAGTTGGCAAAAGAGACAACAAAACGACTTTCAAATCAATTGTCAAAGTTCTGAAGTCCCTGCTGTGAACGAAATGAGTTAAAATTTGTTTCCTATATTTTTATTCTAAACTGTTCTATCCAAAAGTTAAATTTTTCGTCACGTTTTAAACTGTCATATGGTTGTCACATCTGGCAATTCTATTATCATTGCGCTTAGTTTAATTTGCCATAGACTAATGCCAGAACAAGGCTTAAAAAATGTATAAATATATTTTGTATTCGGGTTTAGTTCGCGAAAGCTTAACGAAATATTTTATTTCGTGATGAGGCTGATTTCATTTGACAACCACTAAAACTTTACCTTCAGCGAAGAGCTCCAATCAGATGCCATACAGCGTGTTATATAATCGATTGTCCAGAAGAAAGACCAAGATCATGGGATTTAACTCCTTTTGAATGTTATTGTCTGGGGTTGCGTGAAGTCATGGGTTTATGAAAACAAACTTGTTTCTGTGAATGAATTGGTAAACAACATTACAGGTTCCATAACCGAGATGCGGATTCAAATACTTGGAAAAAAGGTTAAAAATTTAATTAAAAAAAATGGGCTACATACATTGGTATAGGAAGGCCTTTCTGGGAGGAGGCAATGTTCCTTCCAGACTTGCTGTTGCCCTCCCCAGAAATTTTAAAAATTTTACTACATATTTATTTTCAGAATATTATTCTCCAATACAAATCGTTTTGCCCCCTCCTAGAAAATTTGACCTTCTACGCTAATGGCAACATATAAGGCAACCGGGGCGGTAATCGACCTGAATTTATACTCAGTCACTACTGACGTTAAGTAATCGCTGTAATAAAGGGATTTTTTTTTAGTTCTATAAACTCCTTATATTGTTTTAGTTTTTAGTTTTAAACCTTTAAAAAAACACCCTGTATTACCATGATTTTTACACACAAAACGCTTCAATCAAGCCCATCCTGATACCTAATTACAAACATATTAGCTGGTTTAATACCCCATTTCATGATATTATTGCTTCGTTTTAATGACATTAAAAAGGGGTTACTGTGATGATGAATGAATTTACACTGTGGGGCTAAAAAGGCTTCAAAGAGAATTTTTTTTTTCGTATAGTGTGCGTAATGCCATTTAAAATGAAATAATTATTTTTGTCATGATAAATTCTAATTAGTCATTCTAAAAACTAAACAACAGATTTAGGTCAGAGTTGAATGAAGCATTTCAACTGTTTTTAATCTCGTTTTTATTTTGCGCATGTTGTGTTATTTAAGCTGGTTGTGATTTTACTTTTAATGTACATTCCATGTACATACATATGAGTACTAGAGATCAAAATTAATTAAAATTGTCAGTGGCACCCAAATCAATTAGAAATGATTTAAAAACTAAAATAAGAAAAGAAATAAATTATTTTGGTTAGTCAACAAAAAATTTTTTTGTTTCGCAAATAAATCGTTGTCTATTAAAATCTATTGAAAACTAATTTAAATTTCATTTATTTATTTATTATTATTTTATTTTTTGATAGAAAGTGAGTTTGTTAAAATCTTTAAAAATTCCCATTTTTTCGTTAAAAAAAGAGGTCTAACAAAAGTTTTGAAATTTAAATTATGCTGCGATAAATCTTTCAGTTCACAGTGTCTGTTTAAATCAAAATTAACAAAGGCGTTGTTTTTGAAACCAAATGAAAAAAAAATATTTTTCAGGCATGAGGGACAAAAATCTAAAAACTACACATTAATGAATGACTTCATTCGTCATCCAGAAAAAAGGAAAAAATGAACAGAACTTTATTATTTAAACAGAAAAAAATATTCATATTGTTGTTCTTTATTTATTTTTTGTCTTGTCTTTTGTTGTTTGATTATTGTTGCTTTTGACTGACTGGGTCTTTGCAAAATACATGTTATTGTTTTTTGTTCGTTTGTTTGTTCTCTCGTTGAAAAAAAGAAGCGTTAAAAAAAAATTTCATAAAATATTGCACTTTGTACCAGCCAGTCAGCCATATGTCTCTTTAACCATGAAATTTTACATTTTGTTTTTTTTCATTCCCTCTCTAACAATCAATAAACTTTTAAAACACACAGCCCAAAATAACGAAAAAAAATTCAAAATAATAAAGAAGCCAAAAAGAGTGTCAGTTTAAGTTTGAAAATATCATGACCATTTATGGTTTTAAATTTCATGACAGCAGAATGAACACAAAACAAAATCACAAAGAAAATTGTAAAGCAATTTAGAAAAATTTTTAGAATTTCAAATAAAATTAAAACTTATACAGCTGCCTAAAAAGGCCTTTAAAAATATTTAAAGGTATTTTTAAAGATTCCTTTAAAGGTCCCTTATTGCAAATAGAAATAAGAAAAATGAACTTAATTTATTAAAGGAAAAAATAATATTTTAAAATTACTTAAAAAAATTTTTTTTTTGTTTAAAAAACATTATTTTTACTGGAAAATTATCTCTTTAGTAAAAAGATTTTTTTTTTTTGGGAAAAATAATATCTTTTTAAAAAATATATTTTATTCAAAAGATTTTTTTTTTTCAATACGAACATTTAAAAAAAATATATTTTTAGAAAATAGTCTATTTTTAAAAAATACACATTGTTCAAAAGTATGTTTTCAAAAAGTACCATTCAATAATTATAAATTTTTAGAAAAAACACCGTCGAAAAATTTAAGACAAATTAACCTTTTTAAGTAAAATGTAATTTTAAAGAAAAAGATACCTTTTTAGGGGAAATAACTTTTAGCAATAAATACTTTTTGAAAAAGTATTTCTTAAAAAGGCACTATTTATTAAAAAGTATTTTTTTTTTAAATAATAATCTGTTAGAATTAATTAATTAATTAAATAAAATTAAAAACCAAAATTTTAAAATAATCTCTTTTAGACAAAATTAACCAGAAAAATATTAGAAAAAAATTCATAATAAAAATATATTAAAAAAATATGTAAAAAACACCTTTTTATAAATCCATTTTTTAAAACATATTTTTAAAATTTTAGTTTGTAAAAAAATCTTTTAAAAAGTATATTTTTATTATATGAATATATATTTTATATAATGAAAAAATATTTTCCAAAAAAAAAAAAAAAATAAAAAAGTACTTTTATCAAAAAAATGTCTTTAAAAAAATACATTTAAAAAAATATTTTTACAAATATTTTAAAAATGTTTATTTTTGGCAAAGTATGCGAATGCAAAAAAAATCTTTTTTTTTTTTGATGGCAAACCTTGTAATATGAAAATATAATCTGTCTCAATAAAATCTAACTAACTAACTAACTAACTTATTTTTTTGGAAAAACAAAAACGTTAAAAAAAAATTAAAAAAATACTTACCCTCTTAAAGAAAAAATACTTTGTATTTAATTGTTTAAATATTAAATTTTTTAAAAACTAAATTAAAAAAAATAAATTATAGAAAGGTTCTTTTGAATGTACTTTTTTTAAAAATATTGTTGTTGTTATATTTCTATATAAATATTTTTTTCTAATTTTTTAACTGGTTATTTTTTTTTTTCTAAAAGATAATTATTATTTTCCAAAAGGTACTTTGTAATAAAAAGTTACTTTTTTGAAAAAGTACTTTTTCCAAAACGGTACTTTTGCTAAAAAAAATTTGTTTCTTAAAAAATAAAATTATTTAAATAGGTTATTTAAAAAATAATTTTAAATGGTACTTTTTGAAAAATCCTTTTGAAAAAAACATACATATTTCTTAAAAATGTATAATTTTTTCTAAAAAAAATATAATTCTAAAAAGACACCTTTTAAATGACAAACTTATTTTTTTATAAAAAAAGGAATTTTTAAAATAGTATTTTTTTCTTGAAAGATGACCTTATTTCTTATAGAAGAAAAATCCTATTAAAAGGCCTATTTTTTCAGAAAAGTACTTTTTTATAAAAATGTACCTTTTTCCCAAAACCATTTCTCTTTGGAAAAATTTACCTTTTAAAAAGAACTCTTTCAAAAAAAAAAACTTTGTTAGAAAAGGTACCTCCAAAATAACTAGTTATATTTAAAAAAGTACTTTATAGAAATACAACCACCTATACTAAAGCAATTAAAAAATAATCTCTTTGTTACAATAATACTTTTTATTTTCATTTTGGAAAAGGGATTTTTTAGGAAAGTACTCTTTAAAAAATGTACCTTTTGTAAAAAAAAGTATCTTTTTAAAAATAGGTATATTTTTCAATACAAGAATTTTTTTAATCAATCTTTCAAGAATAAAAGTACTTTTTGAAAAAAAATTTTTTTAGAAAAGTACAACTTACTAAGACAAAACTGCCTTAAAAACCCATTTTGATTAGAAATAAATCTTGTTCAAAAATTTGAAATTTTTACAAGAATTTGCCTTTTTCCGTTGAATAGAAAATTAACTTTTTTAGAAACAAGTAACTTACATATTTGTAAAAAAGTACTTTCTAAGAATACTATATGCGTTTTTAACAGCAAACATATTTAGAAGAAGATTACATTGATTATCAATATTTATATTTAACCCCACCTTAAATGAAAAAAAAAATTTTTCCTTATTTAATTTTTTCAAAAATGTTGTTATAGAAATACCTTTTTAAAAATTAAAAATTAAAAAAATTTACCTTTTACTCAAAAATTTGTTTTTTCAAAAATAATGTTTAAATATTTAATATATTCTTTTATGAGACCTTAAGAAAACAATTTCTCAATTTCATTTTTAGAAAAGTCCAATTTTATAAAAAATATTTTTTTAGAATAAAATATTTGTAACAAAAACTTTGCAAAAAGGCTAAGTTTTAATAGAAATTTTTTCTTTAAATTTATTTAAGTAAAAACTACCCTTTTAAAAAATTTCTAAAAAACTTCTAAAAAACTTTTATAGAATGAAGTTTTTTTAATAAAAAAGTTCCTTATTGATAAAAAAAAAGGAATCTTACTTACAAATGGGCTCGCTCCTTAAAGAAAAGTATCTTTTATAAAAAAATATCGTGAGAAAAAATTTTTCAGAAGAAAATAACATTTCACTAAAAGTTCCTTTTTTATAAATTTTCCTAGTTTTTTAAAATAGCCCAATGAGAGAATTAAGAATAGATCTAGAAAAAGTAAGTTCTTAGAAACAATACCTTTTTATACAAAAAAAAAAAATACTTTTCAGTAAAACTTTTTTTAAGGAAATACATAAAAATTTGCTTTCCTTAAAAGTTTTTTTAGAAGCAGTCACTGTAGCAAAACAACTACCTTTTTTTGAAAGAAAAAAACTTTTTGAAAAAGTACGTTTAAAAAAAAAATATTTTTTTAATAAAAATATTTTTTTTAATAAAAATAAAAATATTTTTTTTACTAAAAATATTTTTTTTAATAAAAATATTTTTTTTTTAATAAAAATAAAAATATTTTTTTTAATAAAAATATTTTTTTTTTAGTCTTAAATTCTGTAAGAAAAAATCTTTTTTTTATAAAAGTGTTTTTTTTTTAGAAAAATATTTAATTTGAGGAGAAAATAGTTTGAATTTAAAAAAAAAAATGTGTTATTTTCTACATAAAGTTTATTTCTACAATAAATACAACACGATGATTAATGTAATTTCTCATGCTTATTGTTAAACATCTTAAGTTGAGCTTATCATTGGCCCATTTAATCTTTTAACTCCACAAGATAATTAACGTTTTAGCAACTGATTTTAAGAAATTATAATTTTTTTATTATTTTTCTTATAAAACGCATACAACTAAAAACCATTCAAGAAGGTAATTAATCAAAAGTCAAATTTTTTGTGGTTAAAAGGTTAAATTATGGTTTTTAACTTTATTCAAATACGTTTTATTTAAAACATAATCAATCAAAAAAAAAACCAACTAACTTTTATAAACGGAAACTATAATTTCTTAAACACAAAAGAATTTATATTAAACAAATTAAAAAAAGCTACACATAAAATCACGTTCGAATTTTTATATAAAAAAATTACCAAAGCAAAAAAAAAAAACAACAGTAATTCCAAACAAAAACTCTACTCTATTAAGTCAATCAAGTGGAACATTCAGTCAGTCAGTCTTTAATTCATATGTTCCCTCATTTATTCTGCTATTAAGCTGTAATTATGTTGTAATTCTTTCTTTTTTTCTCTTTGTTTAATTTTATTTTAATTTAAGCTTTTTGCTGTTGTTGTTGCAATTGAAAAGATTGTCAATTAATGACATGACAGACATGCATATTTTTTTTCCTATTTACTTTTGTAAAAAGATCATTACAATTCTACTTAAATCATCATACAACATTCCGCTTCAGTCATTTTTGTAATTAAAGCAATTTTCTTGAAAAAAAAAAAATAAACTAAAAATTTATTTTTACAAAAAACAAACAACTAGAGTTCATGACTTATGTTCACATTTCCTTTGCGTTTGTTTTGAATTTACATACAAAACACTAATCATTATCATTAAATGTAAATTAAGGCGATAAAAAAGTAAATAAAAATAAATATAAAAAAATTTAAAATTTCACAAAAAATTTTTCTGTAAAAAATAAAAATATTTTTTTTTTATATTTTCACCAAAAATATTTTCTTAGTATTATTTTCTTTATTAAAGCAAAATTAAGTTATTATTTTTACAATAAAATATTTATTAAAAATATTTAATAAATTTGTTTTATTTATATTCAGCAACATTAGGCCCAATTGGCTCATGATAACATATAAAATCCAAAAATATTTATTTATTTTTAAAATTATTTATTTTAATTTTTTAATAAAAATATTATCAAATTTTTTTACGAAAATTTTTACCAAATTATTCACACTGTGCCACTGTGACTTCTTTTTGCTGATTTTCGATGTCGATTTTTTAAACAAGTTTAATTGGTCATTCACAATTTTTTAATCTTCTTCACCAAATTCTTTGAATAAAACTCATTAGAATAAAAAATTATTCGAATAAAAAATTATTCGAATAAAAAATTATTCGGATAAAAAATTATTGGAATAAAAAATCTTCGAATGCGTGTAATACTCAGTTGATCATATACTTCGGTTTTTGGGGAAAGTTTTTTTGAAGAAACTTCGATATTTTTTTATGATATCTAATTTTAGGTTGAAATTTCGCGGTTTAGTGAAATTTATTATTTCGCTGAAATCGTATGGTTTATCATATATTTCGCTTTTTGGTGGAAATTTGTTTCTTGAGAAACTTCGATATTTTTTGGTGATATCTAATTTTATGGTGAAATTTCACATTTTAGGAAAATCTATTATTTCGTTGAAATCGTGTGTTATATAATGTCACACGAAAACAAATTTTAAAACGATCACTCTAAATCGACATTATATCGCATCCCCGTCTATAAGGATCCAGAATATACAAAGGGTGGATTTTTAGAAATATAGAACTTAAAATGTAAATAAAACATAGATATATGGCGTCAACTCCATTGGATTTGGCTCTATTCGAAAAATAATTATTTGCCACTTTTATTTCATTATATGAATTCCGGGGCATTTTTTAACCTTGGGATCTCTAATTTTTGACCATTTTTTCTGGCAATAGGGCTATTATTGTCAGTGATAACGTGGGGAATGTTGTGTTCTGAGGAATCAATAGCGACGTACTCCAAATACTTTATAAAACCCTTAAAAATAGTAAAGCAGTTTTTAATCGCCTGAATCGAGTAACTTTCGTTCACTTTTTATGGCAATGGATGCCGTGTGTCAGTGGTGACAACGAGGAGTGTTTTCATTGAAGTCGTCAATCGTTTCTGGCTCATCGGCATTGACCAGAAACGTTACATAGCCCCACAAAAATTAGATCAGTAGTGAAAGATCTTATAATCTTGGAGGCCAATTTGCGGTTCGAATATGTAAAATTATTCGTTCACCCAACGATGCATTCAATAAGTCAGTTGTGGTACGAGCTGTATGAGAAATAGCACCGCCTTTTTGACACCACAGCTCCTACACATGAAAGCTATTTTATTGCAATATAAAAAGAAGTCACTGATCATGGCCCTATAGTGGTCACTATTAACTGTAACCTTCCACTGTTCCATAAGGCACACGAAACAGTGACATTATCTTGATGTACTGCTTGTTCGATAATGGCGAATTGTGGATTGTTTTCGCTCCAAATTTTACAGTTTTGCTTATAGACGTATTCAATCAACCAAATGTGATCTTCATTGCTCAACGAAATGAGCGCCATGTGATTCTCAAACTGAACCATATTTTTGTAAAAAATCTATATAATTTTCAGGTGCTGTTCAGGTTACACTCTTTTCAAGATGAAATGAGATTTTAAACTAAACACAAAACAAGTACCAGTTGTCAAATTATTGCACATATCTAGCAGTATTGCCAACTTAAAGTTTTATACCTTTGAAAAAAACACGTTTATGCGATCGAAAATGGTAAAATGTTGTTATAACTAGATGGAAAAATATAACAATTTAAATAAATGAAAAATCGAGTAAATATTACTCGAATACATATTAATCGAATAAATATTAATCGAATAAATATTATTCGAATAAATATTATTCGAATAAATATTAATCGAATAAAAATATTATTCGAATACAATTTTTTGCATATTCTACCTTAATAAACAATTTAACAAATACAACTATGTCAAAGCGAATAAAACAACAACAATCGCAATTTTAAAAAAGATTTATACTACGATATCTCATTTAAACACGACTTGTAGACAAAACACCATAAGGAACTTCCAAACGATCGTCTTTTGATTATGTCCCGTCAAATGAAATATCCTTTTTGCCTAACAATTTGTTATTCAAATTTTTTCTAATAAATAGAGCGTATAATTTTTATTGGAATGTCAAATTATAAATATTAACTAAAGGTGCGTTTTTCTCATGAAGAAAAGTCAAGTATTTATTCAAACCATAAAATGGATTTCTTAACCAAGAAAATGGCAGTTTTATTTACCACCAACATTAAGGCACTTTGCTATAGTTTAACGTTGAAACAGTGAAAAAAAAACAATTAATCAAACCCCTTTCAAACATGTCTATCTCTAAATGTCAGTTTTCAACTTCTACGAACTAACTATTCTCTTGCAATCGTCTACATTTAATGGTGAAACTCTTTTTCTTGAAATTTTCTTAGATAAAGCCTGAATTGCTTATCAATGCCATAAAAACCTATTGCACATTAATCTTTTAGTTTAAAACCAAAAGTTTTCTTTCTTCTTTATTTTTTATTTAAATTTACTAAGAAGTAAATATTCAGTTTAAACTCTAGCACTCCTATAGACAAACATACAATTTTTGACAGCGCCAACTCTATTGATGACATTTATGTTTTCATTACAATGCAAAAACAACATTTATTCTTTTTTATTACGTTGACAAAATTCCTAAGAAGGCGACACGGAGACGTTTAAACTCTTCTAAGGGAATCATTTTTTATTTTTTATTTATTTGCGGCCACATACAATTAACAACGTAATATTTATTTAAAATGGGCTTGGTGTTGAAAAAATTCTCATACAAATTTTGTTGTTGTTTGTAATTGCACCCTAAATAATTGGTTCAGTTTATGATAAAGTTTGAGTCACTAAGTTTTTTTTTAACTCACTTTTCATTGCTAACGCTTTTATTTAGGTCTCTGACCATTAAATCGCCGATATCTTTTAGAATCTTATATTGTAGAACCATATGGCCCAGGAAAAATATTATTATTCAAAATCCATTACTGCATTCTCCTTCCCATTCTGATCACTTTTACAGCAGTAACAATAAAGTTACCAAGGTTGAATATCTTTGCATCGATACAGCAAAGTTCTATTATCTACCCCAAAAGTACGCTTACTTGTGTGGTGTTCTGCCACAATTATACTGTAGAAAAACACGACATTGATCAAGTTGCCTTTAGAGATCATATGGTTTTTAAATAATTAATAAAAGGTTTTCGTTATTTAAGTTCCCTCTGCTACATTATAACTGTGCAGTGGTCAAATTGAAGAATACAACTACACTTTGGATATCTCTCGAGGCCTTTCCTGCAGTAAACACTCAGGATTGGTTGCTTATAATGCCGTACATACAGGTTAAGGGCATGTTTGGTCTTACTTTTTTGATTAAGACCGAACATGCGTAAGACTCCATATGCAATATCGGATCATACAATCATCTTGCATCTCTATACTAACAGGCCTCCTATATAATGTCTTCCCTAAGAATGCAAAATTTTGTGTTCTTTTAAACGTAACGATAATTTAGCTTCCACTTTTTTAAAGTTATCGATAATTTTTCTATAGCAAAGTTAGGTTATCGACAACTTTTCTATGGAAAAGATAAGTTATCGACAACTTTTCTATGGAAAAGATAAGTTATCGACAACTTTTCTACGGAAAAGATAAGTCATCGACAACTTTCCTATAGAAAAGATAAGTTATCGACTACTTTTCTGTAGCAAGATTAAGTTATCGAGATCTTTTATATAAACAGCTTCTACTTTTTTAAAGTTACGATAAATTTTCTATAGAAAAGTTAAGATATCGACAACTTTTCTATGGAAAAGTTAAGATATCGACAACTTCTCTATGGAAAAGTTAAGATATCGACAACTTCTCTATGGAAAAGTTATGTTATCGAAAACTTTTCTATAGAAAAGTTAAATTATCGACAACTTTTCTGTAGAAAGATTAAGTTATCGAGATCTTTTATATAGACAGATTAAGTTATCGACAACTTTTCTATAGAAAAGTTAAGTTATCGACAAGTTTTCTTTAAAAAAGCTAAGTTATCGACAACATTTCTACAGAAAAGTTAAGTTAAATTATAGAAACGTTAAGTTATCGACAAAGTTTCTATAGAAAAATTAAGTTATCGACAACTTTTTGACAGAAAAGTTAAGTTTTCTATAAAAAAGTGAAGTTATCGACAACTTTTCCATAGAAAAGAAAGTTACCAACAAATTGTCTAAAGAAAAGAAAAGTTAACGATAAACTTTCTATAGAAAACAAAAGTTATCGACAACATTTCTATAGAAAATAAAGTTACCAACAAATTTTTTGTAGAAAAGAAAAGTTATCGACAAACTTTCTATAGAAATCAAAAGTTATCGACAACATTTCCATAGAAAAGAAAGTCACCAACAAATTTTTTATAGAAAATAAAACTTATCGACAAACTTTCTATAGAAAACAAAAGTTATCGACAACATTTCTATAGAAAAGTTAAGTTCATTTGTCATAATCATTGCCATTACCTTCTTTCCTTATACTGAAGGGTGCATTTAAAACCCAATCCGGTCGATTATAAAGTTTTAGTTGTTTTCTTTCTGTTCTCTCACAAATACTTTAAGCTTACGATTACTTCATTTTAGATTAAATGGAAATGGTATGTAAAATTGCAAGAAAATAAAATCAGTTGAAAAAGAAAGAAAAAAAAAAGAATTGCAAAAAATAAAATACCAGCGCTTAAAAAAGTTATTTTAAAGTTTAAGCACGCAATTTATGCGTTTAATTTTTTTTTTCGTTCATTCTCCTACTCGTACTTGTTCTGAGTGCTCTGTTCTTGTAGTTTATTGCAATGGCAATACAATTGGACGAATAATGTTTGTTTTACAACAACATAAAAACAACAAAAAATATGTCTGTAAGTTTGTCGCCATTGTTGTGCTGTGAAATTAAGAATCTTAAAATGTGTCTTTCTTTGTTTAATGTATTCATTCAAAGTGTTTAAGTTGGAGTTATTACGAGTACGTGGCTGCAAATCAAGAATCTAGAAGTGTTCTGAATAATGCATATTTTTGTGTATAATTTGAACAAAAATATTTTTTTTGGTTCTTTATAGAACTGATAAGATTTTCAGGAGAACTAAATAAATAAGTTAAGATGGTGTTTAACCTCTACCTGTCCACATTTGACTTGTTTCTGTAGAAAGGCTTAAAGTTGTTCAACTTCAAACTACCAAACGTTAAAGCCCAACAACATGACATGATTTTTGCCTGATGATAACTTGACTTGACGTCGACTTTGTTGGGTACCCAAACCTACCTTCGATCTTAGCTACAGATTATTATCATGTAGGGGGAATATTAAAGGAGATCGCCTCTTAATAAGCCCCATTTCGACCCCCTTCCACCCTAAACGATTATAAACAGCCGATTTGAAATTTACGACGAACTTACTTTCATTAAGTTACGTGCTACAACTAACACTAACTCTTGACTTACGTGATTTAAGTCTGTCGACTCTGTAGGCCTTCTATCTCATCACGGAGTCTCTAGTAATTGTTAGCATTTGTCCAAGGCTCAGGACCCCGTCGCTTACACATTTAACAAGTTTTTACCAGTTGTTCTAAGTCGTATGCCAACCAGAGCTGGACATTCGCAAGGATTGTGCGCTACCATCTTAGCTTCTTCCAGGCACAGTGTGCAAATCATCTTCGATTTTCGGCTTGGTAAATGATAATTTAAATTTCTCCCTACACTGTCACTAACACAGCTATCCAGCTTAAGGCACTTTTATTATATCTAAGCATCTTAGTGGCATTTCCGCCAAGGAGCTCCTTGATCGCCATTCAAGCCTACACGTGGTGGCCCTTTTTATTCTCTAGTCACCACGAAAATTTCATTTGTATGATTTCTTCTTTTCTGACTTCTTTATTCGAAAAAACACAATTTGACAATAAAACTACAACGATGTTTTTAACTGGAATTGTGAATAAATTTTGTGTTTAAATTTTGACTTTTTATGATGTAGTGTGCGATATATATAATGACATTTGTATATACAAACACCGCTTGTGTGGTTTTATTAATAAAAATTAGAGAAAATCTCAATGTTCATATACTATAACTACTTATAGTCATGTCTATTTCAAATAATAAATGGGTTGTCTAAGAGCGAAAGCATTTTAAGCTGCTTCTTAATAACAAACTGCTAAACTTTTGTTTTTATTAAAAAAAGGCTTATTGAAGTTTAATGAGCCCAACATAATTTTTGATCAGATCATAAATCAAAAAATTTCTTAATAAACTTAAAGCAATTTCTATTTCATTCAGTTCCATAGAAATAAAAATAACATCTAAAAATAAAAATCTGATTTGTTACACTTAAACCAAAACTTTTATGAAGCTTTCGAATATTAATAACAGCTTCCATTTCATTAGACTCATAAATTAGGGAAGAAAACAAAACAAAAGAAATGAAATAAAATAAAATAATAACAAATTAGCACAATAATTCATTTTTATTTGAAAAATCTTAACATATTATTTTGGCCTTTTGCTGGGGTTCTTTCTTTAAACGCACAACATTAACGCTCACACTTTAAACTTGAAGTGAAAAAAATCCTAGACAACATTTTGGATAGAATCCTAAAAATCTATAGAAATGTTAAGTTATCGACAACTTTTCTATAGAAGAGTGAAGTTGTCGACAACTTTTCTATAGAAGAGTGAAGTTGTCGACAACTTTTCTATAGAATAGTGAAGTTGTCGACAACTTTTCTATAGAATAGTGAAGTTGTCGACAACTTTTCTATAGAATAGTGAAGTTGTCGACAACTTTTCTATAGAATAGTGAAGTTGTCGACAACTTTTCTATAGAATAGTGAAGTTGTCGACAACTTTTCTATAGAATAGTGAAGTTGTCGACAACTTTTCTATAGAATAGTGAAGTTGTCGACAACTTTTCTATAGAATAGTGAAGTTGTCGACAACTTTTCTATAGAATAGTGAAGTTGTCGACAACTTTTCTATAGAATAGTGAAGTTGTCGACAACTTTTCTATAGAATAGTGAAGTTGTCGACAACTTTTCTATAGAATAGTGAAGTTGTCGACAACTTTTCTATAGAATAGTGAAGTTGTCGACAACTTTTCTATAGAATAGTGAAGTTGTCGACAACTTTTCTATAGAATAGTGAAGTTGTCGACAACTTTTCTATAGAATAGTGAAGTTGTCGACAACTTTTCTATAGAATAGTGAAGTTGTCGACAACTTTTCTATAGAATAGTGAAGTTGTCGACAACTTTTCTATAGAATAGTGAAGTTGTCGACAACTTTTCTATAGAATAGTGAAGTTGTCGACAACTTTTCTATAGAATAGTGAAGTTGTCGACAACTTTTCTATAGAATAGTGAAGTTGTCGACAACTTTTCTATAGAATAGTGAAGTTGTCGACAACTTTTCTATAGAATAGTGAAGTTGTCGACAACTTTTCTATAGAATAGTGAAGTTGTCGACAACTTTTCTATAGAATAGTGAAGTTGTCGACAACTTTTCTATAGAATAGTGAAGTTGTCGACAACTTTTCTATAGAATAGTGAAGTTGTCGACAACTTTTCTATAGAATAGTGAAGTTGTCGACAACTTTTCTATAGAATAGTGAAGTTGTCGACAACTTTTCTATAGAATAGTGAAGTTGTCGACAACTTTTCTATAGAAAAGTTAAGTTATCGACAACTTTTCTATAGAAAAGTTATGTTATCCACAACTTTTTTATAGAAAAGTTATGTTATCGACAACTTTTCTATAGAAAAGTTATGTTATCGACAACTTTTCTATAGAAACAATTCGGTAACATAGACAACTTTTCTATAGAAAAGTTATTTATCGACAATGTTAAATCATTGACAACTTTTCTATAGAAAAGTAAAGTTATCGACAACTTTTTTATAAAAATTAAAAGTTATCGACAACTTTTCTATAGATATGAAAAATTCTCGACAACCTTTATAAAGAACAACTTTTTATAGAAAAAGTTAAGTTTATTTGTCATAATCAATGTCATGTCATTACATAGATACATACATACATACATACATACATACATACATACATACATACATACATACATACATACATACATTTATGCGATACATACAAACATTTTTCCATGATCTTTCCCATTTATGAAAAATTAACAAAATTTTATTTTTTTTATGAAAAGAAACAGAAAAAAACTAAAATTTACATACTCACACATGATTGAGCAATGAGTGAGCATTTCGGTACTCTTTTAAAAACTGACAAATTGATTAAAATAATGCTTTGCTGTCTTATTAACCTTAAAATAAACATAACTAACTCACTATGCTGTGATTGTTTGAATTTGATATCACCTTAGGAAGTGTTTGCTGGGTTGCTTAACTAACAGCCCTGTTGTTTATCTATAAAACACGCATTAATTTTTAACACTTCAGTTTAACCGGCCTGCATGGTGGTCATTTAATCACCGTAGACAAATGGTTGTTAAATCTAGTTCCATTTAATGTTGCTTATGCCTGTGCTTATGTTTAACCTAATTTATTCTTTAAACCTCAACAAAAGTTTAATCAGTTTGAAAATAAAACCTCTTAGCTATTTACTGACTGAGTTAGTTAGCAACTACCAAAATGTGTGTGCTTTTGTTTCTAACAGCCAGTTAAAACTTTCTAAAGCCTCCTACGGGTATTTTAAATGAAAATGAAATTGAAAAATGGAAAATGAAAATGAAAATGAAAATCTAATCATTCTCAATGCGCAAGTGTATTTTTTCAGCAGTAGATTATGTTACGCCTTTAAAAAAATCAAATCAACTTTTTTTTATAAAAAAAATTTAATAATTTAATTTTATATTAAATAACAGAAAATTTATTTAACAATAAATGGCCGAAAAGATTTTTTGTGATTAAAATGTTTTTTTCCAAAGAATTTTATAGTTTTTATTATATTTTTTTATAATTTTTTATATAACTTTTAATATTATATATGAAATAATATTAATAATTAATAAACATATATGAAATTGAAAAAAGAGCCTTATGCTCTTAATAGTCCACTTTATATCCAACAGATGATGCGAAATTTAGCGAATAATTTCCCATACGCTTTTTTCGACAAAAACTATATAACTATTTGTAATCGAATAATCTATACATATAACAAAACTGTAACAGGACCATTTCTGTACATAAAATATTTTATGAAAATTTTGTTTATGGTGCAGATATTTATTGAATTATTGGAATTGTCTGTCTGTTTTATCATCACGTAAAAACTACTGGAAAATGTTAATAAAATTTTGTGAGGCGGTATCTTATTATATTCCGCAAAAATATCTTATTTCCAAGAGAAATTAGAGAAGAAGTAGGGAAATGTACGCAATTTACCGATTTAAAGGTAGCACCTTCTATTTTTGAAAGCAGGATATTTTAAAAACTCTACTATAACTATAGAATTTTATATAAATTTCAGCATTTTGTCCACGGATGGGTACCTCTATATAAAGAAAATATATAAACCATAGCTGAAGCACTATAAAAGTATGAGTCTTAAAACTTGAAAGTAATGGAACAAAATATTGTCCGCGTGCCGACGACGTGGCGGTCAAAGCTAGTAATTAATAATTACGTGATGAAGTCCGTCAGTTCTTACAAGGCATAAAAATACTTTTATCATTTCCTTTTATTTCCACAATGACTTCTGGTCCCCTACTGATAATTTACGGCAACGTAAGAGTCTCGTTATAACACTAGTCTTTTACTCTGGACTTCACTGATTTCAGACTGGCGACTGATAATTGTCGACCGTCCTGCTTACCACAGAGTCTCTCATATTTGCTAACATTTGTCTAAGGCTAAGCATCGTAGACCCACGTACATAGATGTTAAGGAGTGGAACAAGATTAACGTGAGTACCTGCCTACTCGGCCTAACCTCACGGTGGTCTTACCACCGAGTGAAACTTAGGCGTAGACTAGCGCCCCCATTGTGTAATATAACAACACTTTGCGATTGCCACCAATCGCTTTTTGTGTGTGATACAGTCACAATGAGTAGCAATTTATATAATATGGCAAGCCTTTCCAAGGCAAGCCTAGATCCACATTATAACCTCTTGCTTAGGGGTTTGGAGACTATCCAAACTCCGTCTGTTGAGAGTGCAACAGTACACTTGATCGACTTTGCACCTTACCTACATAAATCGATCTTAAACAACAACCACCACGTGTACCCCCGAAGGGGACCTCACCAATAACCGGTCACAGAGAGGATAGGCTCTCTGTAGGGCCACGGGAATCCCGTGGTACCAGTCCTTTGGGCACTGGTCGGGCCTCGAAGAGGACCCGTATGTTTTAACACACAGACCTTTTCTTCCAGATTTAGGCTCTAGGAACCCTAGCGTCTGGTGCCCCTATTTTCCCCGAGTGAACCGCGTCAAAGCATTTGCCATATTCCTGCAGTGACAATTGGAACC
Organism: Phasia obesa; assembly: GCA_949628195.1. Lineage (NCBI taxonomy): Eukaryota > Metazoa > Arthropoda > Insecta > Diptera > Tachinidae > Phasia > Phasia obesa. Next base: position 206,477,586 of record OX451215.1, on the reverse strand, counting down.
CCCGTGGGTAAGATGTTAAGGAGTGAAGAATTTTCAAGAATGTGGTTTTTCACGGTAACAATGTCTAAAATAGATGTCCTAATCGAGGTTTATCATACGTAAATGTACAGCCAAAGAATGTCCTAATAAAGATGTTTCGTACAGTCTTACTCATCTAAGGAGTTTGCCTTTCGAGTAGAATGGTTTGATAACACTACGAATTTAAATGCGGATAGACTAGCCATAGCTAGCTCCGCCCATGGTGTATCGTATGCTGCATCGTGCGCAATTCCGCTTCGTTTCATTTGAATCAATATTGCCTTCAGAGAGCAGAGATAAGATGGCACAAACAGAGCAATTATAAGGTCTCAATAAAAATGCGAACAAAGAAGAAATAGCACATAATTCTATAATTAATTGATTCAATTAATTGTTTAATTAGGAGTTTTTATTGGTCTGTTTTAAACAAATATATATCTAAATCAATTAAAAAATTTATTGAACTTCAATTTAAAACTGATTAAAATCCTGAATTGCAAAAAAAAGTGTTGGAGTCTGTGAGTGAATGAGTAATTGATTTTCCTTAAAACTGCCAGTACTGCCTTGTAGCTTGTCATCTTTCAGAAACCCATCATTATTATAAAATATTTGCCTGACTTATCATATTTATCTGTCTTATTATAGTTCAAAGAAGGATTTATTATTAGCGCCGTAAGTGCTTTTTTGAATCGAGGAAATCATTGTGTTACAACACAGAAAAAAATATTTTCACCAATTAGAGGTTTAAATTGCTTTCAGATTAAAATTTTATTAAATAAATATTTGATTCAATTATATTTGTTTATTTTTTTTGTTCTGATTTAAACAAATATATATCTGAATCAATTAAAATATGACATGAACTTATAATCTAAAATTAATCAAAACCTTTAATTGGTGCAAACATTTTTTTCTGTGTAGTTCAATTATACACCAACTATTCAGACTATAATGAATACTTCTGGTTAAAAAAATCGTCGAAATAACTGATATGTTAAAAAGTTAAATAGGACCCAATGAACAAACTGAATCAATAACTATTTATGCCAAACTAACTAACTCCTTCTGCTACAGACAAACTCTTCAAAGTATCCCTGAACTTATATGCAAAACAACTCGTTTGCAATTGTAAATCTATTTAATTAAAATGTTTATCTTTTACTAATTTACTTAAGGAAGGAATTTACTCTCCATAACAAATATTTTTGTTTATTGTTGCTTGTTTTTCTTTTGGATATGCAAAGCTTTTCCTAGCATTTCAAAATTATAGTAGCGTTTCATTTTAATCTCTTATTTATGTCAATCATTCTGCCCACATATGAGGCCAACAAACTGACAGACCAGAGATCATCTGCAAACGTATCTGCATATGTATGTATCGACCAAATAAAAGGATTTTCATTTTACTGTTACGAGCTTAAATATTTGTATAATTCATTTCAATTTTTGCATTTGTTGTTGCTGTTATTGTTGTTGTTGTTTTTTGTAGTTGAAGTGGGTTTATTGGCTCATAGTTAATAAAATTATAAGCTAGACAATCAAGCACAATGGGGTGGCTTTGAATAGAAGGTAGTAATGGGTGATTTTTTTGAGGTTAGGATTTTCATGCATTAGTATTTGACAGATCACGTGAGATTTCAGACATGGTGCCAAAGAGAAAGATGCTCAGTATGCTTTGACATTTCATCATGAATAGACTTACTAACGAGCAACGCTTGCAAATCATTGAATTTTATTACCAAAATCAGTGTTCGGTTCGAAATGTTCGAAATCGACAAATTTTGTTCAGCGATGAGGCTCATTTCTGGTTGAATGGCTACGTAAATAAGCAAAATTGCCGCATTTGGAGTGAAGAGCAACATTTGAAGAGCCCATGCATCCCGAAAAATGCACTGTTTGGTGTGGTTTGTACGCTGGTGGAATCATTGGACCGTATTTTTTCAAAGATGCTGTTGGACGCAACGTTACGGTGAATGGCGATCGCTATCGTTCGATGCTAACAAACTTTTTGTTGCCAAAAATGGAACAACTGAACTTGGTTGACATGTGGTTTCAACAAGATGGCGCTACATGCCACACAGCTCGCGATTCTATGGCCATTTTGAGGGAAAACTTCGGAGAACAATTCATCTCAAGAAATGGACCGGTAAGTTGGCCACCAAGATCATGCGATTTGACGCCTTTAGACTATTTTTTGTGGGGCTACGTCAAGTCTAAAGTCTACAGAAATAAGCCAGCAACTATTCCAGCTTTGGAAGACAACATTTCCGAAGAAATTCGGGCTATTCCGGCCGAAATGCTCGAAAAAGTTGCCCAAAATTGGACTTTCCGAATGGACCACCTAAGACGCAGCCGCGGTCAACATTTAAATGAAATTATCATCAAAAAGTAAATGTCATGGACCAATCTAACGTTTCAAATAAAGAACCGATGAGATTTTGCAAATTTTATGCGTTTTTTTTTAAAAAAAAGTTCTCAAGCTCTTAAAAAATCACTCGTTATAAGGGGTATCCCAAATTTAAAGATTTAAATTAAATAGAAAATTTGTTTTTAAGTACAAACAAAGGTTATGTATGGAATATTACTTCAGCAAAATGGCCGTTATGGATTTGTTGGCACATATTCGCCATCATTATTTTGCGTTCATGTGGCTAAATTTCCTGAAAGCAGCCTTGAACCTACAGGTGGTTTTGGATTTATTGGCATAGATTATTGTTCTTAAATAATTTCACAAAAATTAAATGAAATTATAACATGAACAGAAAATATTTTATCATCGAGATGAGAGATTACACACACAGAAAAAAATATTTGCAGCAATTAATTGTTTTAATTAGTTTTAGAAATTTAAATAATTTCTTAATTGATTCAATTATATTATTATTGGAGAAAGAACTAAATTATCTTTCAAATAAATAAATAATTTAATGAACTAAAAATTTAATGAAAGTTTTAACAGAAACTAATTAAAACTTTTCATTGGAGCAAACATTTTTTTCTCTGCAACCAAAAATTTTTTCATTGAGTTACTGAGCTTCTCCAAGGGCTATATGGCAACATCTTATGGTCCAAATCAATCAAAAGCTTTTATATGAGAACATTTTCATTTGAAAAATGATGGATTCAGTTGTTGAAACATATTTTGCCACTGTATCGCATTTTTTAAGCTTCAAAAGAGAAACAAAAGAGAAAGGCAGTGCCAACATAAAAGCTTTATCTTTGGCGATTGTATTGACAGACATGTGTTTGCAGAATAGTAAAACCTGAATGGTCTTGATATAAAACTATTTTCTCATCTCATTTAGTGTATTCTTTCAAGTTTTACTTTCCTAATCCACTGTTCAAATATATATATATATTCATCGATAATGTTTATTTTTTTCCTTTCCTGCTGAAGAACTTTTACTTGTCTTCTTTGAACGGATTTTATTTTCATTTCCGTCTACAGGTTTTAGGTAAAAGTATATTTTAACTTCTATAAAACCTCTTTTCAAACTTAGTTTTAAAGACTATACGTCGCACATTAGATAATTCATCACTAGTCAAAAAATTTATATTAATTTAAATAATGTCAAATATCTCCCTAACTGTAGAGACATTTCGTATAACATAACTTATACAAATTTGAAATTATATTCTTGCCATTTTCAAGGCTGTCGTTGTGTAAACACAGCGTGCAATCCAAAAAGCTTTGGCTATGGCCTTGTTGACCCTCAAAATCACCTGAGCTATCTGCCTAGTGTTTTGAATGTTCCTAATGTATTGCGAAGCATCTATGTTTTGAACACAGTTACAGAATCTCACAAAAACTCGTTTGGTTTCAATAAAACCGTCCATTTAGATACTATACTCTCATTTTTGTTTTTAGAAAAATCCCCCACTGTGCTTTTCTGAATTTCTTCCACTGAAAGAAAACATAGAGTTTTGCATAAGAAAAATTTTCTGTTTGTATGCGTTTTTAAATAGAGTAGTGCATCTTTAAATACCACACATCGGAGTAATGCATTGAGTAATTAATTACCTATGTCATTAGCATTGATTTATAAATACTGCCAATGAATTTTTTTCATTACCTTTATTTGTAACAATGATAATAGTTTTTAATAAAACACTTGCAATTTAAACATTGTTAATTATTTACATATAAAAATAATGGTAATTATTTATAAAAACAAAATCATTAACCAATGATGATAAATGATTTTAAAGCATTATCATTAACAACCGCATATATATTTGGAAAAACAGAATCATCATTACTGTCATCAAGGACAAAGCTTGCAGTCGTTTTATAGTGCCATGTTATCAATCGTACCATTAGCATAAGTTTTGCTTGGATATCGTATACAATTTTAAAATATTTTATAGAATTTTTTATAAAATTTTAATAATAATAATATTTATTTTATTATTTTTAGTTATCAATGATCAGAATTATGTTTAATGGAAACAATATTTTTTTCCCTCAATTGTAATTAGTAATTATTCAATTTCATTACACCTTGATTACCATTGTAAAATAATTGTATTTAAAACAAACAGTAGCATTAATTGGTAGTTAAAATTTTTGTCATTATAATTACTTCCAATAATGCCATTGAAAATTCAATGCTAATGAAGAATAAGATATATCTGCATTATCATTATATTATTACATCTTCAGTACGATTGGTAAAGCAATTGTTATTGAAAAAATCAGTAGCATTGAGTGGTAGTTACAATTTTTGTCACTATAATTACTTCCAATAATGCCAATGAAAATTCAATGCCAATGAAGAATAAGATATATCTGCATTATCATTATATAATTACATACTCATTAGCATTGGTAAAACAATTGTAATTGAAAAATCAATAGCATTGAGGGATAGTTAAAATTTTTCTCATTATAATTACTTCCAATAATGCCAATGCAAATTCAATGCCAATGAAGAATAAGATATATCTGCAATATCATTATATCATTACATACTCATTATCATTGGTAAAATAATTGTAATTGAAAAAATCAATAGCATTGAGGGATAGTTACAATTTTTCTCATTATAATTACTTCCAATAATGCCAATGAAAATTCAATGCCAATGAAGAATAAGATATATCTGTAAAGTTCTGTTTTTTGGACTTGGTATTCTTGCAGGTTTTTTTAATTTACTTATTCGGCCACTGTGATGCAGATTCTGCTAATTTATTTAATTTTGTTAATTTATTTATTCTGCCCCTGTGATGCTTAGCTTTTCAAATTGCAGCCAATATCGCATTGCCAAATTGTATTTTATATTTAAAAATTCACCAAAAATGTATACCGGTTATCATGGCATTTTAAAAAAAAATTTTATACAATTTGCCAGCTCTAAAATTTTTTTTAATTGAATACAACCTTAAGCCATTGTGCATGACTGTAAAAAAAAATCTGTTGTCATTTAAGTCGTCTGCAAACTTAAAAAAATAATAATAATTCAAATAAACGATTTCATTTGTGTGTATCTCTCATGTTAAATTGTAACAAATAAACAAATCACTGTCAAACATAAAAATAAACACGCAGCCAAAAACACCATCTCTAATAGATTAAAAACCAGTACGAGTGCAATAAGGAAAAGATGATGGCCGGGCCATAGCCAAGCCGCGAGAAATAACAAACAGCCATTAGTTAAAAAAAAAAAAAATTAACTAAAAAAATAAAATAAATAATAAAAACACATCACACATCTCAAATGTGCCGTAAAATTTGTTTTTATTGCTCATGCGTGCGCGGCCAGAGGCTCTCTTAACTCACTAACACTCATACTCACACAGCCAGCGAAACTTGAGATACTTAGCCATTGAAACGGTAGCATTATTAATAGTCAGGGGATTAAAAGTGTCATTGCAGAGAGTAAAAGGTTTTACGGTTGCATGTTTTAATTTGAAAAGAAATTTTAAGCTGTTAGTCTGGCACATAAGTCAAGCAGTAGCAGCAGCAGCAGCAGCAGTGTCCATTACAACAGCGTTGAAATACAAATTTTCGTTTCCTTTTTTACTTCTTACTGGTTTGCAGAGAAGAGTTTTGGCTGGCTGGTTAGTTGGTGTCGTCATACCTAAATGCCTGATGCGTGTTTAGCAACCAGTCTGTCACTTAACGATGCATGATTAATTTTCTGATGTTTTTATTTAAATGTTTCAATATTTCATGTCTTTGTTGGTTGTTGAGGTTAAAAATGTCTTTAACATTTTGGCATTTTTCTTTGCTTTTTTTTGTAGTTTTGTTATAATTTTTTTATGTTCAACACTTTGCTTAATTTCACTTTTAGTATTTCTCACTTTATTTTTTTTTTTTTATTTCTAGTTAATTTATTAATGTTTGTTTATACATAATAAATGTTTTGAAACTGATAGTGTATTTCTACCACGTTTTTTTTTTAACTACTTTTAACCACTTTTTTTTGGCAATTTATTACAGGGAAGTTGTTTGGGAGAAACTTGTTTGTGTGTTATAAAAAAAAACTCTTTGAAAAATAAAATAATAAACATAAAGAAAAGTGGTTTTATGTGTAAATTAAAATTAATTGTAAATAATTTACGCAAGTGTTTTTTTTTTTGTTGTCATTTAATGATAATGTTGTTGTGTTGTTATTAAGTCTTTTTCTTGTCAAATAATTCCTTTTGTTAGCTAAAGTGTGATAAATTATAGATAATTGACATTAATTATATATCTTTTACACACAATAATCTTATCGCTTTATATAAGACATCATCTCTACACATCATAAAACATAACTTTTAATTGAAGTTTAAACTTGATTTTTTAGGAATAATTAACTATCCAAGGAAAAAGTTTTTAAATCAAATATAAGCAAGTAAGAACAATGGTTCATACGATACATAACACATTAACTATCATTAACACATTAACTATCATAAATAAAAAATTTTCATAATTTCTCAGAAACCATAGGAGATAAGTACCTGGGTATTTAAAGGGATCGGCAGTACTCAAGAAATGGCATAATCTGTTTTTTTTCATTTTGTGCTAAACATTTATATAACCTCGCATAACGATCTATCAATTTTAAATCATAGCATCCATACATCTATCTATACATATAATAAAATAAAAACTCATTTCCGTCCGTCTGTCAGTCTCCTTTTCATTTGTGTTCGCATCACGTAAAAACCACTGGATGGATTTTAACAAAATTTTCTGAGGAGGCAGCTTAGTATCCTGATTCAAATATAGAATACTTTTCTCCCGCAAAACTATCTTATTTCCACGAGAAAGTGAAGAAAAAGTAGTAAAAGTAAGCAATTTATCCGATTTAAAGTTACTGCATACTTTAAGGCACCTTTTATTTTTGAAAGAGGGATATTTTAAACGCGATTGCGCAACTTATGTTTTAAAATAATCACAAAATATGAATTACCTACTGCCAAATAGCAAATTGAATGAAATTTGAATTTGATTTGTTGGTTTACTTTGTGGAATTATATGGTTATTAAAATATTTTAAACACCTTTTATAGAGCTTTACAATATTTTTTAGAATTTAAGAATTTTCTATAAAGTTTAGAATTTTATCCAGGGATGGGTACCTTTATATAAAGTAAATAAATGCACCATATCTGAAGCACTATAACAGTAAGAGTCTGAATTTTTTTTTATGAAAAAAAAAGAGTACCGAAATCCTAACTCACTGCTCAATAATGTGTGAGTATGTACTAAACGTGAGCGCAAGATGTTAAAATGTGTACAATATTGCATGTTTTTGAAATGCAAATATTGATTGTATATGTAGTGGAATATTACTAAACAGTAAATACAGAGAACAAGAGAGCAAACAGTGCAAAAATCAGTGCACCTGATTTGACCGGACAGTTTTATCAAGTGTGCAATAAATATGCTGAGCATTTCATATTGTTCACTAGTTCATTTTACTTAAATTTTCTTGAGAGTAACATCTCTGATTTTTTGAGAGGAAAAATTAAATTAGATTTTTTTATTCATCAATAAAAGTTAAAAAAAAATTCAAGCTACTACAGTTTTCTATTTTCAACCACTCAACGCGCAAATTAATATAAAAAAACTAAAATACAAAGTACAAACCCTTGCTTTTAACATCATACATTTACATACATGTTGTCTGCTATAACAGTATTTCATATCAAGAGACACTATTGAAACAAAATATTCACTACTGAAATTTAATTTCAAACAACAACAAATATTGCATTGGTTGGAAGAAGAGCAAATGCTATTGTATGTTTTTATTTAAGAGCACAACAATATTTGTATACACATGAAATCAAGTGCAAGAAAAAAGAGACCAATTCATTATTGAACATTATGAAGTTAGTCTAACAAGACGTTTTATGCTCACGTTTAGTATGTACATTTTAGTTTTTTTCTGCCTCTTTTCATACATGTGTGAGAGACTAGAAAATATATGATGTTTTTTCATTTATGAGTGAAATTTTTTAAAGTAAGTGAAAAAAAAACTATTTTGTTTTTTTCACGCAAATGCTCATATATAAGAAATTACAATTTTGATAATTTTTCATAAATGTGAAAGATCGTAGAAAAATGTTCGCATTAAGCATTTGCATTAGCATAAATGTATGTATGTGTTTATGTATGCACACATATTTTGCAACGTGCAACTGCCTGCTTATACAGTAACAACAGAGTTTCAGAAATATCATTTATGAGAAATTTTATAAATGAACATTCATAAATAAAAATGTTCATAAATGAAAAAAATTGAGAACATTTATGCAAAACGGGCATTAATGAGAATGAGCTAATTCATTACTTATCACATATGAATAATACGGAAATTTTTCCTTTTTCACCGTACATATAAGTATGCCATTCTCATTCTTGTGTAATCGTAGGCAGATCATTTTTTGTTGTTAATTTATGACCGTGAAAAAAATATAAAATTTTAGAAATCACATTTCTGTGAAATGTTATAAATTTTAAATAAATTAAAATAAAAAAGTTTTAATTTTTCAACGTTATCTTCTTTAAACTCAGTTTTGCTAGTCCCGCAATTTTCTTGTTTTTTTTTTCTTCCCTTCCCATTTGTTTCAATAGTGACCTCCTTGCCAAATTTCTTCAAATTTGGAAACAGAAAGTATTTTCAAGGGGATAAACTTGAAAAATATGATAGATTAGGTAATAAATAGTTCGCATCCCACTTCATGAATTTATGCCACAGAAATTCACACATGCACGTGTGTGTGCATCCGTTTATTGTCTTGAGAAAGCAGTATTTTTTCTTCGCTAGATATCTGTCCAAAAGCTGTGAATAATATTCGTCATGTAAAAATTTTTAATTTAATGGAATTTTATATTTATGCCTGAATGCAAGGAGGATATATAATCCTCCTACAGATATCTGTTGTTAGGGTACCTAAAGGATAAAAAGTTACCTTATTATTGTGGATACAATGTCTGTCCGTCTGTTAGTGACTTATATCTATGAAACCGAGATAGATCGATTCACGAAATTTTTACAAATGTTGTATTTCAAATTAATAGGTGACCCGAAAGAGAAGCGACAGCAGACACTTGAAATTTATACAGAGTATGTTTTACACTGCCTACAACGACAACAAGTTTCAAAATATAAAAATAATAAAAAGGAAAAGGAAAGGGTAGAAGTCGCAATTTTGATAAATTTGCTATTTTGCTGTAAACGTTACACGCTGGAAATTGAAATTTTGATAGAGTATGAAGTACTATCGAGCGTAGAAATGACTAGTAAAGAAAGTAATTAACGTTTAAAGGGTGTTCCATAAAAAAAAGATCTGAAAAATTTCAAATCTTGTTGTTTTAAAGTTGCATAGTTAAATATAGTAAGAAACCCTACGTGTGTGAGTCTGAATGATGGAATGATTTATGGTGTTATTTATACTTATTAAAAGCTAAGTATAAGAATCAACAGTGTGTGTTTTATAGAAGCAGTTTTTTTTAAGTTATTCAATTTCAATTCGTTTTCATTGCCATTGGTACAAGTAATTGTAATTAATAATTCCTGCAAAAAAAACCGACTTCAAAACATATAGAAGGGCACCAATTCTAAACTAAAAATGTAAAAAGTAATCTGTAAGAATTAGATTTAAACCAAATAAAAGATGCTCCAAAATTAGAGGGGAAAAAATAAAGACTATTGAATGTCAAGCCTCTCCCTATTCAAAAGTTCAAAAGTTAAGCTATTTTCACCAGCATCCGTCTTGTATGGGGTCACCATTGAAGCCTCTGTATATAACGGTTTCAAAGATAGGGGCACACAGATCAAATAACATCACCTATTCGGACATCCTTTAATTTACAATGTTAAATTAAAGACCTGTTGTTATAGAGGACTTGGTCACAAAGATTCTTTGTAAATTACAACTATCTGTCTATAACGGTTAAAAGGTTTAACCATATATATCAAATTACATGAACTATTGGGACACCCTTTACATTATAATTCTAAATATTTATACTCGTTATCATACCAGAGAAAGTAGTGGATATTCTGCCTAATTTTCAAGTATTTGTGTTTAACGGTTCAAAAGATAGGGTCATATAGATCAAAATACGTAATTTATGGGGACACCCTTTAATTTCAAACTTCAAATTGTATACTTTCTATAGTGGACTTTGCAATACTGGTTACTTGTAAATTTCTGCTGTCTGTCTCTAACAGTTCAAAAGTTTGACCACATACAGAGAATTACATTAACTATTGGGACACCCTTTTAGTTACAAATTCAAAATTTTATACTTTTTGTTATAGCTGACTTAGCACTATAGGTTCTTTGTAAATTTCAGCGGTCTGTGTACAACTATTCAAAAGTATGGCCATATACATCAAATTAAATGAACTATTGGAGCACCCTTTAATTTAAAATTTTGAATATTTATACATTTTATTATAACGGTCATTGTAATCGACATTCTGTCAAATTTTCAAGGTTTAGTCTATAACGGTTTAAAAGATAGACCCAAATAGGTCATATTACGTCACCTATGGGGACACCCTTTAAATTTTAAATTTATTTTTTTATTAATTTCTGCTTTTGGCAATTTTTTAAAATTTTAATTTGCTGCCCTTTACGGTTCTTAATACACGTAAAAAACATGTATGTTGTATGGGGACACCCTTTAATTTTTAATATAATGAACTGCTTTTAAAATGGGACCAACCTGAAAGCTAACCTTTCAAATAAAGAAAAAGATTTTAAAATCGGTTCAGAAATGGTTGAGTTCTGCGGTTACATACATAAAAAAAGCAACATTCAGACGAATAGATAACCTCCTTCTTTTTTGAAGTCGGTTAAAAAGCCAGAGTGTTAGTTTAACTTTTAGTCCTTTTAATTACTTCCTGTAATGCCAATGAAAGTTCAATGCCCATGAAAAAACCGCAAGTATGATTGAACCCTATAAGTTTGTATCGTCATAGTGTTAGTATCTTCTAAAATATACAGTTTAGTGAAAATTTTGACTAAACTATGTGTTGGTAAAATATTTTTTTAATTCTAATTTAAAAGTTTAACTTGACCTAAATGTGGTTAACCTTAAAATTAGAATTAAATTTAACTTAATTTCAAAATAATCCATAATATTCCCCGTTATTTATTTTTAGTTTTAATAAATATTTCCATTTGTCGAATAATAAATTAATTATAACAAACTAATATTTAGTATAAATTTATTCAAATACAGTGTAAACGTATACTCTTCAATGTGTTAGCGTTTTTCATGTCTAATACCTCTTAACATAAAAATTTAGTTTATTTTTCCGCAAAAACCCCCAAAATAATAAAATTAACAATTACAGTTACAATTACAATAACAAATACAACAGAGCAAAATTAATTTATTTATTTAATTTTTTGTTTTTGTTAATTCCCCTCTAAACAAAACAAAGTTAATTTGTGGTTGAACAATTTGTTGGCGTTGTTATTATTGTTTTACAGCTTTTTTTTGTGTTTCGTTCGTATACCCGAGTAATCGAATTCATTTGTATTACTTTTGCCGCTATTTTATGTAGAGAAAACAAAAACAGTTTGCGAAAAAAAACACAATTACAATTGAATTTTCCTATAAAATTCATGCAAAATTGTATGAAAGTTTATTCAGGCATATAAGGTGCGCGCCAAAGTGATAAGGTTCGGTTAATATTTGTCATAAGTCTTTTGTGAATAAAATTTTGAAAGCCTATATTTACAAAATTCTTTAAATTTAAAGGACTATCAGAAATAATAAATATATCAAATTAAAATTCCTTGTACATGTTGGGATAAGTTTAAGTCAAGATAATGACGTCACGAGAACTGTCTTTCTACTGGCTAATAATTCTGATTGGCTAATAAATATGATTTTAATATCAGGGTTGCCAATTCATGCATAACACATACATTTATTTGCATGTAATTTTTTCAAAACAAATTATGATTATATTTTACAATTTTCTTTTATATGGCAGATCAATATGTCCGGGTAAGAGCAATGTTATTATGTTTAATAATACTGTACAACAAAGAAAAACATTTTGAAAAATACATGAACTTGCCAATATACGTCCGAATCTATGATCAAACGGTAGTAAAATTCAATACTCAGTTTGGTGAAATTGGTGACCAATTTGTATATATGGGCCTCAAAAGACTCGGAAAATCAGTGGGGCCTTCAAAAAAGGTGTCATCAGTTTTAGCCAAATATCTCAGTCATACTAGGTGATAGCGCTTAAATTTGTTTAACAACAATGTAGCCGAGGATTTATTTTATAAATTCTATATACATTTTATGTCAAAAAAATAATTTGTTCACGTACTTTTTTTTAAAAATAAAAATAAAAAAATATTTTTTTCAGCATAACTTACAGGGACTCTTAAATTTTTACTAACATTATATGGGAACATACAAATATTTTCCCATATATGGTTAAAGAAAATTTAAGAAAGAAGAAAATTTTAAGTTATACTGAAAAAGTAAAACAAAAATTTTATATTTAAAAAAAAAATTTTATATAAAATAATTCTTGCAAAAAAAACCGACCTCAAAACAGACAAACTTAAAATCATATTTCTTTAAGACGGTAACCATTGCGACACCCTGTAATTTCCGAATTTAAATTTTATACTATAGTTATAGCGGTCTTAGCAATACAGGTTCATTGTAAATTTCAACCGTCTGTCTGTAACGGTTTCAAAGTTTGGCCATATATATCGAATTACATAAACTATTGCGACACCCTGTAATTTATAATTTTAAATATTTATACTTATTATAACAGATATAGTAATGGACATTCTGTCTAATTGTTAAGTGTTTATCAATAACTGTTTAAAAGATAGGGTCATATATATCAAATGACGTCACCTATTCGGACACCCTTTAAATTCAAATTTTAATATAAATACTTTTTAAAGAGGACATTTTCATACAGATTCTTTTTAAATTTTAACTTTGTATCCATATACATCAAATTACATCAACTATTGGGACACCCTTTAATTTCCAATTTTAAATAGTTATACTTGTTATTATACCAGACATAGTAGTGAACATTCTGTCTTTTTTTCAAGTGTTTTTCTATAATGGTTCCAAAGATGAGGACATAATGGGCAAATTATGTCCTCATCTTTGGGGACACCCTTTAATTTATAGATCCAAATGTTATACTTGTTGTAATAGCGGACTAAGCAATATAAGTTCTTTGTAAATTTCAACTGTCTATTTATAACAGTTGAAAAGTTTGCCCATATATTTTACTTTTACATTAACTATTGGGACACCTTTTAATTTCCAAATTTATATTTTACACTTCTTATTTTAGCGGACTTAGGAATACAAGTTCTTTGTAAATTTCAACTGTCTGTCTATAACGGTTCAAAAGTTTGGCCATATATATATCAAAATAATCCAACTAATGGGACACCCTTTAATTTCTTATTTTAAATATTTATACTTTTTATAACAGACATAGTAACAAACATTCTGTGCAACTTTCAAGAGTTTGTCTATAACGGTTCAAAAGATAGGAGAATAAAGGTAAAATTAAGTCACCTATGGGGTCACCCTTTCATTTTTAATTTTATTTTTTAATTACTTTGTGTTATTGGGAGCTATAGTGATGCGCACTTTTTTTTAATTTTAAATTGGTGACCTATAAAGTTCATAATACACGTAATAAACATGTATGTTGTATGGGGACACCCTAAAAATTTTGAACTTCTTTTAAAATGGGACCAATCTGTAGCCATAACCTTTCTAATAGTGAAAAAAACTTTTAAAATCGGTTCAGAAATGACCGAGTTCTGAAGGCACAAACATACAAAAAAAAAAGCACCACACAGACGAATTGATAACCTCCTTCTTTTTTTGAAGTCGGTTAAAAAAATAACTTTGGTCACCGATTTCGTGAAACTGAGTATAGGATTTTACTACCCTTTTAAAGTAGAATCGAACCTGGTATTTTTTTTCACTGTTGCACTGTGTAATAATATGATTTGATTACGACCTTATAATTCTTAGATTATGGTTACCTCAGCCATGTTGTTCTAAGCTAATTTTATAGTTTTGTGGTGTAGCAAATGAAAGAAGAGAATCTCTACGATAATTTAAAAATATTTTACTTTGGGTGACGTCTGGGCAAAAGGATACTCTGATTTTTAGATTTTTTACCCCCCGTCTTCATTAGACATTAACATGTCTTAACAAAAGTAAAACTTCATATAAAAAAAACATTATTTTTAATACTGGTTTATAAAAGCGATTTCGATATATATATTTTTTCTGGATTAACAAGTTTGAAATCTGCAGGTATAACTAAGTTTTATAAACAGAATTGGTCTTCAAATACTATTTTAATAGAGACAAAGAAAGGTTTTTCTAGTCTAAAATTTAAATATAAAAAAAAAAAATAATTTCTAATTTAAAATTTATCAGCAGTGACTCTTATCATTTTGACGCGCATCCCTTTAACATTTCGATTTCGTGTTAGTATTTGTTCACAGTTTTCTAACAATTTGTTTAACATTT
Source organism: Phasia obesa (assembly GCA_949628195.1). Lineage (NCBI taxonomy): Eukaryota > Metazoa > Arthropoda > Insecta > Diptera > Tachinidae > Phasia > Phasia obesa. The sequence continues at coordinate 206,462,553 of OX451215.1, read as the reverse complement.
ATCAAATGCAAATCATTATTTAGTATGACTTACGTAGTCATACTACAATCATACGAATCAAAAATAATAAAATTGAATTGTGGATGGAATATAAAGTAGTTCGGAAAAAATCCTGTAAAGTTGGTAGTTGGTAAATTAATGCGCGTTTAGAATATTGATGTTTTGCTGTTGTTGCAAGTGTATTAGTGTAAATACTTATACATATATACATACGCGTATATGGCTAATTACATTACAGTTTCATGTTTAAAAAAGGAAATATTATGTTTGTTGTTCACTACTCACACTAATGCTTTTAAATAAACAAAAACAAAATACTTTTACTTATTAATGTTTAAAGATTTAGTTTAAAAGTTATGTAACAATATTTTGTTCGATTTTGTTTTAAAAGTAATCCATATCAAATTTTAAGACTCTTACTTTTATAGCTTCACGTATGAGTATGTTCTTTATATAAAGGTATCCATCCCTGGATAAAATTCTAAAATTTATGTAAAATTCTAAAATTCTAAAAATAATTGTAAAGTTCTGTAAAAAGTAAAAATACAAATCAAATATAATTTTTAAAACAGCGCCATCTGTTGCGCAACCGTATTCCCGCTTTAAAAAATAAAAGATACCTCAAAGTATGCAGTACCTTTAAATCGGTAAAAACACATCGGTGTACTTTCACTACTTTTTCCCCACTTTCACTTGGAAAGTATCCTATATTGGAATCAGGATACTAATTACCTCCCCACAAAATTTTATTAAAATCTATCCAGTAGTTTTTACGTGAAGCGAACACATGAAGAAAAACAAGCAGACAGACAGGAAATCAGTTACAGTTTTATTATATGTATATAGATTAATTTAGTTAATTAATTTTTTTGTTTCTGTATTGTACCGAGCAAGAATTTGGTACTCATTTTGATCTCAGCTCTTTTAACGGCCGCTATAGGAAAGGATAGGAACTTGGACTTATTATTTCAATTTTTTTTCCGTTCTGTTTGACGCCGAAGTGGAAGTTGAAAATGGAAGCTTTCACCAGTGCACAGTGGGGCAGAATCGAAATATTTATTTATTTGGTAAATATTTGGTAAATAACTCAGCCATTTTTAAAGGGTTAGGCGTATTGATCCAAAATTTGGCATGAGCATAGCAAAGGAGTGTGTTCGCTTAAGGTTTTATGGCGAGCAACATCCACTAGCCAGGGGTGGAGCAATAAGGTCTCAAAGTTGGGTACCTCGCGCTGAAAATTTTTTTAGAGCTTGGCATTTCTTAAATTTTTGTTGGAAAAATTTCGATGTAAAATAGACCTCCATATTCTACAAGGTTGTTCAATTTTACACGAAATTTGGTATAAAAGTAGGTACATATTGTTAGCTTACACAACGATGTACAATTTTTATATATTCCTTAATAATAAATTTTTTTTATTAAAAAAATAGGATTGTCTGCCATTTTTAGGGTTAAAATACACAAATATTCAATATTTTTGGAATTTTTAAATTGAGTGATTCTTAACACCGTTTAGGTAGCCGCAAAAGTGAAAAATTTCCCGACAATTTTTTAGCTACGTACGCGCTAGCTAAACGGTGTTAAGAATCATTCCTAGGAAGTTCATATGTTCTAGAAAGTTGTTTATTGAGATCTTAGGTTAATTTTTGTAGTTGATTGTTTCCCCGAATTTTGAACGGTATGCTACCTATGGACCTGAACAGGGGAAAATAGGTAAAAAAATTGAATTTTTTAAAGTTTTTTGCGATTTTGACCTTGAAGATGAAGTTTTTTTGATTTTATATGTTAACAAAGCTACAACTTTGCCTCAGAGAGTATATCAAAATTCCGAACGGTTTGCAAAATATGAGCTTGAGTAAATGATAATTTTTTGCAAAAATGACATCGAGGCCCCACATCTTTGAGGGCCCATAAAAAAAACCTGGAGGACTTTGGGCAAAACTGGGAGACAGGGGTCTTTTTTTTTTTGGTCTAGTGGTGTCCGTATATGGTTATTTTTTTCCGTGTTGCACTGTGTTATCTTTAATAAATCAAAGTCATATTAGCCGTTTGCTGAAATATTTGAAACCTTCTTGAATTCTTTCTTTAATTTTAAATTCATGCCTTGACATTTTATTAGCACAAAAAGAATTTGTAAAAATATTTAATGAACTTGAACTTAAGTTACGTGTTAAAATAATTATTTGTTAACATCATTACTCACACCTTCATACATTGACACACACAGCAATTCCGCATGCACAAGTTTAAGATCAAAAAAGTTTAGGTTTTTATTTTTCTTTAGCGGTTGTAGCTTCAGTTTTCTTTATTCACAAAGAACAAGCAGATACTAAATAAAACAGAAATAAAAAAAACAATAAAAAAAAACAAAAACGTGCAATTCAAAACAAAAATATAAACAAAAAGTAAAACAATTTATTTTGTTTTTGTTTATGTTTATACAACTTAAAAGTGTTCGTTCCAAGATAAATATTTCCACTAAACGTAGCTACTAAAATAATTATTTCAATAAAAGTAGAAGACAATAAACAATTTAAAATATTTAATAGCAATGAAATATAAACAAAAATTACATTTCAGGGTTGCAAAAGAAAGGCAGGTTGGGGGGAAAAATTAGTCAGGCGCTAAAATTAGTTTTAATGAAAACCATTAAATTCAATGTAAATAAATTATTTAAATGGGATATTTTAAATACCAATAAAAACACATTAAAATTTTAAAATTTAATTTTCATTAATTTCCTTATATTTGGCTGTTTAATTTTGTGGGCAGTCGGCGGTAGACCACTAAGTTTTTAACGAGTTTATTTTAATTGCACTGTAAACACAACTCATAAGAAACCTTCAAAAGCTTAAGGAGCAGAAAATGAAAAAAAATATCTGTTTAAACTAAATGAATTATTCTTAAAAAAAATTAACGTATTCTAATAATAGTTCATTACGCGAAAAAAAAGAACTGAATTGATATAGGATGATTTTTTAAGAGCTTTCGGATTTAATTAAAAAAATAATTAGTCAAGTGCGAGTTAGACTCACATACGTAGGGTTCCGTACTATTATCAGTACTACTTAAAAATTCAAAGCAAAATCGAACAAAATATTGTCAGAACGCACACAACTTGTGTGGGCACAGCTAGTACCAAAATAAATTAAAATTAGTTCATTTTAGTAAATTTTATTTAATTTTAGTTCATTATACCCTTCACCACAGGTGGAAAGGGTATACATATATAAAATTGTCAATCCGTGTGTTATTTCTACAAAATTCATTTCCGACCCCATAAAGTATATATATTCTGGATCCTTATACATAGAGAAGTTGATTAAGCGATGTCCGTCTGTCCGTGTTCGGGTAGTAATGTCATTTGCCAAGGCACCAGAAGAGATACAAACAATTTAAAAACACCAATATGCAAGGCATAGTTTCGAAAATTTTCGTATTGCAATTCAGCATTGGATTATTGCTTAGGAAGCTGCGGGTCAAAAACCACGCCCAACTATATTTTTTTCACGTTTTTTTTAATTTTTTTTCGGCTTTAATGATTCTCTTTTGTCTATTTTTGTCAAATAAATATTAGACCATTACAGGTAGATCGCAAGGAGTGCATACAGATCTCAGGGGATCAATAATCCCCTGCGAGGGGCGATTTTTGTTTGTTTTTAGGTTGGTAGGGTTTTTCTGCTTTGATTTGTATTAGAGACCTTTATAGAAAGCAATACATATAGAGGTAGCCAATGGACACACAGGGTATCCGCTTGCAAATAGAAGCAGTTAAAAGGCACATGGGGGTTTAATATGAGGAAATTTTTTATTTTTTGGCGTCAGTCTGACCAGTCTAACTTAAAATAGATTGCAGGAAGGTCCCAAATTTAAAAAATAAAAAAAAATTTCAATAACATTTTTTAAAAAAAATTTAAAATTTTTAAAAAATATATATTTTTTTTAAATTTACAAAAAACTTTACAAACAATTTTCGAAACGTTTTTTTTACAGAAAAATTTTTTAAGAAATTTTTCCAAAAATTTTTGAATAAAATTTTACAAAAAAATTTTAGAAACAATTTTCGAAAAATTAAAAAAAAAATTTCAATATTTCTGTGAAAATGAAAATCATGACTGTAACATATTTTTAATATTAAGAATATATGTATGTATATATATGTATGTATGTATGTGTGTATATAGAGTAACATATTTTTTTAAATGCGTTTGATTTTGAAATAGATGAAATCTCAGTTTTAAAACCCAGATGCACTATACACATAGACAACATCAGGATATGTACCGACTACAAACTTTCAAAAATATAATACACACATTAAAAGGTAAACGATTACTATAATAGCTACATGGGTACACGATCACCGTTGTGGCTGTCGTCAACTTAGGCTAATTTTATTTTATTCAACAAAAGAAAATGTCACAAAATTGTAAAATACAAATTCATATACCAACAAAAAGTTTTGGAGAAAAGTTATTGAATTTTATTAAACCAAAATAAGTATTTTTACAAAAATGTCAGAGTTTACGATTCAGCTGTCGTCTTCAATATTATAATTTTTAAAATTTTTTGGTATGTGAACTACGCGGTTTGTGGTGCAACATATTTCATTTTTGACATAATAAGTTATTACGGGAATCAAAACTAGTTTAATAAAATGTAACTAATAAATACCATGCTGAAGAATCAGTGTTGCCCCGTTTTTCTTTTACCATCGATTTAATTTTTCTTTATTTTATATATTTTATAGATTGTTATTATTGCAAAAAGGGGTTTTTTTAAATTAATCTTGAGATTTTATCAAGTTCTTAGAAAAATATTTTTAGGTTAAAAATATTTATTTCTTAACGCCTACAATTTGTTTTTTTACACATTTCTCTTATGCCATACGCCGTTTTATTGAACTCATTGACTTAAACGAAACAAAAAAAAACCTACCAATTGAAATGGATTTCTATCTCGAAAAGAAAATGTTACAGAAATTTAACACTTTGCCAATGAGCTTTTATTTGTGCTCATACTTTCATTGTACAAGCAATTTATTGAAGTGACATGTGTTGCCGTTTGAAAACATTTGCTTAACTTGATACTATCCCTCCTGCTCACTCTCCTTCACTCTATAACTTTGGGTGTCTAGTAGTGCATATATGTATATGTATTGAATTGAATTGTAATAAAATATATCTTCCTCAATATTTGATCTTATCTCTCCTACGCTTCATAAATTAATTGAAAATGAAACTGTTACAATTTTTTTTAGCAGCTTAAAGGCAACTTGACTGTTCAAGAAAAAAAAAATACTTAGAAAAAAAGTAATAGAGTTTGAACAAATTATTGCATGTGAGTGTGTTACAGATACACACAGATACTTTTACTTGAACAGCAAATCGAGAAATTTATTTATTTTATTTGTTGTGCTATTTTTTTATTATAATTTATTTTCATTTTTAGTGTAATGAACAACTCTCCTGTTTACAACCAATTCATACATCTATAAAACGCCTGCCTGTTTGTCTGTCTGTCTGTCTTTGCACAAAAAATATTTCACAAGCGGGAGTTTGTGATTGTTTTTTTTTTTAAGTTTATTTTTTAATATTTTTAAAAGCTTTCAAATGGCTGTTTGTACAGCCTCGTTTTTTTTTAGATTTTGGGTTTGCAGATTTTAGATTTATTTTATATTTTATTTTTTTTGCCAGTAAGCCTGATTGGTTTAGTGTATGTATGTATGAGTGTGTGTGTGTGTGTGTTTGTCTGGTTTCCGATCTGGTTATTTTTGCACTTTGATTAACGTAAATGAATACTGGAAAAAGTAAAAAAAAGAAAAACACCTAAAATATAGTCATGATAGTCAAATCATATTTCTTTTTTTTTTTTGTTCATACTGACATTTTACCGTTGACTAGAGTTGAGTAAATTTCGCATTTCAAACAATAAAAAATTTAAAAATTTTAATCTGATGATGTCAATGTGTCAGTGGGTTAATGGTTTGATTTCAATTCTAGAATTCAATACTTTTGGGAAAATAAATAGAGAGAAATCAAGCCAAATGAAAATAAATTGATTATTGATAAAATTAAATGTTGAAAACTCAACGACAACAACAATAACAACTCAATACCAGTTTAAAGGAATTGTGTTGTCAAAAATTGTGTTTTCAAAACAGATTTAATTCTACAAAATCATTTGGTAAACAAATTTTACAAAACAAACAAAACACTAATTCTAAACAAACAATAGCGAGCATGTAAAAGGTTATTTTCCGCCATAACTAAGTTTACTGTCAGGAATATAACTTAGGCCTATTTACAATGACAGCCTATAACAAGTCTGATCTTAGCTACGATGCTGAATAAATTACGGCGAACAAACTCATCTATTTTTAATACAGTTTTAATACAGACTTAAGGCCAGGATTTACTATCCTTCACAATAGTACGATTCGATCACAATCGTACTATTGTGAAGGATAGAAGGATCACATTCGATCTGACAGTATTCTGTGGTACTCAAAAAATCGTTTTAAAATTTCGTTGTAGATGCCTCACTATCATACAAAACAAGATTTTGCAACCCTGATCGCATGGAAAAATACTACTTTATGAATTTTTTCAAAAGATTTTTAAATCGTACAGACCTGTTAAAAAGGCTGTAACACACATACATTACTAATCCCCACTATAATATTTTTTTTGGCACACATACTGTTCTTGACAGTTTATGCGACTGAGTATGATAGTGAATCATGGCCTTTACCTGCACATCTAAGACTCTGTGTGGATAAACGTCTTATCTAAATTTCTTGGATTTTTCTAAATTTTAATCTTGATAAAACTGAACAGGACCATAAGAACCCAACAAGGATATAAAAGAAAGCTTCACAAGAGGGAGGGAGGTTAAACTTTGAAACAACTCCAAATATTATTGGCCAATGAGGGAATCCAGAAGAAATATTCAACAATATTTAGCAAGAAGTGGAGGGGTTAATCTCCACAGAAAAAAATTGTTTGCACTAATTAAGGGTTTTAATTACTTTAATTAAAGTTCAATTAATTTTTGAATTAATTCAAATAATTATTTGTTTAAAACAAAAAAACTTGATTAAATAAATAATTGAATCAGTTAATTATTTAATTAAATTTTAATATGAAACCAATTAAAACCTTTATTTTTTTTCTGTGTAAAGTTGCTTTTAAGGCAAAAGCCCCAAGGCATGAAAGTCACAATTAATTACATTTATATAATCGAGGTTTGTTAAGCTGGATAATTATATTAGCAACAGGTTGTGGACACTACAGATATCATAAGGCCGAATTAAAAATTGAAGAAGAAGAAGACTGTTCCTGGAAGAGGCTGGTATGGATGGTACTGCAAATTGACTTAAGATATGTTAGACTGTCGACTGGTAACTGTCGACCTTCTTTCTCATCACGCAGTCTCTAGTAGTTGGTAGCATTTGTCCAAGGCTTAGGTCCCCCATGGCATTTACATTTAACTAGTTTATGTCCGTGGTTCTAAGTCTTATGCTAGTCAGCGCTGGACATTTACACACAATGTGAGCTGCCACCTCAGCCTCTTCCAGCCACAGTCTGCAAAGTATCATCTTTTTCGATTTTCATCTTGGCTAGATGATACTTGAAGTTTCCATTATCTGTCACTAAAGCAGTTATCTAGCTTAAGGTAATTCTATTATATCTAAGCACCTTACTAACCTTCCTACAAGGAGCTCTTAAGGTGCCACTCAAGACTGTCTACATGTAGTAGTCTCCCTCCACCTGTTTAAGTTTATTGAGTTGAACCCTTGAAGGACCTTCGCTCTTATTAGGTCTTTTCTTATAGCTACTCCGGGTTCAGGTACACAGAAATACACTGCAGATCTCCTTTTTGTTTACTCTTAATCTTTGCCAGGTTTCCTTGTACGCCTTTGCAGGATGAAAATCCTTTGCAAACAGCGTTTATTTGATTTGAAATGTTTAATATATCCCGCTTTCAATTCATATTTTGTCATGATTTTAAAACGGCGCCATCTGCTGCTCGCGCTTTTAAAAATAAGAGGTGCCTTAAAGTATGCAGTACCCTTAAATCGGTAAAACAAAAATTGCATACTTTCACTGCTTTTTCTCCACTTTCTCTAATTACAAGATATTTTTGCAAACAAATGTATCCTATATTTGAATCAGGTTATTAAGGTACCTTGTCACAAAATTTTTTTAAAATCATAGGCAGAAAATAAGTTACTTTTTTATCATATGTAATGATATTAATTACTTGTTTAGGGTTCTGTACCCATTTGTAAAATATTTTAAAATATATTTTAATTTGGGAACCATAGTGCGTATGATTAATATTTATTATGAGTTTCTTTAAAAAAAATCATTAATAAAGCTGGTTCTAGTGCACCAATTTTAACAAATTAAAATACTAATAAAACGCAACACTTCACAGTTTTATAATCTTTTAAAAACTAATTATGTTTTTATTTAAACAATCTTTAAAAAAATGTGTTGAAATAACTTTTTGTGAAAACCTTATATTTATAATTAAAAAAATGTTAATTGATATATAATGGAGCGTATGATTAATATTCATTATGCTATTCAAAAAACTAATAATTGATATCTCAGCTTATTATTAATCAATTTAAATAATCTTTACAACACTTAGTAATTAACACTCGACAGTTTAATAAGCTATTAAAAATTAATTATGTTTTTATTTTTGCAAACCTAAAAATATATTAACACCCTTTAAAATATAAGTTAAACAAATTTTCTCATCGCCGGCATTAAACACTAAATATTATATGCCTTAACCCTTTTCAACTATGATCACAATATTCGTGTTGGCTTTCTGCCAATTTTGTGGAATTCAATACACTTTAACATGCGGTTGATCCCAATATCATTTTGCCAAAGTACGAACGAGAGTCATTTGTAATTAAAAACAGCAACAGCAGGCAACAAAATTCAAGAAATATACTATTAACACGCTTTAACATAAAACATTGTCAATGATCTTAATTGCCCTTTTTTCCAACTCTCGTCTAAATGGGAAAAACAACCCTAGGGGGGTGTAAGAGGGAGTCGTTAATATTAAATTGTCATTATGTGTGTATTGTTAAATGATGAACTAAAATTCGTTTAGCGCTAAAGCCTACCAGCAATCAAGCTAGAGCAGCATATCTTTTTTTTTTTTCATATTGTGTTTATAATTATTTCAATGACTTATAAAGTGTTCCATTTAACAGCAAAATATGGGCAAAATAGAACAAACAATACCAGTTTAAGTCAAAAGTTTGGTTCCTTCTGTATTGTGGTTAACAAGTTATATTACAAAGTTAATAGCTACCAGCCCAACAATGAAAACAGGCCAAAGAAAAGGTGTTTGCTTTAATTGGGTCGGTTGGCTGCAGGAAACAAATTGTAAAAATTTTATTTAAAAAAAGGAAAATCCCGAGCACTTTTACTTTTTATTATATTCGTTTTTATATACAGCAAAATTAAGGCCACAATTTTGTTTTACTCTTAACTGCTGTGGATCTATGTGGCCTGATTTTGGTGTATTGCTGCCTTACATGCGTTTTATGTTGGTTCAAAAAAAAAACCAAAACAAAACAAACTAACAAAGCTGCTAGCGAAGCTGATAACATGGTTTAAAAGCAAGCTTATTGTTCTTGTGGCAGTGGTGGTTAAAAGAAATATATGGTTTATAAAATCCACTCCAGGCTAAGGAAATATTGTTAAAACTTTGTTAGTTAACTAGAGCAGTTTTTACAGCCCACCTTTTTTACTACAAAGACCATAATATGAATTAAGAAAAAGTTTTGAAAATAAATTGTTTATAAATTTAATTGGCTATTTCAATAATATCACACTAAATATTGAGTAGTAGTTTGTAATTGTTTTTTATATATAAGACTGAAAGTGTGCTATATAAAACAAGACAAGAAATTTTGAAATCGCTTGATATTTAAAGAAACTATAACAATTTTCATGAATTAATTCGAAATTAATATTAATCATACGCCTAAGGGGGTGCAAAATTAGAAAAATTCAAATTATCTTAAACAAAGAATATTTTTCTAAAAATTTTTTACTGGATATTGTTTTAGAATCTAAATGCTTTCTAAGTTTAAAATAAAAATATTTTAAATAGTTTTTTTTTTTCAACAAAAAGTGAGTCATATTTCCCGCAAAAAAACATAAATTTACGCATTTTAAAGAATGTGTGCAAAATTAAACTTTGTCATGCAAATGTCCACAATGAAATGGGTGTGAACGACAAAGTAAATATAACAACAAATTCATTCCGAAATTGAATTCATTTATAAATAAACTGGAAATAATACAACAGAAAAATAGCTTGCCGGTATCATGCTTCATTGACTGCTAAAGTAGTCGTTTTGGAAAAAAAAAACAATATGTTTCATTCAAGCAAAAAATACTATTAACTTTTTACCACTTTATTGCAAATTTGTAATAAAATAATTCTTGTTTTTCATTTCATTTAAAATATAAATATTTCATCCTAAATTTTTTTTTTCAATTTTTCGTTTAACATGGTTGAATAATTTAAAACTTTTATTGAAAAAGGGCGTGCAGTATTAAATACATGATTTTTGTTTTTGTACTTGGGAAAAACATTATTATTTTTTTTTCTCTCAACCATTGCAACATGTGTTATTTTCCAATCAATAGTTATGAAACTTTAATATAAAAAATGTATTTAAATTAAAAGTAACTACAAAAACATTAAACGACTAGTTAGTTGGTCGTGTTCAATGAGTTGAGACAAAACGTTTTTAATTTTATTTTGTGCAAAGAAAATTTTTAAAAATGAGAAAGAAAAAAATTAAATGTTTAACCTGTTGTGGATTGAATAAAACTTTAGTAGCAAGGGATTCAATTAAAGGGGTTTTTCGGCATAATTTACCTAACTTAAGGAAATTTAAATAGAAATCGTTAACTAAAGGAATCAAAAAAATATTTCTTTAAAATAAAATTTAATTTCATTATATGAAGATGTTGTATGAAGAAAACCTAAAATTAAAAGCATTTGTTTGAATTGCCCGGAAATAATAGTTAAATTAGAATGCATTTTATTTAAAATCGCCGACCTAGTCTTTAACCGAAGTTAAGAGCAAAAAATGCAGCGCTGAAATTCAAAAATTTTTATATGATCAACAGTAATACAACTAAAACACTCAAGTCCTGCGTAGACAGCATCGTACCACGTTCAATACATAACTAAAAGTAAAAGATTTTATTCTTTTCATGTCCTTTATGGGGCACCCTTTAATTTCTTATTTTGTACTTTTATTAATTACTTTTAAAAATTTAAAGAAATTGTTTGTTACAGTTCAAATTCCGATAAGCACAAATACGTTATAATCACGCCTACAATGGGGACACCCTTTAACCGATTATTAATATTTTTTTTTATAATTTTTAATAATAGCAAGAAGAGTTCTACATACCATATATGTAGTATGTAGTATCTGCCTATATATTTTACAAGTTTTTTGGAACACCCTTTAATTTTTATTCATTTCTGTTTTGTTACTTGCTGATGCAGTAGGCTTTGTAAAAAAAAATAAAGATTCTTCTGCTTATTTTGCGTCCCTATCGATTCTTATTTATACTTGCTGTTATACTATGTATCTCTCCCTCTTAAGGGTGCTGTAGCTTAAGTGGTTAGCAAGTTGACTACTAAAGCAATGGTCACGAGTTTAATACTCAGCCGTGGCAGCATAAATTTTTCTATGTATTAATTGCTCATAATAATAATACATATCAAAGCGCCCTCCTTTGCCGGTATTACCATATAGAACTAAATCGCCGGGGAAATATAATAATTATAAATTGACTATGATAGCATAAAAATAATTCGCCTTTATAACATGAGAGGCGCTTGCAATACTGTTCTAAATTGCAGTGTTGCCATAATCGAAGCTATACTATCACTGTAACCACCTGTCTTATCTACTGCTATCCCTTCCCAAAGAAAGTAACAAGAGTGTTGAGCCTGACTGTTACGTCTTTAAAAAAAATAAATAAAATAAGGCGATATACGTAATTATATCGTCACTATCGGAACACCCTAGAAGTTTTAGTATTTGTGAAAATTTCGAGATCCTACCGTTTCTTTGTTCTGGTGATAGAAGGCGGACGGGCAGACATTGTAACGAAAACAATAGCTCATCTAATGGCAGTGCTCATAAGCTCATGAGCAAGTGATAATACTGGAACACAAACTATCTTTCTGAATACTTGCCTACATAGAAAATAATATTTTTTTACCAATTAAAGGTTTTTATTGGTTTCAGATTAAATTTTAATTGAACAATTATTTGATGCAATTATTTTTTAATTAATAATTTTTTTGTTCAGTTTTATACATATCATAAATTTGAATCAATTAAAAAACTAATTGAACTTTTATTTAAAACTAATTAAATAGTTTAATTGCTGAAAAATATTTTTTTCTTTGTAGTCATACCCTACTATTAGTGAGCAAACCTCTGTTCGTATCATAATCGCAATGAGCTCACAGAATAAAACGAACTTTCTATACTCCGTGTTTACTCATATGCATGCTCGAAACACTCGGTATTTTATTTTGTTTAGTAGTTGTGTAGAAATGTTGGATAAAGCTACTGTGTTTTGCTTGGACTTGTGGTTTTTTGATTTTGTATTTTTTAAGAAATGAAGGAAGACCTTAAAAATAATGAAAATAATGCTGTTAACAAATTCTGTATTTTTCGTTTGTACACTCGCACCATGTTCGTGTTTCACTTAAGTCATAGAACTGCTTGAGCTCGTCCAAGTTCATTGTTATTATGTTCAACATTTACTCATGCTTATTGAAACTTGCTCATGAAAACCCTGCAAGCTCATCAAAGGCCTTAGTAGACCGATTGGTAGCTCGCTAGTGTCTGGAGGTTACGGGTTCTATCTATCAGTCTGGAGGTTCCATGTTCGATTCCTGCCAAAAACTCTGGGTCTTTTCTGCAGACAAGCAAAATGCTTTGCAAAAGTAGTGTTGTCTTTAAAAAAACTTAGCCCGCTAGTCTTCGCTGTTTATTATTGTCCACTCATTGTTACTCGTGTGCAATCAACAGAATTTTATAAACTATTATAATGAGCGTCTTATGACCTTTTTTGTACTCATGCACTCATCCACTCATCGATACTCGTATGCAATGAAGAGACATAAATTCCATGAAATACTGTAATGAGCGTCTTATGAGCTTAATTTGTTGTGCTAGTGCTCTCATCCACTCATCGTTACTCGTGTGCAATGAACTAAATTTTATAAACAATTATAATGAGCGTCTTATTAGCTTCTTTTTTTGTACTCATGCACTCATCGTTACTCGTATCCAATGAAGAGACATAAATTCAATGAAATACTATAATGAGCGTCTTACGAGTAAGAGCCCAAACTCAAACCCCTAAGAGTCTGTGAGCACATACACAATGTCAACCTCACTTTGCTAAATATTTAGCAAACCAATGCATTTTCATTTCAACCACTTTTTTTGGTTGGGGGCCTTTGCTTATGAGCTTAACTTGTTGTGCTCATGCACTCATGCTCAACACAGATGATTTTAATGAAATAGTATAATGAGCCTCTTATGAGATTAGTCTTTAATGCTCATCGAGTGCTTTAGTGCGGAGTCATAAATGTGCTAAAGCTCAAAATGGTTTTTTAGTTAATCTTAAAATATTTTATCTTAAATTTAAAAAGACATTGTTAAGCGTGCTATATTTTTTATTTTCTTTTTTTAAATTAAAACCTTCAAGTAAAGCCATTTTCACTTTTTCACTCCACTTTATCCCTGAATTGTCATTATTTTTATTAAAAGTTGTTACTTTTAATTAAATAGTAACAAACAAAAGTAATAACGTTCTTTAAAAAAAATACCAAATTCAAATTAAGGATGAAAAACCTTTGGCATTTTTACAACTGCAATAATTTCATTCAATATAAAAATTTTTAATAACTTGAAGCAACCACCAGACAGCCAGCCAGCCAAAAAAAGTAATGTGTGCTTGAATTACTCCAATTACTAAAAGAAGAAAAATGTACGTCCTGCTTGAAACCACATATTTTAACAGTGTGGGTCAAAAAATATCTTGTGCAGCATAAAAAATTCTCTAAACTATTTACAAGGAGTAAAAATCTGTTCAATTTACTTTAATTTGCCACTGTTGGCAAAAAAAAAAGAATGCTGTACAAATCAAGGCAACTGCAAAAACAAACAAAAAATACTTGGTGCACAGTAAACATGTTAATGGTCAAATAAAGGAAGGAATACATATATATTTCTGCGAAAAAGAGCCACATAAAAAAAACTGAAGCGAACTTTTCGACTTCAAGCATCCGCTATCTACATTGTCCTTATTCCCCCTGGCTACAAAACTGGCAGTAATATGTACTGCCAGGCACACTGTCAATGGCAGCCATCAACATTCAAATATAATGAATTCATATGTATGTATGTTGTATATACAGACAACATACATTTAATATTATTTTTTTTTTCAAATTTTTATGCGCATAAAAATGAATTCTCAACTTTACACTTCGTTGCAGAAATAAGAGATCAACTTATATTTTCACTACATCCTCTGGTTCTATTTTTTTTTTCTTCATATAAATCTTTCGTTTGCTTTTGCTAGTGGTGTTGGTGTTGGTGTTGGTAGTTGCATTTGATATTTTTACAATATTTACATACAATATTTCATGTTGTAACTTTATACAGTTTCAATTTGAAGTTGTTAATATTCGTATTTCTACATCTTACTCCTGCTATTTGGAATTTTTCGACATTAAGTTTATTTATTTATTTGTGCTGTAATAACATCAAACTTCTTTTACATTTTTCATTTTTTTTAACTATTATTTCATGTTCAACGTATTCTCAAGCAATTTCAATTCGGTTCTCCACACTTACAATGACGAACTTTATATTTTCATTCACTTTTTTTCACATTGTTTCCATACATCTGTGTTAAAATGTTAAGCCACAATTAAACCATAAATTGTATTTGTAAATGAGATGGCAAAAATGAAGTTGCAATAAAATTATATAAAAAAAATTTTATTTTGCATTTTAACCAAATTAATGTTGAAACTACTTGTTGTTAAAAAAATTCCACAGACTTGTTACAAATACATTGTTAAAAATAAATGAATATAAATGACATTTCAGCTGTCAATATTAATAGGAGAGGGATATATTTTTTTCAAGAGCAAAAAAAAATGTTTTTGAATAGAAGGCGTATGATTAATATTGTTTAAAAGGTAAAGCTGGATAATGGTTGATATCTTTTGTTGTTTAAGAAATAATGAAAAATGTAATAGACAGTTTATTAAGAAACATCTATTGTTATTTAAAACTATTGAAAAATAAAGTTTGATTTAATAAACTTGTACGTAAATTAAATAAAAATTTTAAGGATTTTTTATGGTTAAGATAGATAGATAGAGAGGCTTTTAAATAAAGCCTGGAGAAGCGTTTTTTTAATAAGAATCATTTACAATAAAAAAAGTATAATCATTGATTTTCACAATAAAGGGAACGGTTCATATTAATACAAAGGTGTAGTAGAAAATTTTGTAATATCTTCCATGTCAGGGATATAGATTTTTTAAGACTGTTAAAAAAAGTTAATTTACTCTTTTTCACAAAATTAAAACTAAAAGTACAAAGAACAAGTAAGAGTGCTACATTCGGCCGTGCCCAATCTTCTATACCCTTCACCACAATGATTTTATTTATACAGACATGTACAGCATTATTCATATTGTTGACTCTTTACATAAATTAAAATAAGTCGTATGAGAAAAATTATTCATGCTTTAAAGAAATAAAAGACAGCGGCGACGCAGCTAAATGAAAACAACTTCCACTGGCTACAATTGTCGCCGTGTTGTCAGCTATTTTATTATATTGAAGACGACAGCTGCATCGTAAACTCTGACATTGTTGTAGAAATACTTATTTTGCTTTTATAAAATTAACTAACTTTTTCAAAAAAATAATAAATATTTCCTCCAAAACTTTTTGTTGGTAAATACGAATTTATAATTTACAAATTTGTGACATTTTCTTTTATTGAATAAAATATAAAGTAGCCTAAGTTTACTACAAACACAACGGTTGTCGTGTAGCTATACTGTGTTCAAAATAATCGTTTAACATCTATTTCAAAATCAAACTCATGTAAATAAATATGTTACTCTATATACACATATGTGTATTCTTAATATGAAAAATACATATGTTATGTTATACTAATGATTTTCATTTTCATAGAAATATTGATTTTTTAATAATATTTTTTTGAAAATTTGTTTGTAAAATTTGATTCGAAAATTTTTTGGAAATTTTTTTTGAAATATTTTTCTGTAAAAATATCTTTTTGATAAGGTTTTGTAACTTTTTTTTAAATATTTAAAAAAACAAAATAAATTTTTTTTATAAATTTTTTTAAATAAAAAAAAAATTGTTGTTAATTAAATTTTTGTTATAGAGCGACTTCTAGTTATTAATATTGATACAAAAATCATTTTCTTCTTGGAAACGCAAAAAAATTATGAAAAAATTCCATTGTTCCATAATGGGGACGTATGATTATTATTAATTTAAAGCAAAGTAAGTAAAAATTAGACTTTTTAAAAGATCATATGTGCCTTTTAGTGCAATACACTTATTTTTAAACTCATACAACACACAAGAAATCCATAGGGATTTGAAGCCAAATTTTGTCTAGAGGAAAGAAACTAATATTATATTTAAATAACTGAATTTACATTTTATGTACAGGTATTATTTACTGTTTTAATATCTGTGAGGATCTCGGATACAAAGAATTTTTCACTTTTGCGGCTACCTAAGCGCTACCTAAACGGTGTTAAGAATCATTCCTAGGAAGTTCATATGTTCTAGAAAGTTGTTTATTGAGATCTTACGTTCATTTTTGTAGTTGATTGTTTCCTTGAATTTTGAATGGTTTGCTACCTATGGACCTGAACAGGAGAAAAAAGGTAAAAAATTGAATTTTTTTAAAGTTTTTTTTTTGCGATTTTGACCTTGAAGATGAAGTTTTTTTGATTTTATATGTTAACAATTTTTGTTCTTTATGATAAGAGCTACAACTTTGCCTCAGAGAGTATATCAAAATTCCAAACGGTTTGCAAAATATGAGCTTGAGTAAATGATATTTTTTTTGCAAAAATGACATCGAGTCCCCACATCTTTAAGGGCCCATAAAAAAAAACCTGGATGACTTTGGATAAAACTGGGAGACAGGGGTCTTTTTTTTTGTCTTTTATCACGCAGCGATGTCCGTATATGGTTATTTTTTTCCGTGTTGCACTGTGTAATGTACTGATATACATTTACTATGGGGCGTATGATTAATAATAATTTTTAAGTGATTTAATAAAATTTTTAATAACATTAATTGTAGAAAGCTAAAGGCAAAATTAAAGCTTAAAAATAGAAATTTGTTATAAGTTTAAAACAGAAGTTTTGTTTACATTTTCTTACGCTTTAAAGTTCTCTAAACCTAGAGAAATATATGTATGAATTGCATTTATTATGTAAGGAATGAAAAATCTAGATTTTATTTTATAAAACTTCAGCAAAAGTAGGTTTCTACCATTTTCTTAAAAGAATTCCATTATTTGAGCTGTGTTCCAATAACGTTGGGTTAATAAAACCCCATTAGTAATGTATAAAAATTTCTTAAGTTTCTGGGTTAAGACTACTTACATACAGAAATTTAACTTAAAATGGAAGCACAAATTTAGCATTATTTCTTGGATTAAACAGAAATTAGTAAAACAAAAAATAAAAAAAAGAAAACCTTTAAAACTTGAACAAGTTTTTATAACTTATGTATATGCTTTGGGAAATTCACTATAAACGGAAATGTATACAAATAATTAAATAAAGTTTTTAAAAAAATTTTATGAACTTAACAGTATTACAGTTATATTTTAATATGGTAAAGAGTTTTATACCTTCTCCGGAAAAAATTAAAAATAATTAAATTTCAACTTTATTTCATACAAATACTCTTTTACTTTTGTTAATAAAAACTTCCAAATTGCACCTGTTTCTTTGTTTTCTTTTCCCTTCGGTGTTACTGCTGCTGCTGCTGCTAACATCCTTTAAATTTGTTGGCACAAGAACACAAATAGTATTTTCCAATAACTGTATGTGAGAAACTAACAACAACATTGAATGTGCTGTGAATATTTTACAACAATTGATTTCACTTAGCACACTTCATATACATTTCTATCATCACTCCCACTCACTTGCTTACTTTGTTAGAAATGATTTTACCTTCTAAAAGAAATAATAGTTATCGTTGGAAAAGAAAATAAAATAAAAACACAATTACATCAAGCGAAAAACATGTCGTGTTGAACACTTGATCAAACTTCTGAGGAGAAAAAAGCTGAAAAAAAAAGAAAAGGAAATTTGTTTGTAATTTAATTTTTATTTTCTATTCCATGCAACTTGTCTTCTTTTTCACCATCATCATCAGCATCGTCATGTACTTAGCTGTGTTTTTTTGTCTACAGCAAATGGTAGCATTTTAAATTGTTGCATGAAGTAAAACTCATATGAATATTTAAGTTTGTATCTGAGTCGCTTAACTTTTATCTCATTTTTTTAAATTTAAGCTGCTTCTAACATTCATTTGATTTTCATTTATTCAGTTTCGCAATCATGCAACATATGTATAATAGTGAGGTACAACTGTAAGCAAAAATGTTAAAGATTTTGGGAGACGAAATAAAGTCAGATATTTTAAATATGTTTTACTCTTATATACTGAATCAGCAGATGAATAGCTTTATTGAAATTAAAAACCCAATTCAGTATAACCTCTACTATTTTATTATCAGACTACCGTCTTTTACTCAGAATAACGACATATACCTAGATTACAGTTTTATAATCAGAATACCGTCTTATACTCAGACTACCGTTTTGGCTACCGTCTTATACTGAGAACAACGTCTTGACTACCGTTTTATACTCAGACTACCGTCTCAGAATATCGTTCTGACTACCGTCTTATACTGAGAACACGGTCTTGACTACCGCCTTATACTCATACTACCGATTTATACCCAGACTACCGTCTTATACTTAGAACACCGTCTTGACTACCGTCGAATACTCAGACTACCGTTTTATAATCAGACTACCGTATTATACTCAGACTACCGTTTTATAATCAGACTACCGTCTTATACTCAGACTACCGTTTTATAATCAGACTACCGTCTTATACTCAGACTACCGTCATATACTCAGACTACCGTCTTATACTCAGACTACCGACTTATACTCAGACTACCGCCTTATACTCAGACTAACGCCTTATACTCAGACTACCTTCTTATACCTAGACTACCGTCTTATACTTAGACTGCCACTTTATTGTCAGACTACCGTTTTATACTCAGACTACCGCCTTATACTCAAACTACCGTCTTATACTCAAACTCGCCTCTTACACTCAAACTACATGTTAATACTCAGACTACTGCCATCTGATACTTAGTCTACCGTCATACTCCGACTAAGGTCTTATATGTACTTAGACTACCGTCATATACTCAGACTACAGTCTTATACTCAGACTACCGTTTTATACTCAGACTACCATCTTATACTCAGACTACAGTCTTATACTAAGACTAGCGTCTTATACTTAAAATACAGTCTTATACACAGACTACAGTCTCATACTCAAGCTGTCGTTTGATACTCAGACTACTTACACTTCAAATACCATCTAATACGTATTCTTAAGTAAGTATTAGACTACAGTCTTATACTTAAACTAAATTTTACAATTTGAAAAGTCTATCATCATAATTAATGTCTTTTACTCGAATTGCTTTCTTATATTTAGACTACAATTCTTAACCTAATCTTTTATAAAGAAAATCGTGTTTTATTCAGAAAAACTGTACGAGCTTTTTAATGATTCTATAATTTTATATTCAAGCAGCAGTCAACATGATCGTTGATGTTCGAGTATTTACCGACAAATAAAATTTAGTTTTCAATTCCTACATCTCAAATTTGCTTCACGCCCTTACTGTATTTTTCGCTCTTAAATGTTAAATCTAATATAAAAATGTAATAAAGTGCGTTTTATGTTCAACTCTAACAATTTTATATTTTTATCATTGTTATATCAACAAAATATTTAAGTATGTGCCGCAAATGATAACAATACAATGCAACACCCAAAAAATTAAAAAAAAGTAATAATAAAACGTTGTAAATTTAATATTGCTTTGTTGTATATTGTAAGCGCATAGGAAATGTAATTTGTGTATCACTTCAAAATGGAATACTTACATTTGCAAGTTCGTACGTTCGTGTACATTAAGCTTAGTTGTACAATTGAAAAATAAAATGAACATTTGGGTGGGTGTTTAAAATGCATTTGTAACGAATTTGTTTTTCTATAAGAACACAGTTATTTACAAGCATACATCACGGCAACAGCATTTACACATTCTTACAAGGTAAAACTTTATGTAGGTAACGTTTCGCTATAACAAAAATATTTTTAAATGATAAGATTTTGAATCTGGGAAAGCAATTTCAGCAAACTATATTTTTTCTTTTTTACTTTAAGTTACTAGAAAGTTAAATAAATTTATTTATAAAAAAAGAGAATATACCTTAAAATTTAGGTTTGTAAAAAATATTTAGTTTTAAATTATATAATAATAATAATAATTACAGCAGTTTTATGTAAAAACGTCATAATATTTAATATAATTAATATTAATCATACGTACCGGGGTCCCATTAAAATGATTTTATGACATTTTTATTGATCCTTTCTGAAAATCTGCGACACCTAGGGCGAAATTCAATTTCACTGAATATGTAGCATCTTTAGCATCTCACTTAACAAGATAATTTTTCATTTGCAGCAATAACCTGTTGTATTGAGACAGTCTTGGTAAAAATGAACACTAGAGATAATCACAGAAATACATGAAATCAAGTATTAAATTCTTTCCACTAAATTTCGTATTAAACATTAAAATATAATACTGTCTTCTTTATTGCCATCTGCCCCTCAAAAACAATTTAAAATTACTTTTAATTTAGCTGTTAAAATTATCAAGTTATTGAATCAAGTTATCAAGTATTTCCCTGCATATATTTATTTAAATCGCTCAGTTACATTTAATTTATTGAATTGATTCTTCAACTAAATTAAACTGCTTATAAATTGATTTATTTGCCTGCAATTTTATACCAATATTTTCCTGTTTTTTTTAACATTTTTCTTCATTCTGCTGAATTTGATTCAGGCAATTATTTTTATATTATAAATCACTTGTGTTGTCGGCCATGCAAAAAAATTATAGGTTTTATTTGAAGGCCGTCAATATAACTATTGAAGAGCTTGGCATAATAACGATATTTATTAAATTTCAGCTTGTAAACAAATAGAATAAAACATTTTTTACATATTTTATTTTTTATTTATGACTAACACAGTTGTTTGTAAGAAGGACGTGTGTAAATTAGTGTAGAATAAAACTTGTTAGAAACCGTTTAAAAATAAGCTCGATGCTTATTATGTATAAAATGATACAAACTTATTACAAAATAAATCTGTTACAGGTAATTTTATAAACTGTTTTGTACTAAAATTTTGAAAAATTATTTCGTGAAAAATTAATGCATAAAAAGCTTTTACAACTGCAACTGAATTACCAATTTAGTAGTAAGTCGTCATAGAGGCATTAAACTACCATCTTATATTATATTATATCGAATTTACCGCCTTATACCGAATCTACCGAATCTACCGCTTTTTACCTAACCTATCGCCTGACACTAAGAGTACTGTCCTAACACAGACTTAAAATTAGACTACAGTCTTATGTAAAGACTAAAGACTTATACTAAAACCTACATTTTAAACCAATAATAAATAATATATTAAGACAAAAATCTTACAAAATAAATTATCTTTTATATTAAGACTAATGTCGTATACTATATCTTATACTAAAACTAACGTCTTATACTAGGTATAAAGTTTTTATATTAAGACAAACATCTTATACTATGACTAACGTTTTATACTAAGAATAAAAAGTCTTATACTAGGACAAACGTCTTATACTAGGAATACGTCCTATAATAAGATCAATGTTTTATACTAGAACTATAGTAGAACTAACAACTTATACTATGACTAATATCTTATACTAAGAATAACGTGTTATACTTAGACTGGCGTTTAATACTAATAGTAGCGATTTATTCTGAAACCTGTTATACTAAAAGTCTTATGATAACGTCATACTAAGATTAACGTTTTATACTTAAGCTAACTGCGTGTTCTAAGACCACAATGTTATACTACAACCAACGTATTATACTAATACTTACGTATTAAACTAAGACAAACGTCCTTTACGCAAACTAACATATTATTACAAGACTAACGTCGTATACTATGACTAACGTCTTATACTGAACAAAGTCTTATACTTTTAAATAAACTTCTTATACTAAGACGAGTTTTATACTGAGACCAAAGTCCTATATTGAGACTAACTAAGACTAAGTCTTATACTAAGACTAACGTCTTATACTAATACTAACATCTTGTACTAACACTTGCGTCTTATACTAAGACTAACGTCTAACACTAAGACTCCTGTCTTATACTAAGACCAATCTTATACTGAGTCGTACACTATGACCAACGTGTTATACTAAAAAAAATTTCATACTTTAAAATTAACTAATGACAAGACTTATACTCAGACCAAAGTACTATACTGAGACTAAGGGTTTATACAAAGTCTAACTTCTTATATTAGCACTAATGTCTTATACTAAGACCAACATCTTATACTAAGACTAACGTCTTATACTAAGACTAACGTCTTATACTAAGACTAACGTCTTATACTAAGACTAACGTCTTATACTAAGACTAACGTCTTATACTAAGACTAACGTCTTATACTAAGATTAACGTCTAATAATAAGACTAACGTCTTGTGCTATGACTAACGTCTTTTACTAAGACTAACGTCTTATAATAAGACTCCTGTTTTATACTCCGACTTCTGTCTTATACTAAGACCAGTCTTATACTGAGGCCAAAGTCCTATGTCTTATGTTACGGCTAATGTCTTATACTATTTATACTTCTGCCTTATATTAAGACTAATGTCTTATACTAACATTTTATATTGACTAATATCTTATACTGAAAATAATTTCTTATACTAAGACCAGTCTTATACTGGGACCAATAACATACATATTAACTAATAATAACATCTTAAACTATAAAACTGACGTCTTATACTAAGAATTACGTATTATACAATGACTACAGTTTAGTATTAAAATGTCTACGAATATCTGTTCTTGAATTGTTATATAGGAAAAACATGACAAAACTATAAAAAGAAAAATCATCTTAAAAATTCTTCAAATAAAACTTTTTGAAAAAGGAACAAATAAGATTGAAAATTTAGAAACGATTCGCAGCCACACATTTGCAATTATTTTAAAGAGTTTTAGTTGATGCTCTTACTAACATTTACTGTATAACAGCTACCTTTTTCTGTCAATATTACTCTTCAAAAATAACTACTATGCACAATAGAATAATAATTTTATATCAGCCTTACAAAAAAGTGTCCCAACCTAATTCGGGAACTGTTCTAACCTGTTCTTATACACTTACATATTCTACCTCTAAAGAAAGCTTATTGGGTATAAGCTATCAAGTTCCAATGTTATTTTTGTTTGAAAAAAAAAATAATTTAATATTACAGTTATGGAAAAATAAAAATTTTTTAACCTGTATTTTATTTAATTAAATATTTTTTTTATATTAAATTTTATAAAGGTTTCTTATTTCAAAATATAAATGTATATTTTTAATCTGAATATAAATTCTTTTGTTTGTGTTGCAACAAATAAAAGTCAATAAAAATATTTAAATAATCACGCTCTGATAATTTTTCAAAATCCATTTCAACAATATTAAATTTACTTGTCACTACGGGGCTTTTGAGTTTGATTACAAAATAAAATAATTTGTTTACAGAAGAATTACAAAAATAAATTAATTAAATAATTATGTAAAGTAGTTGTGTCAGGCCCAAACAAATGACAGTGAGCATTTGTGTACTCGTAAGTGATATTACATACAAAAAAATAAAATACAATTTATATAATTTTGTATATAAATTACAAAAATAATGCATAGTGGTGACTTTTCATAAAATATAAAATAAAAATAAAATTTTATATTTTTTCGCTTTTTTATGCTTAAAGAATTTATGAATGTTTTACATTTTGTTATATTAATAATCATATATA
The DNA here is from genome assembly GCA_949628195.1 of Phasia obesa. Taxonomy (NCBI): domain Eukaryota; kingdom Metazoa; phylum Arthropoda; class Insecta; order Diptera; family Tachinidae; genus Phasia; species Phasia obesa. Next base: position 206,438,123 of record OX451215.1, on the reverse strand, counting down.
ACAAAATTTTATAAAGACACTTAAGTAATCAACATATTTTAATTAATACATAATTTTTGTGCACTTTAATCTAAATTCAATTTATCTGAAATTTTTCCTTTTATCAAACCCTCCAACATGAATGCCCAGTAATTTTCATTTCATTTCAAAAAGATTAAGAGCTCTGACGGTGCAAAAAAAATCTGTATAAATGAGAAGGCAAATTATGATTTATTTGTTATAAAAAAAAATATTTGGGTATTTAATGCAAAACTACATTGTCATCATATCTTACAAACGATCATACCCTGGCACTCAAAACACTGCTATAATATTTCACCTTAAATGACCACATTAAAGCCAGCATGAGTAGTTGCTATTTATAGCATCCACATTCTTGGCTTAAATACAACATAAAAAATCTGTTATTGGAAATTAAAAAAAAACTAAACGAGAAAAAACATCAGACAACAATATAAAGTCCTGGCTTATAAAATGCTTTAAGCTTTTAAGTTGTGCTTGTAATGTTTACTGTAAGTTTTTTCTTACTCTTTCTTGTAATACCCTATAGTTTGCACTATGATATGATCAAGCAATTGGAGGTATTTTTTTTTTAATTTTTAATATTTTTCTTAAATTATTTTAATTTTAGAAATCTGCGATTTATTTAAACAAGATTTAATCATCGATCAAGTTTTTGGGACAGATAGATAAGTACAAGATTACATATTAAAGCACTGCATGAACACCAAAAATGAAGCTTATAAAACGCTCATTCTAATATTTCATTGAATACATGTCTGTTGATTGCACACGAGTAACGATGAGTGGACAATAATAAACACGGAAGCCCAACGAGCTAAATACGATGAGCTTGCACAGTTTCCATAAACAAGTTTGAATATGAATGAGTAAATACTGAACATAATAACAATGAACTTGGGCGAGTTTAAGCAGTATTATGCTGTGAGTGAAAAACGAACACAGTTCGAATGCACAAACAAAAAACAAAGAATTTTTTAACAACATCACTTAAGCTCATTTTGAGGTCTTCATTTCTTAAGAAATACAAAAATAAAAAACCACTAGCACAAGCAAAACGTGCTAAAGGCCACGATTCACAGCATGTGTGCCAAAAAATTATGATAGTGTGGATTAGAAATGAATGTGTGCGACAGACCTTTTGACAGGTCTGTACGATTTGATATTTTTTTGAAAAAATTCATAAAGTAGTATTTTTCTATCCGATCAGAGTTGCAAAATCTTGTTTTGTTTGATAGTGAGGCATCTACAACGCCATTTTGAAACAATTTTTTGAGTAGGACAGAATTCTGTCGGATTTTTTTGTGATTGAATTATACAATTATGTAGGATACTAAATCCTGGCCATTAGCCTTATCCAAATGTTATACACAACTACTCAACAAAATAACACAGTGAGTGTTCGAGACAAGAGACGAGTAAACAAGGGGCTCACCAGTATAGAAAGTTCGTTTTACTCAGCCAGCTCATTGCGTTTATGATACGAACAGGGGTTTGCTCACTACTGTTATGGTATAAGTAGGCATGTGTTCACTAAGCTAGTTTGTGTTAGAGTATGACCTCTTGCTCATGAGCTTATGAGCATCACCATAAGATGAGCTTGCTCATGCAACTCTATATTATATATGATCCCTTTATTCAAACCGCTTGTAAATCCCATCTCGCTTACACTTTTCTTAAGGTTTTCAAAAAAGTAATAGCTGCAGGGTGACAATTCTTCATAATATGCTAAACTAGAGTTCATAGCCCAATTGATGGATTTTTGAAACGTCGACTGTAGCTTATGCGGCCGTGCATTATCATGGCAGAAGAGTATCATATTCACCAAATGCAGTGATTTTACCTCAATTTAATATTGGACGTTTTTTTCAAGGTATTCAATGTAAAGACACCGTTAGCAACTCCAAAATATGTCGTCAAGGAACTCTAACCAAGAAAAATTTGTTCATGGGATGAATTTTCTGCTGTTAAATAAGTATTCCTTATAAACAATTCCGACACCTATTGGGCAGTTAACCTTTTTCATCTAGAATGTAGTTCATCACCTTATGCCATTTCATTTTCCAATCGTCCAGTATGATTCTATTAGTTAAGTCTAAGACTTTAATGTTTGATGACATTTATTTATTTTGACCTCTGAAATTAATAGGCCTGGTCTTTCCCTGCATTCACTGGTCACTGGACATTAATTCACTTATTCTGAGACTAAAGTCCTGTGTCTTATACTATAGCTAACGTCTTATACTATTTACACTACTGTCTTATATTAAGACTAATGTCTTATACTACCATTTTATATTGACTAACGACTTATACTGAAACAAGAATAGGACTAATGTCTTATACTGAACACTGGTCTTTCCCTGCATTCACTGGTCACTTTAATACGTAGGAAATTGTGTTTTTTAGCAGAGGGGAGAGGGGTAATTTTTTAAGAGCTTTCGGATTCGGTTAAAAAACTCATAAAATTTTGGGGAATGTAAGAAATCGTTATTTAAGTCGATAAAACGATCTATATAATTCAATGTTTAAAGATGGTTTCATGTAACTGTTGACTACTACGGCTACTCCTCAAATGGTTTTTACGTTGGAACCAACATATCGGCTGATATCTCAAGAATAAATTCTTCAATATTAGCTTCCAGTGCGTTAACTCAAAAAAAGTAGTATAAAGGCGTTAAATTTACTGGATAAAGGCGGCCAATTGACCGGCCCCAAACTTAAAATAAACTATTTAGAGAATCCACCTCTTAATTGGGCCATTGTTTCGGGTGCTGTATGGCATGTGACACCGTCTTGTTGAAACCACATGTTTCAACCAAGTCCAGCTCTTTCATTTTGAACAAAAAAAATTGTAATCATCGCATGTTAGCGCTCGCTATTCACAGTAACATTCCTGCCTTTGTAGTCTATGAGAAAGTACCGTACCGGAAAGTATTGGACCGATGCTCATAACTCACATCAAACAGTGAATTTTTCGGAATGCATTTTGAGTTCTTGCTTTGCATCGGGCTGCTCTTCGCACCAAGTACAGAAATTTTGCTTGTTTGCGAATTGATTCAACCAGAAATGAGCTTTGTCGCTAAACATAATTTTCCGTTAAAAAGAAGGCGGTCTTAATCCAACTTTGTCATCGCCTATTCTGCAAAACTTAGCAGTTGCGGTAGATTGTGTGGCTTCAATTCTTGCAACAGCTGTATGTTAAAAAGTTTTACACCCAAAACCTTTCGGAAAATTTTTCATGATAATAAATATAAAAGATATAAAGGCTTTTGGTATACACTGAAAATAAAACCATGGTTGCGGCAACCATATTCTAAGTGCATAGATAATATTATTGTTTGGTAATGGTTCGATTTTTTTCAATTATATATTTCAAATTAACCATATTTTACTTTTATGTGTAATAGCCATTCAGTTGTGAACTAAAATTTGTTTATCGTGACCAAAGTAGTGTTTGGAACAACCATAATTTGTTCACCTTATCTAACTATTATAACAGAGAACATATTATGGTTCTTCTGCTCATAAAACAATCATGTTTTTGCTTTTTGATTTTAAAGAAAATTAATTGGTTTCGGCCTTAGGTCATACGTATAATCTGCCAAATTTTATTTTAATGCTATCAGGTATAAACAGCTCCTGTTGCTGGGTGGCAACTTAAATCGTCCTTTAGAAAATCCTCATAAAAAAGTATATGTAGCAGCCAATAAAATGTATATGAATTACTAATGGCAATTCATTATCTCTTTTCTACTGGGATAGTTGTGGCATATTAATATTTTTCCAAAAACTAAACCTGCTCCATCCACTCAATTACTTTAAATTATCCAAACAGTAGGGCTCTTAACTGCTATACTTCAGTTAACTTAAGTAACTTTTTTTTCTCAAATTGTCTTCATTTTTTTTTCATTTTTTTTTACAAAGGCCATGTATGTGGCATTTAAGCCATATCAAGTAAATAAATAAAATTAAAAGAAAATAAAATAAAAGAAAAATATTTTTTTAAAAAATGTAAACTAAGTAAACGAAAAATGGTCCCCAATATGTTGTAATATGATTATGTGCATGTTCAAGTGTGTTTGTATATCCATTCCTCTTCTTTTTTTTTTGTTGTAAATATTTTCTGTTTAGTTGAGTTTTCAAGTGCTCGGTGTAGTGTGTTCGGTTACAAGTAACTTACTAGACACATAGTAAACATAGCAAACAGCAAACAAAAACAACATCTCTATGGCGAAAAAAAAATGTGTAAAAATCCTTACTTCAAAAACAAGTTATTTTAGCGCATCGTGGCTAGAAGATGTGTGAGTGTGATGGTATGTGTAAGCTTACTCTTATATGCAATTTCGTTTCGATAAAAATATGGATTTTTTGTTGTGTTGTTTGTTAACGAAATTATCGATATGTTATGCTGGAGCTGAAGGAAGGTCAGTTCTTTTAGAATTTTTTCTGTTTTTCTTTTTTTTTTTTGAGAGAGAGAAAAGAAATAAAGAAGTTGAGTTACCAGCAGAACGACAAATGAGAAAACTAACAGACTTAGTAAAATTGGTTACAGTGCACAGTGGGGAGGTGTTAGAAAATTATTGGTAATGGGTAATAACTTCAAAACTACTAGTCCGATTTAATTGAAAATTTAAGCAATTTTAGAGAAGGAGTTTGTTATAAAAATTTTATACAAAATTAATTTAAAGAAAAGACGATGCTATTAATGATCCATTTAAACAAATTATTATTGAAAAACCTTTCTCTCTTTGTGTCTTTTGTATACATATGTAATCTGATTTGGTATAATTTGCTAGAGCCGTTGCTGGCGGAAAAAAAGTAGCCTATATTGGAATCAGGAGAGTAAGGTACCTCCTCACAAAATTTTTGTTAAATTCCTTCCATTAGTTTTTACGTGATGCGAACACAAACAGACAGACTGGAAATGAGTTACTATTTTATTATATGTATAGATATGTTCATGCATGCGAGACCATATTCTGGTTTAGCCTAAGAGTTACAAACTACTTAGGTTAGTGGACGACCAAGCCCAAGCCCTTTGATCTTGTGCGCAACTTCTGCAACTTTGTAAACCACGTTTAGAGCAATTTCTTTTGAACCTGCTCCTTCCAGCGGAGTTTCAAAAATCTCCTTCTGCGAGTTGCCTAGAGAACATTTTTAAACGTTTTTCTTGCTGCAGAACTTTACCGCCATGGGTACCCCATGCAGTTTTACACATTTAACTAAGCCAATTTCGGCGTACAGCTCATAATTCATACGATGCCGGGTTAATCTCCACTAACGCAGTTCGATCCATAAATCTTACGAAGAATCTTTCTCTCAAACATCTTAAAAATAGCTTCATATTCGTTCCCCAAAACGCTTGCTTCAGCTTCATATAACAGGACGGGCAATATGAGCGGGTTGTAGAGTGTCAGTTTTGTCTGCGGTAAAAGGACCTTATTTCTTAACAGCTTTTTTAGGCCGAAGTAACAGCTGTTAGCAAGTATTATTCTTCATTTTATTTCCAAACTGATGAAATTAGTTTTGGTTAAGGCAGTACAGTTTGTAATTAACAACGTTCACTTGCTGTGCAATTCTTGTAGACTGTTTGCTCGTGGAACGATTATTTAATTAACCATATCATGTTTATTTTTGATCTTAATATAATAGTTTTTAATCGTATTATAATCTTGCTATGTTATGTTTCTACTTAATCATAGTTATGGTTACAAGATACAATAATATTATATTAAACAAACAATATGGTTGTAACAATAACAATATTATTGTGCATAACAATATGATATGACAAACACCATATAATTCAGCCATAATTTGTTGCCCTTAGAGATAATGGTTACCTCATTCATGGTTTTTCTTGGAGTTTAATAAAATAATTTTTTTTTTTTACATACAGATGTATTTTGCAGTCAAGTTTATGTTCGTTTTATTCTCTCAAAGAAAGAATAAATTAAATTACAAATTAGGTGATAATATTAAAGAAAAATTGGAAAAATTTAATTTTTAGACATTAGCAGAGCGGAATGTACATTTTCTAGACAGCTACGTCCATCATCAGCACTTCGTATCTATCTACTTTGGGTAGTGTTTGGTTGTAAGCATCATCTATTTAACCAACCAAACTCAGATAAAAGAATACGAGCAAACTGTATTCAGTCATCAATCGTCAGTTGGTAAGGACGAAGTCTACCACTATCTAAAGCTTCCCTCTTGTTTAATATTTTTACTTTAATATTTACCACCTTATATTTATTGTTGCTTCAGCCAACCTTCAGTTATCAATGAAAGCTACTTTTTGTTTTTTTTTTTTTTGTTTTCTTCCAACATTAGTTTTTAGTTAATCCTGTCAAACCTAACTTTTTTTTTTGTTTTGTTAATATTTATAATATTTTTATTTGCATCTAATTGTAATAGTTTATAGTTTAACAAGCCAGATTCTAGATCCACATCAAATATTTATATTTATTGTGTAAAATAACATAACTAGCTTTGGCTTTGTGGACAGCTGCAGACTGTCGGCACTATACTTCCATGTAAAATACCAAGCTTTTAATGCGTAGTCTAGATCCTCAAAACTCTTGTTGACTCTTGATAGTTGTGTATTGACAGCCAGGTGAACTCTTGGTTAATCCCTTGGTAGATAATAGATGTTAAACCTTTTGAATAATTATTTTTCGTAAGTGTTCATCTTTGGTATTTTCTCTAAAATCAATTTTTAATCTTCCCTTTAGTGCCAATGGTATGCTTTGCATAGGCTGTTGAGCTCAATCTCTGACGCTGAACCAATTGGAAAATTATAAAGAAAAAAAACCCACAAATCAGTTTCCCATTTACCCTGCGATTACTTTGAATGCTAAATTTTATAAATGGTTCCTTTAGAAATAAACTGATGAGAGAAATCCCGATCTGTGAACCAACTTTTTCTGCACATTTTCACATCTCTGCCGGCAATGTTTTACAAGCCCTACTGCTTTAGAATAAAATTTTTTTTAATCCGTTTTTTAAGTTTTATAATTAATTTTTTATTGCTTGCTGTTCCACTGTACACTATACAGTGAATTATACGATATCATTAGTGTAGGTATGTATGTAAGTTGTTATAAGTGCATACATATGTTTGTATGCATGTATGTGTGCTATGCTTTTTTAGTCTTGTAAATTTAACAGGCTCAGTGGCGCTTACTTGCCTGATGTTTAAGAATTTTAAAATTCCTACACGTAATTATTTATTTGATAGCTTCTTTTGGGGGGAGGGTTAAATTTATTGTTGGAAGAAATTACAGAAAGTCAAGTTATAAATATTTCACAGAACGCTACTAAACGTTAATAATGAAAGAACTAAAAACAAGAGGAATTAAAGAAAATATTTTTGTATTAAAGAAGATATTCTGGGCATTTTTTAAAAAGAAATTCTAATATTTTAAAATTTAAAAATCGATATAAGGAAATATTTAAAATATAACTGATGGTTTAAATATTTTATAAAATTACACACTGTGTAATTTTATAAGTCATGGAAAAATAACCATATAACCTCAAAGATGTGGGGCCTCGATGTCATTTTTGCAAAAAAATGATCATTACCTCAAGTTCATATTTTGCAAACCGTTTGAAATTTTTATATACTCTCTGAGGCAAAGTTGTAGCTCTTGTTATAAAGAACAAAAATTGTTAACATATAAAATCAAAAACTTCATCTTCAAGGTCAAAATCGAAAAACTTTAAAAAATTCAATTTTTTTACCTTTTTCCCCTGTTCAGGTCCATAGTTAGCAAACCATTCAAAATTCAAGGAAACAATCAACTACAAAAATAAACCTATGATCTCAATAAACAACTTTCTGGAACATATGAACTTTCTAGGAATGATTCTTAACACCGTTTAGGTAGCGCTTATGTAGCCGGGAATTTTTTACTTTTGCGTTAAGAATCATTCCTAGGAAGTTCATATGTTCTAGAAAGTTCTTTATTGAGATCTTAGGTTAATTTTTGTAGTTGATTGCAAAATATGAGCTCGAGGAAATGATCATTTTTTTGCAAAAATGACATCGAGGCCCCACATCTTTGAGGGCCCAAAAAAAACCTAGAGACTTTGGGCAAAACTGGGAGACAGAGTTCTTTTTTTTTTGGTCTTTTATCACGTAGTAGTGCCCGTATATGGTTATTTTTTGCCGTGTTGCACTGTGTTATTTTTCTTAGATAATATGCAAAACATGTTACAGGCTTAATGCTTTAAACACATAGACGGCAGCGGCTACACGATTACACGACTGCAAATGCCGTTGGCTACAATCATCGCCATGTAGTGAGATTATTAATTAAATTGAAGACGGCAGCTATGTACATCAAAACTATGACATTGTTGTAGAAATACAAATTTCAAAAAATACTTGTAACATGTCAAAATAAACACACATTTCCTCAAAACCATTTGATTGTAAATAAATTTGTAATTTTGAAATTATCTTCTGTTGAATAAAATAAAATTGTTGCATACAAAAATAGAAATTAGCCTAAGATGGCTGCAGCCACATCGGTGGTCGTGTAGCCTTAACACCTTTAGTCGGTAGCCTGCTGCCGTCTATGTGTTTAATGAATTTCAATGAATGAATAATGAATATCAAAAGAATAATTGAAAATTTATGTTATTTTTTTATATCAACCAAGGTGACCCGGCAAAAGATTTTCTGATTATACTCTATAATTATACGGAAAGCTGTCAGGCAGACTTCATCCCGTCCTATATTTAGAATTCGCGGAATTAGGCGTTCTTCTCCCTTAAACGGTCCTTTCAGCAAGCTTGGATTCATTTTTTCATTTATTAAATAAATATTCGATACTGGGTGCCTACTACTCAATACTTTGGTCACAGTAAAAGCGCTTCGTCTTATTGGAGCTTTCTGGTATTTATGCTCGCATGAAAGTTTTTAATTAGTTTTAAATTAAAATTAAATTAATGTTTTTTTATTGATTCAAATATATATATTTGTTTAAAACGGAACAAAACATTTCCTAATTAAACAAATAATTGAATCAATTAATTATTTAATTAAATTTTAAGCTGAATCCAATTAAAACCTTTAATTGGTGTAAAAATTTTTGGAGCAGCTGCTGGGCGAAAGGAAAATATTGTGTTGCCAGATGGTTGGCCGCGCTGGCATGCTCGCTTTTAGCACCGGCTAGGGCTCGCCGTCTTGGGTGGTTCTTTACCAACGCATCCGGGGAAATTGCAGCAGCTACAAAAAGAAAATCATGCCAGCTAAACATATGGAAATTAAAATAAAAAGTTTGAGGCCCGAAGCAAGCTTGAATGTCTCCTTGCTTACACACACCGAATCACCTTCTGGCTGGTGTTCTCGCCAGGAATAAACCCTCCCACAAGAGGTAAAAATACCTCACCATGACATCAACGCGTATGTTTGACATTCTCCCTTTAATGGTCATTGAAGAATACAGCTTGGAATACTGGATTCCATTCAGACTCTATTCACTGTGAAGCAACTTTAGTGTCACTCTATTTAAGAATTATTAATGTCATTGTTTTATGAATTTAGTGCTTAGGGTATTCTTTGTCGCCTCGGCATGTAGATGCAGTCCATCGACGTTAATCATTAAAATTCTCAATGAGTCAGTAAAAAACCTGATGCAAATTTTATATTCATTACCATCTCTAATAAAGCTGAAAGTACAACTGAACAGCTCTGGGACTCTGACAAAAGCCATACTTGCCCATTTTTTATTTCGATGTCGAAAAAAAATTTAACTTGTTTATTTTATTAATTTGCCGGCCTGACTGCTGACAACTTCTCAAGCCTTAAAGTTTTCTCCATTCGTAATTTTCCAAAGAAACTATCTCCAAATATACTCGTATAATTATAACAAAAAAATCTTTATTAATTCGGGTATAGAAGAGTATTACGGAAAAGTTGTTATAAAATTATTGAATAATAAACACAGTGCAACAGTGAAAAAAATACCAGGAAGAGACAGCAGAAATTCGATTTTGCTATCAAAGGGTAATAAAACCCTATCTTTATTTTGGCGAAATTGTTGACCAATTTTTATTTATGGGCCTCGAAAGATTCGAAAAATCAGTGGGCACTGACGAGGATTCGTTTAATAAATTCTATTTATATACATTTCATTTCAAAAACTATTTATCCTGCACTTAACAGGGTCTCTTAAATTTTCACTAACAATATAGGGAAAAATTGTGGAAAATTTTAGGGAGCCTAGATATATATATGCCTAGACATGTTTGTATTGGTATGTTCACAAAATTTGTTCAATTTTAGCGTGGCTACAATTTTATCATATATTGAAAGGGAAAATTTAAGAGAAAAAAGTTAAAAAAATAATTTTTAATTTTCTTATTCAAAATCTTAAAACCATTTTTTTTTTCAACGAATCTTCAGCTACATTATTGTCGAACAAAGCTAAGCGCTATCAGCTAGTATGAGTAAGATATTAGACAAAAACTGATGACACCGTTTTTTTAAGGGCACACTAATTTTCCGAATCTTTCGAGGCCCAGAAATAAAAATTTTCCTAAACTGAGTATAGGGTTTTACTCAAGTTCGTGTACTGTGCAAACAATTTTTATTTGTTGCGCTGTGTAAATCAAGATGAAATCCTATTAAAACCTTTGTTCTTTGAGAAATTGTTTTTAAATCCCTAGTTTTTTAAATAAAGACACTTAATTGTTATTTGAATGGATAATAAACTTCAACATTAATTAATTAAAAAACATTAACTTATATATATGTGTGTGTGTTCGCATAAATAAAGTTAATTTATTTCAGACAATTTTAATTATTTTAGCTGTGACATTTAATTTATTCTTTGAAAATCCATAAGATTTATTATCTAATGTTGCCAAATGACAAATAAAAATTGTAATAAAATAAACTTTCAAAGTATTTAATAGTTGTATATCATAAATTTAACGAGCTTAGTGTTACACGAGTGTGTGACTATTTCAATAAACCACAACAGTGTCTTACAAAAATTCAAAAAATGTCATAAATATTTTTTTTTTGTGCTACGCATTAAAATTGATTGAAATGACTTTTAAATTACATCTTAGTGTGGAGGGGATTTCTAGTCTACTTAATTATTTTTCATTCAAAACACTCGTGCGTAGCCCCATTTAATCATTATCTTACATACGTTTCGCTTAGGTAAGGGTATATGGTGCGCGTGGAAATGATAAGGTAAATTATTGTAAAAGTGCATACCTAATTTTCAAATGTGAATAATTTATTTATATATTTTATATATGTTATTTGCCAAATCGATTAAATCCAAGTTAATATTTCCTTATTTTTGAAATTGTTCGAAAAGTGCTAATTCAAATCAAATGAAATGCGGATCATATTTACTTATTATTAGCAAACAAAAGAATATTTCAACAAAAAGGGATATTTAAAAATTATAAAATTATTTTGAAATTACTAAAGTAGAATTAATCCATTTGGCAATTGAGACATCAAGGTATTAAAAAAATTTGCTAAGGTCAATGCATAAAGAAACAACAAACTAAAAATATACATTAAAAAGTTTTATTTATTGTTTTATTAGTTTTATTACACATTACAACACGGAAAAAAATAACCATATACGGACACCACTACGTGATAAAAGACCAACAAAAAGCGGTGTTAAGAATCACTCCTAGGAAGTTCATATCTTCTAGAAAGTTGTTTATTGAGATCTTAGGTTAATTTTTGTAGTTGATTGTTTCCTTGAATTTTGAACGGTTTGCTACCTATGGACCTGAACAGGGGAAAAAAGGTAAAAAAAAAATTGAATTTTTTAAAGTTTATTGTGATTTTGACCTTGAAGATGAAGTTTTTTTGATTTTATATGTTCACAATTTTTGTTCTTTATGACAAGAGCTACAACTTTGCCTCAGAGAGTATATCAAAATTCCAAACGGTTTGCAAAATATGAGCTTGAGTAAATGATAATTTTTTTGCAAAATGGACATCGAGGCCCCACATCTTTGAGGGCCCATAAAAAAAAACCTGGAGGACTTTTTGGTCTTTTATCACGTAGTGGTGTCCGTATATAGTTATTTTGCCATGACTTAAAAAATTACACAGTGTGTTAGTGACACACTTAAAATTTTATTTATTTATCGCTAAGACTCCACAATACCCGCCAAACGAATAAACAATTTCTTTTCACAAACTGCACTTCCAGTGCCCTGATTCCTTTCTTAGTTGAATCGTAGTGTTGGGTTGTGTAGAAATCACAGGTACTTTAGAATTTAAATTCTAGTTAAAGAAAACGCTATAACCGAGATTAAATTTTATTATAACCCTGACCGGTAGGGGTTCGTTCCTCTTTCAAATTTCGTTTAAAATCCTTGCAACTAAATGAAATCAGAAATAAATATTTTTTTCATTTTAAAGAATGTAGGATGTCGAATAAGAACACTTACTTTATGGGTCTCTTTTTGAGTCCCTTCGGTCATCAAGAGGGTCGAAAGTAAGGACTAAAGTACTTTCATTGAGTCTCGAGCTGACACTATTTTCTCTATTTTCGATTGTAGTGATTTCAGGCTGTCGAGTCTCTTGTAAAAGCCTAAGGCTTACATCCCCTACAGCACATTTAATAAGGTACTAAGCCTTATAATAGCCAGTGCTAGACAATCACAGAATATGTATGCTAGCGTCTTAGTTTCTTTCATTTACAGACTGGAACAATATAAATAAATAGAATTCTTATAATAAATAAGTAAAATAATTATTATTTAACCTTCCAGGGTTCAGAATTTTTTATTTATGAGCTATTCAATATGATACCTATGATATTTCTCATAAATGAGATTATTAAAATTTTATATTTTTTTCACGCTCATAAATGAACACCAAAAAATGCTCTGACTACGATCACACATGAATGAGTGTGACTGTTTCTTTTTTTTAGCATGCATATATGAACGGCGAAAAACGAAGAATATCCGTATTATTTATGTGTATTATTAGTAATGAATTATCTTATTTCCATTAATGCCCTTTTAAATAAATTTTAATTTATTTTTTCATTTATGAACCTGTTCATTTATGAGTGTTCATGAACTTTTTCATAAATGAGATTTTTAAGACACTATGTTACTGCATACGGCGGCAGTTGCACATTACGAAATATGTGCATATACATACAAACACATACATACATTTATGCAAATGCTTAATCCAAACATTTTACGATGCTTTTATTTATGAAAAATTAACAAAATTGGAAATTCTCATAAATGAGCATTAGCGTGAATAACAAAATATTTTTTCATTTATTCATTTGTGTTTATTCATTTATGAAATATTTTCTAGTCTCTCACACATGTATAAAAAGAAGCCGACAAAACTAAAAAGTTCACACCGCACATGATTAAACAGTGAGTGAGCATTTCAGTGCACTGAAACCATTTATTAATTTTAGAAATAACCTGAACAAGTGACCTTATCAATTCGACGCGCACATTATATTTGCTATCAATAATTATGTTGGTGCGCGTGCTTGTTCATTGCCATATATATGTGTGTGCAATTAACATTCATACACTCTGTATTCAATAATACTTAATTTTAAATTTGTTTTACTGTTTTCTAGTCTTTTTTTTTTTTGTTACTAAAAATTTGGGTTTATTTTCATGTCGACTTTTTTATGCTGATGGATGGATGCTGATCATAAAAAAGTGAAATAGGCCAAAAGAAAAAAAAACACTGAATTGCAACAATGTCACGTTTTAACGCAAAATATACGTGAGCAAATTAATTACAAACGTTGAATTTGTTTTCTTCTTGTCTATTTTTATCCAACACCCATAAACACATTCAACCGCAATGTGTTGTTCGCAGGCAAAAGAAAATATTTGACGTTGACTTTTTTTTTACTTATTTTTGTTAAACTCGAACACAAAATCATGATGTAAACAAATTTTTAAAATTACCAAAAAAAAATGGTTAAAAAAATACAAAAGAAAAAATTAAGTTCAAAAAAACATACTGCCTCCTACGCTTTTCATGAAGAAGGGATTAAAGACAAATCAAATAAAAATTTGATTGCATGAAAAATTTAATTTAACTTTTGTGGGTTGAAACCTTGATAAGAAACTCAGTTTTCATAATATTGATTGTAATCATCTTAGGAAGAAGGGAACAAACACATTACTAGTTACGTGACTACTTCTAAAGTGAGAGATATGGGTGCGGATTCTAACACTTTCTATGAAAGGGATCTGTCACTTTAACATAGTGAAAGCTTAGGAGGAGGTCAATTGCCATTGATGCCATACTCTGTGATAGGTGTTGGATCTAACCTGTACTGGCCTAGCTCTAAATAAATTTTCTATTTTTTAACGATTATTTAATCAGCTACCTAATGTGTCCATTATTCATCGGTCACTAGTTCACAACTTTTTGTACCACTTTTAATTTGACCAGTTATGGGATGAATGCAATTGAAAAATTCCATCATCAATTTCCTGCAGAGCAGTCACATTTTTAATTATGAAATAAAATTGTAATTATAAAATAAAAAATAAAGAAAATTTAAGACGTCGGTATTCCACTACACGACATAAGCAGAATAAATCTTTAGTCATTTTCTGCTCTTCCCAATCTTAACTGCTTCTGCAGAAGACATTGTGTAGAAGACCTATCCTTCTCGCATAGGTTCCAAACAGGCAATGCCCAGTGACTGTAGCTACCAAGTCTTCTGATCTAGTAATGGCCAGATTAACCTTAGAGTCAACAAAATCGATATCTGACCTGGGCCAGATCATAAAGAGCATCATTTATACGTTTCCTATAGGCCGAAAGCAAAATGCCACAATAGATGTCAATGGAACTAATATGAAGCATTGTTCCCTTCTTTGCCAATTCTACCGCAACAAACTTACCAAGAGTGGTGCTCAATTAAAGGTGACTGATGAATTTTCCGGAATCGCATTTAAGGATGGCCGGTATTCCAGAACGACATTCTAAATGCTACATATAAACTATACAATATTATATGGTATTTTAAGCAGATTACAACCTTTTAAATAGCAGATAGCCTGTTAGACATTGCAGTTATTTGGGAGTCTGAAATCGAACTTTAGATCTCGGTGTGCAATAATCTATGAGTCCAGTAACAACATTCGTTATGGCATCCAGTCGAACTGCTGTTGTAACCGCCAGCTATTTGGCCAACAGGTGTACTAACCAGTTAAGCATAGCAAAAAGTACCATCGTAAGCGTTGACCCGATGGCCATATTGCACAATATCTTACAACAGACCATGACTTCATAGAGTAATATAGGTTTAATTACCTTTTTAATTTTCACATTTGTTTTGCTAATTCCCCACGTTATGCGTATTTCAAGTACAATTTACTATCTAAAATTATGCCTAGGTATTTCGCATATTTTAGATATAGTAAGTGATAATCCCATTCAAGGAAACCATATATAATTTTAGCACTTTTAAAACAGTCCCCTATTCTCTATTTTTAATTCATTAATTTTAGCCACAAATCTTCTAATTTCGAGTATAAACATGAATTTACTGAACACATGCCTACTCATACCCTACTATTAGTGCTGACTGAGCTGACTGAGTAAAACAAACTTTCTATACTAGTGAACGTCTTGTTTACTCGTCTCTTGTTCGAAACACTCTGTATGTTTTGGTTAGTAGTTGAGTAGAACTCTTGGATAAGGCATAGTGCGCCTTACTTTCGCCTACCGGTTTTTTAAGTTTTGTATTTCTTCAGACATGAAGACTTTACAATGAACGTAATTAATTTTGTTAAAAAATTCTGTGTGTTTTTTTTGTTTGTACACTCGAACTGTGTTCGTGTTGCATTTAAAACATTAAATTGCTTGAAATTCCCCAAGTTCATTGTTATTTTGTTTAACATTTACTCATACTTATTCAAACTTGCATATGGAAACTCTGCAAGATCATCTCATTTAGCTCGGTAGTCTTTCATTTTTATTATTGTCCACTCATTGTTACTCGTGTGCAATGAACAGACATGAACTCAATGAAATTTTATAATGAGCGTCTTGTGAGCTTCGTGTTTTGGGCTCACGCAGAGCTTTAATACATGTGGGACAAATTTTTTTTAACACATTTCTACTCTTCAAATTAATGACCTCTTCGTCTTGCTACTTAAATTAAAATAAAAAATAATAAAAAAATAACATACTGTTGTCATACCTTTCGGCTAAGACCGTCGTCACTGGCTGTTGTTTTGGTATTGTCATTATGATTGTCATTGTTATTGTTATCAGTAATATAATAATTTTCACACCTCTGTGCTACATAACTCAAAGAATATTTCGAAAAACAAGTTTGCGGACAATATAATCGCAGTCAAATTAATTTATTGCTAGTGATACACAGAGCTTACCAATGTTTGACAAAAAAACTTGTTTTTCTCCTCTTTTAGAAACTTTAATTTTTCAATTTAGAAAATTGATGACATTGTCATCATGTGAATTATTGTTTTCATAAAATTTTCGTCATTGAGTTTTACTGATAACTACAATAGCTGTACCCGCCACTTCGTCAGCGTCCTTACAATATTTTGTTCGAATTTTCTTTGAAAGTAATCCATAGCAAATGTTAAGACTCGTACTTTTATAGTGTTTCAGATATAATTTATGTATTTACTTTATATAGAGGTACCCATCCCTGAGTAAGTACTCGTGAACATATAGGACTTATATAAAATTTAAAAAATTTATATAAAATTCCAAACTTAGTTTAGAGTTCTGAAAATAGTGTTCAAAATTGTCCGCTGACAAAAAAAGGTGCTGCCAAGTTTACAGAACCATTGAATCGGTAAAATTGCATACTATGACTTCTTTTTCTCTATTTTCTCTTGGAATTGATATATTTTTAATTTTATAAAATTGATTGATAGGTCCAGTCATGCGAACACTGAGAGACAGACGGACAGATAGACAAAATTCTATAATTTGGTGTTTTGTATTCCCTTTCGATCACTATCTGCAACAGCAATAAACAATATTTTGAAAAAAAAATACAGTTTTACAGAATTATTATATTACAGATAAGTACATACTCGTATATGTAGTTATAACTAATTTATTTGTTTTAAGTATTAACTATAATTACAGAAAACCGTTGGAAAATGTAAATAATTCTAATTATATATTTTCCCATATAAATAATTATCATGTTTTTTTTCTAACTTTTTAAATGTACTATGACATATTATGTTAAATTAACACGTTTTTTATGTAGAATTTTTTATTTTAAAATTTTATGTAAATTTTCAAAATTGATAAATTTTGTGTAAATTGTTTGAACAAACACCATGGGGCGACAATTTACAAAATGTTTGTTTAAATTTACATTGGAAAAGCAAGTGCTTAAAGAATGGGGCAACAAAATATAATTTTAGATAAATCCAGAAATAAAAGGAATTGATAATAATTGGTGACCTAATGAAAGGAAAATAAGTTTTCTTAAACGTGGCTCATAACCAACATGTGAAAAAAGTGTCATAACCAGGGTTCAGAATTTTTCATTTATAATAATATTAGTAATCATATTTCTCATAAATTTATAAAGATTTCCAAATTATATTTTTTTTCACTGTCATAAATGAAAAACAAGAAATGCTCTGCAGACGATCACACATGAATAAATGTAAATGTTTTTTTTTTTAGCATGCATACATGAAGGGTGAAAAACATAGAATATCCGTATTATTCATATGTGATAAGCAAAGAACCCCAACCAAAAAAAGTGGTTAAAATGAAAATGCATTGGTTTGCTAACTATTTAGCAAAGTGACACAAACGTACATTGTTAAAAGCTGGTATGCTAATGATTTAAAATTTTTTGTTCTCTTTGTGAGATTCTGGTTGAGAGTGTGTATGTGAACCTTAGGGGTTTGCGTTGGGAGAAGTAATGAATTAGCTCATTCTCATTAATGCTCTTTTAAATAAATGTTTGTACATTTTTTTTTTTTTCATTTTGAACATCATGAAGACTCATAAATGAAAACGTTAATACGTTTTCATGTATGAGTGCCAATTTATGAAATTTCTCATAAATGAGATTTCTAAAGCATTTTGTTGCTGCATATGCCGCCAGTTACACATTACAAAATATGTGCATATACATACAAAATTTTTCTGCAAGTTTTTCTTTTATGAAAGACTAGCTGTGCCCACACAGGTTGTTCGATTTAAGGTCTAACATTCTAGAAATTTTTGTAACGCTCTATAAAAGACAGACAGGAAATGAGTAAGTCATTATTTTAAAACAACGCCATCTATGGATGCCTTAAAGTATATCTTATTTTCTCTTGAAAATAAGATATTTTTGCGAAAAAGAATGTACCCTATATTGGAATCAGGATTCTAAGGTACCTCTTTACAAAAAAATTTTTAAAATCCATCCAGTAGTTTTTACGTGATGCGAACACAAAGAAAAAGACTGACAGGAAATGAGTTACTGTTTTATTATATGTAGTATAAATGTAGAGATTAAAAAATTTATATGTTCTCTTATATGAGCACTTGCGTGAAAAAAAATAATTTTTCGTTTATTCAATTTTGAATAAAAAGGAAAAAATAAATCTTATCACTTATAATTCGGCAAACTCAAAATATTTTCTAGTCTCTTATACATGTATGAAAAGAAGCAGAAAAAAATGAACATTCTCACACCTGAATGTGAGTGAGTGAGTATTTCGGTACTCTGGTCATAATGAAGTAACTTCATTAAAAATGTGAATTTTTGTGAAAAATTCGACTTTTTGTTCAAAGTAAAATTTTATAAAACAATTTACTTTTTGTAAGAAAAATAAGGTTTTTATGAAAAAAGTAACTTAGTAAAGTTAAAGTTATAAATTATTTTTTGCAAAAAAGCACATTTTTGTGAAAAAATTTAATTTTTAAAAAATTTAATTTTTTTAAATTAATTTTTGTAGAAACGTGACTTATAACCAAAAATGGGGTTTCTGTAAAAAAGTGATTTTTTTTAAATGTTTTTACTCTAAAAAGAGACTTTTTCTGATAAATTTAATTCAAAATAAATAGTGTAGTCATTCCACAGATCTTGAAGTGAATACCGTTGCCAACAAACATCATTAAATTTCTATTAAATGAATAACTTCAAACTGATTAAGTTGCAAGAAAACGTGACAAAGAGTTTATAAATTTTATAAATTTGCATTTTTTTTAGAGAAAAGATTTACTTTCATTTTTACCAAATTATTAAAAAAAATAAGTGCAAACAAATACTTTATTTCTGTAGTCATTTCTATTATTTTTTTTTTTCAAAAATACGAGTAGGAATTTTTGATAAATGTGTAATTTTGTATGCAAAAACTATAATTGAATTGAAAATGACATGAGGTAAATACAACAAAACTAATATTTTTTCAATAATTTTTTAAGTAGACAAGTTTGTTTGTTCACAAATGAAATATATGTAAAATTAAAATAATAAATGAAATGAAATGAATTGGAATGAACGAATTGTAAATAATTAAGTTAAATGACATGCCATCAGGAATTTAAAATAGATATAATAAAGGTTTTAAATTAATAGCTCAAAGAGATGATTACAAAAGTCATGAAACGAAATCTATACATATCGCACAGTTAATCATAAAAACACGAAACTCGAAATTCTCAAATATAAATGTACAGTAAATCAGCAAATCGTCAAGTTAATTAATTAACCGTGATGCAAACGGAATTTTCCTGATCAGTGAACTAATTCATGAATACAAACACGATTTTTATTAATTATACTGTCCAACAAATTAAGACTTTTTGAATGGAACAGAATAGCGACCCCATAATTCTGAAAGGGTATGTTGAGTAGATAATTTTTGTAGAACAAACTTATGGTCCAGCAGGTCTGAGTTTTTTTTTTACAGTGGGTCAAAGTTTTAATTTTTTGGTCGAAGGGGGCATTATACTATATGAAAAAATGGTGTAAGTTAATGTCTGAGAGAATTCTTATGGTCACAGTTGTATTGTGGAATTGTATGAGGATTATTTTTGTGGAAGATCTTAACCCTCTAACTGGTCTCTTTATTGGTCAATTTGGCCATTTGGACATTTTTTTTGCAAATAATATTTTTTGTAACCGCCCACAAAAAGGGCAGGGAGATTAAAAATGGCATGTTAGAATCTTCAGGGTCCAAGCTTAGGTTTTTGAACATTTGCTGGACTATAAAAGTTGTATTTGCTAAACAAAAGTATGGGAAAACTTAAACAAAAAATTAAATTTTGTAGAGGTAGGATTACTTCTTCTAAGGGGAATATTTTTTTTAGAATTTTTATCTGTGTTTGCGTCAGTGTGTGTTTGCATCACGTAAAACCTAATGGATTAATTTTAACTTTTGGGGAGAATTAATCAAAAAAATCGAATAGAATATTTAACGACTACGGCGTCTAATATGTAAACATAAGTATTGAATATTACTTAGTACCCAATTGATTTTAAAAAGTACATAGAAAAAAATGTTTGCACCAATTAAAGGTTTTAATTAGTTTTAAATTTAAGTTCAATTAATTTTTTGATTGTGTCAAAACAAAATAAACAAATAATTGAATCAATTCTTTATTTAATTAAATTTTAATATGAAACCAATGAAAATATATATAATATATATTTGTTTAAAACAGAACAAAAAAAATTCTAATTAAATAATTAATTGAATGAATTAATTATTTAATTAAATTTTAATTTGAAACCAATTGAAACCATCAATTGGTAAAATTATTTTTTTAATTTTTGTCATCAAAACAGCTGGATTTTTTCTAAATAATTAAATCTTTAAAATGTTAAAATCTTTCAAAATAATTTGCCAATTCGAAAACCAAATTTATTGAACTAAAAATCATTCATGATTTGGTAATAAAATGTACTGTCTACTTGATATTCAACTCAAAGAAAACTTTATATAATTTTTATTAGACTATTTTATAAATTAAAATAATAATTGTTTAGGCTTAAGTTCACTACTATAAAGAGATCACTAGATTTCTGGATCCTTCTTCAGCTTTCTTCGTTTGTATTTTTTTGGTAGTGACTTTAGTTAGAAATTATTTTACACAAACTATCAAAGGAAAATATAATACAAAAATTCTCGTATTCTTTTTCTCTATAAAAATTGTTAAAATCCAAAATGATTACATTTGAAACCACCTTGTAGATTGACATAAAGAATGCTATTGAGATCCAGCAAATGCATCAAAATCCGCTTTACCTCTTTATAGTAATAAACTTAAGCCTGTTAAAATTATGAATTCAAATTAAAGGCATAAATTTAGAACAATAGTTTTTTTTAGTAGAATTGCTCTATAACTATTTGATGTCTAATTTGTAGACGTAGAATTTCTACTTTAAAAACCAGTAGTTGCAAACATTAAATTATAACTTATCTTCTGATGGTAA
This sequence comes from Phasia obesa, assembly GCA_949628195.1. NCBI lineage: Eukaryota > Metazoa > Arthropoda > Insecta > Diptera > Tachinidae > Phasia > Phasia obesa. The sequence continues at coordinate 206,416,650 of OX451215.1, read as the reverse complement.
AACATTACAAATCAACTAAAAAAAGTGTTTTCCACTTGTGCCGCTACAACAGCAGCCAGCCTAAAGGGTTCTAATAAATAAATGCAAAATACAGCAACAATAATAAATAAAAATGAATGAATACAGTGATTAAAAAGCAAGAAAAAAATGTTTTACAACAGCCGCAGTAACAAACAAAACAAAAATTAAAAAAAAAACATTCCATCAGAAAAAAATAAAAAATAAATGAAAAACGCTCCTTAAGGCCAACATCATAAAAGTCAACATCATCTCATAGTCAGCACGAGTTTTTTGCTAAACCCCACCTTATGCCACAATGCGTTTATTTTCATCAGCGTCTACTACAACGACAACGGGCACAACAGAACATGCAAATGCCATTATAGCCAAGAACATGCAAGCCCTAGATCAAGGCAGCAACATCATAGAGAACACACACATCATGAGAGATTTAAGTAAAACTAAAACTGGTGGCCATCAACAGACAACCGGAAGACTGTTTCGTACAGCCTCAACGGCAACAGCAATGACAGGCAATAATAGTAAAAAACATAAAACCAATAATTTTGAGTTAAAAACAAATAATAGCCGAGGTAGAGAACGCCATAATGCAGCAGAACGTCATAATGAGGAATATAAATCAAGGTCGTTGGAACGCTATGCCAAGCCACCACATACATTGGCGGCGGCAGCAGCCGCTGCTCTAGATCACAATGAAGATGATGGTGATGATGAAGAGGAAATATATGTTGCCGCTCGAAGAACTTTAACACCTTCTCTCTCCACCCAGCGCAGACGTTTACTCTCACCTTTTGTTTCCATGAAAAGACGCAGTCGCAGCAGTATTAGCAGTAGCGGCAGTCGTTCACATTGTGATTCGCGTGAAGTTAATTTTAATCTAATGTTGCCTCCTTTAAAATTGCCAGGTCCCATGCAGCAACATATAATGGAACATCAAAAATCAAATACGAATATCAGTTGCCTTAAAAACACCAACAAACACTTGGGCAATTCAGCCAGTTCACAGAGTGGCGATAGTGGCACGGGTGGCACTGAACTAGAACAAGATTGTAGTCGTACATCGGCAGCAGAGAGTAGTCAACTTAGTTTAAGTTACTCACAACTGAGTAGTGCCTCCAGTATACACAGTCTCTCGAAACAATCGAAAATGAGTCATTCAAATACACGTTCACACTCAAATGTTTCCATAACCGCTGATCAACATAATGGTGATGATGACGATGACGATGACGACGATGATGATGATCTAAATGATCATACACATGATCTCCATGGTGGAGATGATGAAGACAATGACATTGAACTGAATAAGCAACATGTTGATATTGATTATCAACATTTAGCAGCAGCAGCAGCAACTTCAACTGCAACTGCAACACACCAGCAACACCAACATCAACTTCAATCACATCAGTCATATAATACTGTTAAAGAAGAATTTAATAATACCGTAAATGGAGATTGTGTTACAAGTAATGAACTTGTTGTTGTTGATCATCATCAACATTATAGAGATTCGGTGTTCTCTACCGATGATTTTTATTGTGGCAATATTACACTCGTTGACGACACCTACTCAAACTATGAACCAGAAAATGATGCCGAACGCATGTTTTTGCAAGTGGTGGGCATATTGAGGGATGAAAACGAGGTAAGATTATTAAATAAAAAATAATTATTGAAAAAGGTTTGAATTCTCTAAGAGTAAAAAATAGACTTTATTTATTATTAATTTATAAAATTTTTAAAATTTTTTAGTTTATAAAACTTGACGAGTGTTAATGGATTAAAAATACAACTTCTATGTTGCATAGGTAATTGTTGGTTATTATGATTATTTTTGCCTTTATGGAAAATAGGACCAAATTTCTCCTACTTAGCTTTCACTAATGCCAACGAAGTGAGTAGCGGATTAGAAAATGCATTAGATTTAACTCAATTAAAAGCAACATAGTTTTCTGTATTCTGTAGAATTTTCAAAGTAAAATTTTTTTAAATTTTTGAAAATCATCTGTAAATTAAGCGTAAAATAAACAACAATTAACCCATTTGTAGTCGGTTCCAAATATAAACACTAAGAAAAAGTAAAACTAATTTTTAAAGTCAATCAAATTCAGATTTTTATCCAAATGCCAGCAGTGCTTATGATTAAACCACTCACTAGAAGAAGTTGATATGCCGTAAAACACTTAAGATATAATGCATTTATCGCATGTAAAGGAATTTATCGCGTGTCGGCTTGGCGTTTGCCTCTTATTGATATGTGATCGCCAAATACATCGGATTTCTTCATAACCATCTTTCGTTTCTACTCCAGCCCCAAATATTTCTCATCCACCGCTAATGCGCTTTTTTTGAAGTAGACCTTTTTGAAGCTTTGTAACTGGTTCCTGTTAATTTGTTCCCATTGCAGTTAAGTATATTTCTTTCTGACGGGACTATATCTATATAGATAAAGCACACAATGTGTTTGTTTGTATGTTTGTTTGTCAGAAAGCTATAGCAGCCTACACCAGTAACCCGATCTTTCGGAAATTTTCACAGTTTCACAGTTATTATAGATACGGTTGGTAAAAAACTGAAAAATTTCCCGGCTACCTAAGCGCTACCTAAACGGTGTTAAGAATCATTCCTAGGAAGTTCATATGTTCTACGGTTTGCTTCCTATGGACCTGAACAGGGGAAAAAAGGTAAAAAAAATTGAATTTTTTAAAGTTTTTTTGCGATTTTGACCTTGAAGATGACGTTTTTTTGATTTAATATGTTCACAATTTTTGTTCTTTATGACAAGACCTACAACTTTGCCTCAAAGAGTATATCAAAATTCCAAGCGGTTTGCAAAATATGAGCTTGAGTAAATGATCATTTTTTTGCAAAAATGACATCGAGGCCCCACATCCTTGAGGGCCCATAAAAAAAACCTGGAGGACTTTGGGCAAAACTGGGAGACAGGGGTCTTTTTTTTTTTTGTCTTTTATCACGTAGTGGTGTCCGTATATGGTTATTATTTTCCGTGTTGCACTGTGTAATTGGTATATTTATTTTCAGAAAGGTTCCAATATTTCGACTAACATCGTTAGTCATCATCAGGGATCTGATAAAATAAAAGAAAAAATACTAAGTACACAAATCACAAAACTAAATTATCACAGCATCCAAACTTTTGTAATTAAACATTTAAACTGAAAATTATTTTTATTTTTATTTGTTTTTTTTTATTTTTTATATTTATTTATTATTCGTCTGTATATGTGAGCACATTTCTCCATATCTTGTTTGTAGTTTAATCTCTTCTCAATTTGGACATTTATTATATGTAGCATCTCCAGCATGAATCTCTTCTTGTAGAATTCTCACATTTTTAAAATTCGGCTTATGATTTGTCGTGGTACAGTGGGCAGCAAGTGCTGTTTTTTGTTCTATTGGTTTGTCAATTATTTTTAGGTCCGATCTGTGGGATGTAATTCTTGTCTAAAGTTTAGTTTTTGTAGTGTCAACATATACCTTATTGCATATGTTAGTTCCGTCTCCGTTGCATGGAATTTCATACACCACATTAGATTTTTCTTCTTTTGGTAGCCTAGTTTTTGTCTTGCTGAATAATCTGTTGACAGTATTATTGCTATTTAAAAGCGAGTTTATAACTATCCTTATCAAATATGTTGGAAAATTGTAGCCTTTCAGAAAACTGTGGTATATAAGATAGACTCTTATATACTTTTGTTGGTTCCTCGTCATGTTTTTTCTTTCTTTCCGCTTGTCTCAGAAGGTCAATTGTATAGTTCTCTTGGGAAATTCGTTCATTTTCAGCACCTTTGTTATTCTATCTCTATTAACTGCAAGAAAGTCTTTGTCACTTAGAGATAAAACCCGTCGAATAAAATTTGAAGCAGTATTCATTATGATACGTTTGGGATGTTTTTTGAATAAAAATTGATCATCCTGCTCGATGATGTTGGCTTTTGGTACCAATCAAATTTAAGTAGATTTCCTTGTCTTATCACTACGGAATCTAAATATGGTAGTCTATTGTCTTTTTCCTCCTCCATGGTAAATTGTATATCGTTATTAAATGAATTAAGTTTATTCAGTATATCTTTTACTGACTCCTTCTTAACTATTGCTAAAATATCATCCACATATTTGGTAAGAATTTTTGGTTTTAAAACCATCGTAGTGATTGATTCATCTAATAATTTTTCCATCACGATATCTGCAATTATCGGAGATGCAGGGGATCCCATAGGCATACCTCTAATCTATATATATAAAAATAAGTCCGTATATGTACGTCGCCGAACTAATCATAAACGAGTCGTGCGATTTCAACCAAACTTATACACTACGTAGGCAGTGGCCCATATATAATTTATATGAAGTTTGGTTGAAATCCGATAACGCATGTGTGTGCGGTGCGTATGTGAAGTGATATGTTTTTGCCGCAGGCATTTTTTGTACCGCATACAGCATTCATTAGTATTGAATACATTTTGGTCGTTTGTGTATTGGAGAGCATTGCACGGAGTGATGCAAATAGCAATTTGTTATCATTTCTCTTTGGACGTCATTGGTGATTGATCTTATCATAATCGATTTTTGAAAATATTAATTTCTTCGCATTTTTTGAGGTCATGAACAATTTGATCGAAGCAACAATTTTAAAGAGGAAGTTTAAAGGTGAAGATGTATTGATTGCACGAATTCCAATGATTCCATCAGATTTACCTTTTGAATTCAAAAGACTACAGTTTCCAATACGTCTTGCATTTGCTATTACAATAAATAAAGCGCAAGGGCAATCGTTGGAATTGTGTGGAATTGATTTAGAATATCCTTGCGTGTTTCTTTTCCGGTAGTTTGCTCATAAAATTTAGTGTCATCATGTATTTTGGTAACAGTAATAGGTAGCGCCTTGAAATTTTGCACCCGTAACATACATAGTTTAGAGAAAGCTAGATTGGATTGAAATTGTGGGCGTGGTACCTCCCATACAAAGTGAAAAAAAAAATATCCTATATCTAGAAAACTGAATTAGGTAGCACCTTGGAATTTCGCATCAGTAACCCCCATTTTAACGTACAAGCTAAGCACTGACGGAATTGTAATAGTGGGCGTGGTACCTCCCATACAAAATGAAAAATTATTAGCGTGTACATACAGTACTATAATAGATATGGTCTTGAATGTAGGTAAAAGTAACCCTCCTACCCATGCGTATACTCTAGAAAAACATAGGATGGATTGGGGCAAAGGGCGTGGTACCTTCTAAACAAAGTGAAACACTAGTATTATGTACGTCGAGAACTACAATAGGTAAAGTCTTGAAACTTTCCACAAGTAACCCTCAGAATAATGTCTATAGTTTAGCAAAATACAGACTGGATTAGGATAGTGCGAGTGGTACCTCCTATAAAAAGTAACAAAATATTAACGTGTTAATACGAATAGTATAGCAAAAAACAGATTGGATGAAAACAGTTGGCGTCGTACCTTGCATATAAACTAAAATATTTTCGATGTTCAAATAGCGTGTGTTTTAAAGTTAAAGGTTGTCCATAGCTTTCTTCAAAGTGTTTATTGTAGTGGGTGATTTTTTTGAGGTTAGGATTTTCATGCATTAGTATTTGACAGATCACGTGAGATTTCAGACATGGTGCCAAAGAGAAAGATGCTCAGTATGCTTTGACATTTCATCATGAATAGACTTACTAACGAGCAACGCTTGCAAATCATTGAATTTTATTACCAAAATCAGTGTTCGGTTCGAAATGTGTTTTATCGACAAATTTTGTTCAGCGATGAGGTTCATTTCTGGTTGAATGGCTACGTAAATAAGCAAAATTGCCGCATTTGGAGTGAAGAGCAACCAGAAGCCGTTCAAGAACTGCCCATGCATCCCGAAAAATGCACTGTTTGGTGTGGTTTGTACGCTGGTGGAATCATTGAACCGTATTTTTTCAAAGATGCTGTTGGACGCAACGTTACGGTGAATGGCGATCGCTATCGTTCGATGCTAACAAACTTTTTGTTGCCAAAAATGGAACAACTGAACTTGGTTGACATGTGGTTTCAACAAGATGGCGCTACATGCCACATAGCTCGCGATTCTATGGCCATTTTGAGGGAAAACTTCGGAGAACAATTCATCTCAAGAAATGGACCGGTAAGTTGGCCACCAAGATCATGCGATTTGACGCCTTTAGACTATTTTTTGTGGGGCTACGTCAAATCTAAAGTCTACAGAAATAAGCCAGCAACTATTCCAGCTTTGGAAGACAACATTTCCGAAGAAATTCGGGCTATTCCGGCCGAAATGCTCGAAAAAGTTGCCCAAAATTGGACTTTCCGAATGGACCACCTAAGACGCAGCCGCGGTCAACATTTAAATGAAATTATCTTTAAAAAGTAAATGTCATGGACCAATCTAACGTTTCAAATAAAGAACCGATGAGATTTTGCAAATTTTATGCGTTTTTTTTTAAAAAAAGTTCTCAAGCTCTTAAAAAATCACTCGTTATTATTTTTTTTTAAATGGGTGTAGAAAAGCACACCGGGGAGAGCTATTAAATATATAAATTAAGAAATATGTCGCTCTAACACATTCAAAAAAATTAGGTTTACGCAATAACAAAACTCGAGAGCTTAAGTCGACTTAATCAGTCATTCATTCCTTTTGGTCATAGATGTATTGACAAGTTCAAGAAAAATTTAGAAAATTTTTCTCATACTTTGTGGTCTTCCTATTGATTTCGTATAGTTGTAATATTTGATAAGATGAATCATCAACTACATTATCCACGTCTTAACTAGAGATTTTGGAGATTTCAATCCACATTTTCTCAATGTTTCTATTTGTATTAAATCAACCATAACAAATAATAACTACCATGAGTTAGTTTTTCATTCTGTCCTAATACACACTCTGTTTTTTTACAAATTCTGTATACATGAGGGACACCATATCCGATGGGAAATACCAGCTCCGAATCAGAGATCAGTAGGTTGTTAAAAAGATGCACTAACGAAAAGAATCTATCAGAGAAAATAGCCATTTTGGTTCGCCTAATAGTATCCACCAACGTCAAGCCCAATGTGGGGTTATGAACTCCCTTTGCTGTTTCGTCTTCTTCATAATATAACGGGCGATCCAAATACAAGTATCTATTCATAACTTAAATAACATAAACTAAACTTAATTTCTATTGGTATATTATGGCTATGGTTTTATCTCAAGAATAGCTTAAGAGCATAATTCATAATTTAGGGGCCCGAAATCTGATTAGGTGAGGGAAGTGTTTCATAGACTATATTTCGTTATATTTTTATATGGATATAAACACTGTATTTTTTACTAATTTATTTAAAGAGTTTTCGAAAACAAAAATATATTTTTTTAAATTGTATGCCTAAGGGGATCACTACCTAATGTTGATTGTAAGAAAGATACAAAATTTTATTTGAACCTTTTCATTCCTGATGACATTTGACGATATTCGATAAAAAATATGGAAAATTGTTGTACGTTTCAAAGCAAACGTTGGCATAGAAAAAAAAACAAAATTTGTGTAACTATTGTAGAATCCGACGACGACTTAGGCGACAGCTGCAATAGCTTGTGAATTGAACAAATGTTTCTTCAAGACAAATTTTATTTATAAATAAATAAATATATAAATCCTTTAAAACTGCAATGAATACAAACTAAATTGTGAAAATAACCCAATTTATAATTAGTTCACAATTCAATTTTATTAAAAAAACTTTGCATTGAAATAAAAAGCAACTCAAAACAAACTTTCAACAGCAGAAACTCATGTTCACAACAGGTAGAAAAACTAACAAATTAAAACAAAAAACAACGAATGCAAACATCTCTTTATTTAAATATTTTAGCGGAAGTTGCTTACATATTTAAAAAAAAAAGTTTCATTTTGTTGCATTTCATTTATCTTCTGCACCCCCTTTCCCACGCTTAAGAACAGCTTTCACTCGCATCTGACAATGTTAACAAGGATAAAGTTTTTGTGCATTTAAGGAAGAAGAAAAAAACAGAACAAAAACAAGTTTCAGATACCAACTGATTAATTTAAAATGCAAATAGTTCAATCATAAAACTCAACGAAAGATCTGCAACAATTTTTGTTTTTTTTTTCGGAAATACTCTTTACAAAAGCAACAAAGAACTTGAAAAAATGCTGTATAAAAGCTGGGAAAAAAAAATTGTGCAGCGATGAAAAAATAAAAACTTTGTTTTAAAATTTTTTTAATTAAATTTAACGATTAATTGAAAATGAAGTTTTAAGGATGAATTTATAGATTTACACGGAAAGGCAAATAATATTGATGACTTTTAAGAAATAAATAAAAAGTTTCTTAAAACTTGTTAAAAGTCGATGACAAGCGAAAGAAAAAAAAGAGGAGGTAGCGAAACAAAATAAAGTTTGAAACAAATAGCAAATGAACTTTTCATAACAAGAAGAAATTTTGAATTGAATTGAATCTGCATCAAAATGTCAGTCAACAACTTCATTGTAGTCGGGTGTTTTTTATAGCTGCATGAGAAATATCGATATCGATAGCTATGGTTTGACAACTGAGTTTGTCAAACTGTGTTGACCTTTCTGTTCAGTAAGATTTGGAAAGTCATCATGAATCATTTATGGCCATAAAGAATCTATTGAGTGCCTGGATACACTCATTCCAACGCTAGTCTATCTGTCTAAGTGTTGCGGGTTCGATTCCCACCCAAGACTCTGGATTTTTTCGGCAGATAAGCAAACAAAGCTTCACAGGTATTGATGTCTTAAAATGTGAGCTCAGGTCTCAGCCTCTTCCACACACATTGTGCAAGTATCATCTACTTCGGTTTGCGTCTTGCCTAGATGATACTTGAAGTTTTCATGACCTGTGGTAAACGCAGTTATCTATCTTAAGAAACTTCTATTATATCTAAGCACCTTACTAGACTTCCTGCCAAGGGGCTCTTTGAGCACCATTCGAGCCTGCCTACTTGCAGTAACCTCCCTTCAACTTTTCATGTTTAATGAGTTCAACCATTGAATTAGGCAATTTACCTGTGCTACTCTGGTTTCTGGTCCACAGAAATTCACAGCAGATTCCCTTTTTGCTAGTTGGTTTGATGTTTCATTCAAAGCTGTGCCTATGTGCCCTTTAACCCACATCAACATTACCCCATTAACCGATACACACTTGTTAAGTTTTAAAACAAAAGGCTGTGTTAAGTCGTTGGTAAATGGCAACTTTAAAGTATTAAAGGCCAATGTTGACGCTATAACGTCAGATTTATTGGAAACAGTAGTCAAAATAGTCAAAAATTCAGTAGTCAAAAATTGGACAGATTGGATGAATAATGTAATTCGTAGCCGCGTCGGACATATACCGGAAATCATATGTAAAAAACAAGTAAGACTGTTATATGCGACCATGCTAATTTCACAATAATATACATTCGGTTTTGTAAAAATTTTATCGAAATCTTTTTATAAAAATTTCATCGAAAATTTTTTGTTAAAGTTTTTTCGAACATTTTTTAAATTTTAAAATTTTATCGAAAAATTCTTGTCGAAATTTTTTTGTAAAAATTTTATCGAATATTTTTCGTAAAAATTTTATGGACAATTTTTTGTAAAAATATTATGAAAAATTGTTTGTAAAAATTTTATAGAAAAGTTTTTGTAAATATTTTATGGAAAATTTATTGTAAAAATTTAATGGGAATTTTTTGTAAACATTTTATGGATAATTTTTGTTAAAATTTTTATGGAAAATTTTTGTTAAAAATTTTATTGAAAATTTTTGTTAAAAATTTTATGGAAAATTTTTGTTAAAAATTTTATGGAAAATTTTTGTTAAAAATTTTATGGAAAATTTTTGTTAAAAATTTTATGGAAAATTTTTGTTAAAAATTTTATGGAAAATTTTTGTTAAAAATTTTATGGAAAATTTTTGTTAAAAATTTTATGGAAAATTTTTGTTAAAAATTTTATGGAAAATTTTTGTTAAAAATTTTATGGAAAATTTTTGTTAAAAATTGTATTGAAAATTTTTGTTAAAAATTGTATGGCAAATTTTTGTTAAAAATTGTATGGCAAATTTTTGTTAAAAATTGTATGGCAAATTTTTGTTAAAAATTGTATGGCAAATTTTTGTTAAAAATTGTATGGCAAATTTTTGTTAAAACTTTTATGGAAAATTTTTGTTAAAAACTTTATCAAAAATTTTTGTTAAAAATTTTATGGGAAATTTTTGTTAAAAATTTTATGGAAAATGTTTGTTAAAAATTTTATGGAAAATTTTTGTTAAAAATTTTATGGAAAATTTTTGTTAAAAATTTTATGGAAAATTTTTGTTAAAAATTTTATGGAAAATTTTTGTTAAAAATTTTATGAAAAATTTTTGTTAAAAATTGTATTGAAAATTTTTGTTAAAAATTGTATGGCAAATTTTTGTTAAAAATTGTATGGCAAATTTTTGTTAAAAATTGTATGGCAAATTTTTGTTAAAACTTTTATGGAAAATTTTTGTTAAAAACTTTATCAAAAATTTTTGTTAAAAATTTTATAGAAAATTTTTTTTGTTTACGTTTATCTAGCATTTTTTATTAACGAAAATTTTTGGTAAAAATTTTATCGCATATTTTTTTTGTAAAAACTTAATGGAAAAATTTTTGGTAAAAATTTTATCGCATATTTTTTTTTTTTGTAAAAGTTTTATCAAAAATTTTTTGTAAAAGTTTTATCAAAAATTTTTTGCAAAAATTTTATCAAAAATTTTTGATAAAAATTTAATGGAAAATTTTTTGTAAAAATTTTATCGAAAAAATGTCGAATTTTTTTTCAAATTTTATTGAATTTTTTTTTGTAAAAATTTTGTGGAAAATTTTTTATTAAAGTTTTTATCGAGCATTTTTTGTAAAAATGTTATAAAAAATTTTTGGTAATAATTTTATCGAAAATTTTTGGTAAAAATTTTATCGAAAGTTGTTGGTAAAAGTTAGGACATTTCTGTAATATTTATTGCATTAGAATGGTCAGACTAAATCACAAACCCCCCCCCCCCCCCCATGTGACTTTTGAATGCTCCTAGTTCCCAGTGGGCACCTTGTGGATGTATCGGCTACATCTATGTGTATTGCTTTTTATAAAGGCCTTTAATACAAATCAAAGCAGAAAAAAAGCAGGGTATTATTGATCGCCCAAGATCTGTATGCACTCCATGCGATCTACTGGTCGTGAAAAATTATAGGTGGCCATCTCGAACCTGATAGAAGGGTTGGGACCTTCTGCAATGAAGTTGAGCGGTCGTCAGGCGACAAACCGTAGACCGTAACATAAATGGCGATTTTGCGAGTTTTATAAATAGTCTTTTTATGCCGAATTATGCAAAGAGATTTATTTATTCTTTCTTTCTTTTCTTTTTTTCATTTTATATCTTTAGATTATTTTAGTGTCATCACTAGAAATATAACAATAAGTTCGATTCAATCAAATTTCTAATTCTGTTTCCATGTTTAATTAATTGCTTTAGAGGAACTAAAACTTTACTTAATTCTTACTATTGTTTTGAAACTTAAGCATTGACGGCTAAGTTATATACTGATTCTTTACATTCTTCCATTTCAATTCACTCCATAAAATAATTAAATTCATGTTTATTAAAGACAAAAAAATAGGGTTTATCATAAAAAGCAATTGTTTAACACGAGTGTCAAAAGACAGAAAAAAGAAAAAAAAACAAACTAAAATGAAATGAAAAACAAATAACATGCAACTTGTCTGATGCATGTTGCAAATAAACCCAAAGTTAATATGAACAAAAATAAAAACTTTACATTTAACTGGTGTTTTTTTTCCCCCTGTCGTTTATTTGTAATAAAAAGTTTTTCATGTTTTCAACGCATTTCCTTATTAAGAACACCACAATCCTTTTTTATTTTTTTTTATTCTGTAAACAGCAACGAACTCACAAACACCACTACAAAACTGCAAAGTTTCCTTGTGTTTATAACCTCAAGCTGTTGAATAAGATAACAACAATAACAACGGCAACGTTACTAGCAAATATTATACTGCAACTTAAACAACAACCAATTGTAGTATAAGTCAAAAATATATCCTGCCACAATGACAGCCAACACAAACATACAAAACAGCAAAATGAGCTGCACAACACAATGTATACTCGACATTAAAACTTTAAACTAATTAATAGACTATATAACCGCATATAAACGTTGCAAAACTTTGGGGGGAAAAAGTTTTCCCCCAACAATAAGCTTTTTGTAAGAGCTTGATGTTTCATTTTTATGAGGAATGCGAGGTCTGTCCTGAAATTAGATAATCTAGCAAATATAATTAATAATTGAGTTTTTATCAGCTTTCGGATTTGATTAAAAAAACATAAAATTTAGAGAAATGTTGGAAATCTTTAACAATGTATATAATTCAATGCTTAAAGATGATTTCAAGCAAATGTTGTCGGCGGCTACGCCTCAAATGGTTCACATGCTGGGTCCAATTTTGGCATACTCCCTCCAACATATCGACTGTTATCTCACGAATAAATTCTTTAAAATTGGCTTCCAGTGCGTCAGCCATTGCGGGCTTGCTGCAATACACATGAGCCTTAACATAGCAAAAAAAAATATTCTGAAGACGTTAAATCACACGATCTAGGCGGCCAATTGACCGGCCCCAAACGTGAAATGAACTCTTGACCGAACTCGCCTCTGAATTAAGCAATTGTTTCGCTCGATGTGTGGTATTAGTCACAGTCTTGTTGAAATCACATGTCAGCCAAGTATAGATCTTCCATTTGGGGCAATAAAATTTTGTAATTTTGTAAATGAATCGATAATTCAAACTCATCAACAGCACACAGAAAAAAATATTTAAACCAATTAAAAATTTTAATGGGTTATAGATTAAAATTTAATTAAATAATTAATTGATTCAATTATCTGTTTGATTAAGATTTTTTTTCTGTGTTTTAAATAATAAATATTTGAATCAATTAAAAATTGTAATTGAACTTTAATTTAACACTAATTAAAACTTTTAATTGGTTTATAAATTTTTTTCTGTGCACTGGCGGATGCAGCTGCGATATTTTTCACTAGAAACATGTTTTGGAATCGATAAAAATAACAAAAACCTCTAATACAAAAAAACTCGTAATTTTTTTTCAAATAATTTTTGTTATCGATTATTTTTTTTTCTACACAGTTTTTGATGTGGACTAATTTGTATAGAGTATTTTTTATATAGATCAATGTAAACTATTTTATAACCGACTATTTTCCCATAAAAAAAATTTGTATTGATAACTGTTTTTATTAATTTTTTTAATAATTAATTTTCTATAGAAACTTTTTGCTACCTCATATCGGATATCGTATAAAAATATTTGTTATAGATTATATTTTTTTTTATTGCTATAAAATTAATTTGTTATCAATTAGCTTCTTATAGACAATTTTTACTATCGATTATTTTATTTCGTAATCGAATAATATTCCATGAAAAAATTTTTGTTATCGATTAATTTCCTCTAGAAATTTTTGTTAATTTTTTTTATAGAAAATTCTAATTAGTTTTCTATAAAATAGCAAGTTAATTTTCGAATAGTTCTCTATAGACAATTTTTACTGTTTATTTTAAATATCGATAATTTTTTATGGAAAGTTTTTCTTATCGATAAATTTTCTACATCAGAATTTTGACTTGTTTATTTATTATAGAAAAGTGGAATAATCTCCTCTAGAAATATTTCGTTATCGATTATATCTTCAAAGAAAATGGTTGTTATCGAAAAATTTTCTATTGTTAATTTTTGCTATCGATTAATTTTTAAGAAAAAGTTGTAGATGACGATTACTGTGATATTAATTAAATTGTGCTTTTTTGTGTAGTTTTAAATTAAATTAATTAATGTTCTTTTCGATTTTGATTTATATTATCTGTGTAATTTTATCTTTGAACTTTTTAAAATTAAAATGTAAAAACATAAAAAAATTACTAAATCGCGCACTATACTTATGAGTATTGGAGGTTTAATGTCCAATAATGTAAATTTAGTGTATGAACATTTACCTATCATTGATTTCGATGCTCTCTTTCTCGCACTCTTTATCCCTCTCTATCGCTCTGTCTCTCTCTATCTCTATGTTTTTATAGAGTAACAGCTTTTTCATGACCAACATTTTAATTAATAAGCAGCCACACTATCATTTGTTTAAATGACTTCTATTACTGCTGGCCTTACTCCTCTCCAAAGCATTTTATGCCTACAATGTAAAGTCTTGCAGTTTTGGTACCATCCTTATAATATCAGTTAATGAAAAATTATACCATGTGATCCTTTTTATGCTACAGAGAATACAAACTAGTGTTAATAGTTAAGCAAGTGTAAAAAAATATTTACTTTACTAGTTTTTTTCTTCTTCACTCATTATCTCTTTTCTTTGCTCTTCAGCACCACTGTCTTTTAATTGTCTTAAAAATGTTTTTTTTTTCTTTTTTTTTTCATTTTATTTTTTTTAATGAAATAAAATTGACGAAAAAAGGAGTCGACAGTAAGTTTTGCCACAACTAAATACTGAACAATTTTAGTGTAATATTTAATGAAATGTGGGGTTAAAATAAAATGGCTTTATCTGTGGCAAAGAACCGAAATGAAATAAAAATTATTCAAAAATTAATTACTCGTAAATATTGTTGTAAGGACTCAAGAAGGCAAAGAAAGAAAAGCAATAAATTAAAGATAAACCAAGTTGGTGTTTGTTATTTTGCCTAGGAAAAATTAATTAAATTTAAGTTTATTACATAACTAAAAATAGAATATGAAGAACGAAAAAGATAATAAGTAAGTTGGACCATCTTTTCTTAATAATATTTTTCACGATTTAAAACAAAAAAAAAATTTTTAGGGAAACATAAAGATTATTATTTTAAGATTTTTTTTTATAAAGGTACAGTCTGTCCATGCAAAGAAAAAAATATTAACATCAATTAAAAGTTTTAATTGATTTCGCTTTAAAATTTAATTAAATAATTAATTGATACAATCACTTATTTAATTAGGATTTTTTTTGTTCTGTTTTAAACAAATATATATTTGAACCAATTAAAAAATTAATTGAACTTTAATTTAAAACTGATTAAAACCTTTAATTGGTGAAAAAGATTTTTTCTGTGTATGGAGAATGTGTAAGTATGTGTAAGAATACGCTATTTTGTTTTAGTATAACAGAATCCCTTATGATGGGGATGAAAGAGTGAAACACTGGGACGATGTTTCAGTGAAATCCAAGTTTTTGCAATTTGCTGTTCCAGTTTTGGTTATATAAAGGTGCTATGGGAAAACTAAGTAATTCAGATGGGATAAACAAATCTTGCAAGAAACAAAAAAAAAACAATTAAACGATTATTTAATATTTCAAATAAATGCTAGTCCAACGGACATCATATGATGAATTTTCATACCAAAAAAATAAAATATTTGTGTCACCTAAAACTATTAATAAAACTACTATTTGATCTTTACAATCGATCCTGTTTGCATAAAAAAAACTCGATTTATTTATTCCAGCGACTTTCTAAATTTTGTTATTCACTCCAAAGAATAAGATTCCTCAAGGTTCTCAAAGGGCCCAAGTCTCTTATCATTCAGAAATTTTTACTAATTTTTATACATTAAATAGTCACAAAAGGCTTTTTTGTTACCAAAGCAGACCACTAACTTCATGGGTCCCTGTTCGACCCCCTTTATTTCTTAATGATTTCTGGTATCCGACTGGAAATTTACGAATACCCTTCTTTCATTGAGTCTCGTGCCGTCACTAGCCTCTTACTCTCGACTGTAGTGATTTAAGACTGGCGACTGACACATGTCGACATTCTTCCTCATCACAGAGTATATGGTAATTGCTATTATTTGCTTAAGGATAGATCTCCACAGCATCTCCATAGTCCAATGTCTGCCCATGGTCCAAAGTCTTTTTTTATGTTAGCCTTTTTCCAAGCACAGACTTCAATTATTGTCTTACCGCGATTTTTAACTTGGCCAGATAATACTTGAGAGTCTGTGACCTGTATTAACGCAGTTAACCATCTGTAGGCACCCAGATTAAATCCAATCTCCTTCCTGGTCTTCCTACCAACTTATAGTGAAAAATTCCAAAGTCTTTGGTGGGAATCGAACCCACAACCCCGCACTGATAGACTAGCACACTACCAATTAACCCACTGAGGCACCCACAAAAGGTTAAAGCTGAGATTATTCAGGGTAAGTTAGCAGTTCGTAGTGATATTAATGACTTTTCATCAAGGCGAGTACTAAAGCACTGCATCAGCACAAAAACGAAGATCATATGATGCTCATTGTAGTATTTCATTGAATACATGTCTGTTCATTGCACACGAGTAACGATGAGTGGACAATAATGAATAGTGAAAACCAGTGGGCTAAATGAGATGTACTTGCAGAACTTCCTTAACCATGTTTGAATATTTATGAGTAAATGTTGAACATAATAACAATAAACTTGGGCGAGTTCAAGCAGTTTTATGCAAAAACCACAGATTTTTTTAACAACATTAATTACGTTCATTTTAAGGTCTTCATTTCTTAAGAAACACAAAAAACAAAAAACAACTAGTGCAAGCAAAACGCTCTAAGAGCCTTATCCGAAAGTTCTACACAACCAATAAACAAAACACACTGACTGTGTCAAACATTAGACGAGTAAACACGACGCTCACTAGTATAGAAAGTTCGTTTTACTCGGACAACTCATTGCGTTTATGATACAAACAAAGTTTTGCTCACTAATAGTAGAGTAAGAGTAGGCATGTGTTAAGTAAGCTAGCTTGTGTTCGAATATGACCACTTGCTCATGATCTTATAAACGCAACCATTATATGAGCTTGCTCATGCAACTATTTAGTGAGTATACATGTATGAACCTGTGCTTTTCATCTTTTCTTCGTTAAATGAGTTCGTTTTTGCTTAAAATCAATTCACCGCGTGAATTCTAAAAAGTTTAGCCAAAACCTTGTTGGCCGACAGACTTACCATTACTTACCATTAATCATGCATTGTGCCAGAATTAGGAAATTAGGTTATGGGAATGAGGATAGAGGATAGAGGGAGTAGTGTTTGTAGACATTCGATTTGAACTTCTCTATATTGTAAGTGACAGGAAAGACCTCTGCAGGAAGATGATTCCACATACGAACTGTACTCCTAAAAACGAATTTTCTCTGTAATGCATAGTGCGATTCACTGTCAACCGACCACAAATGGATGAGCTCTTAATAAAAATCTCGTTGTGAGCAAAAACGTGCGTATATCGAGTGTTTATTTCATTGTAGAAGCGATAAACAGCGAAAGACAACCCACATTACGTGGTTGCTGTTCGAGAGAGTCAATAGAGTTGGATACCCTACTGTCACCACGCCCTAATCTTCTATGGTGCATGTTCACTCAAAGAATCCAATTTTTTTATTTCTTCTTTGGTCTCTCGAATGTTGCGATCGATCCACGTTTCGTAACAAATTGGTGCAAAAGCTTGCTTGTTTTGCTCCTAAACAACGCCAAACGATCTTTTGAAGTGACAATAAATGTATGCGTAAGCAATTGTGGCCCCATCATGTAGTTTCCTTTTTCATATCAAAGTATTCATGAAAAATGCGATATACCCTCTTGGTTACGATGCCTACAGCCTCAGTCACCTACCACACTTTTATCCCCCAATCGTTCAAGAATTTTTGATGGATGCTATTGACTATTTCCTGCAACCACAACGGAACTCACTCGTTCACTTTTGAACCATTAAAATTGATGATGCAGAGTCCCAATATTATTTATAAAGCCTTGCTTTGGTTTCGCTGATGGTTTCTGAAGTAATAAATAATGTTTTATTAGCACACGAGATTGCAATTGTTGTCATAAGCAAACATCTAACAGTTATGTGGTCTAGTAATATATAACGGTTAACAGTTGAATTGGAAATACCGTAAGTCGCGGAATTATCCTCACTGCCCTCGTATCATAAACTGACAGCTGTCAAATTATTATCTATTTTGGTTGGCAACACTTTAGCACGCAAACCATAAGATACAGAATTTAGGGGAAAAGTAATGATATAAACACAACTAAGACGAACGACGAACTTCGCACAGTACAACGAATTAGTCGACAAAAATTCGTCGAGCATAAAACAATTCTTAAGAAAAAATTACTAACTTTATTGACTAAAATGTTTAAAAAATTAAAAAAACGGCCACTCTCTACCAATTTGGTCGTCGTTCGTCGGCATAAGAAATAGAAATAAATCTATCGCAGAGTTCGTTACGCACAACGAATTTCGTCGACGGTTTGATTTCATATACTCAAATGTGTTTTATTTTTTTGGACGAATATTCGGAACAAAAGCTTCGTCGTACGTCCTAGTTGTGTTTCTAGCATACTACGTAATAGACGCATGAAAGTTTGCTACAGTTACCTAGGGACCTTTAAGTAGGGCTTTGCTACTTGCAAAAAAATTAGCCAAGACTCTCAAAAGACTCTGCCTCAATTATTTATTTACTTTCACTTAATTTTTTACAATCATTTAACACTTTTACAACTTTTAATTTCCTGCATCACTTCAAAAGTTTTCAACAAAACTTGCATAATTTTTATTTGTGTTCTATTTTCACCATTTAAATATTTATATACGCAACACGCAACTTGCAGCAATGGCAGTAGCAGTAGCAGCAACAGCTACAGCAGTAGTAGAATTATTTTTGATAAAATAAATTATTTTATTTTCGTTACTAATTAGCATTTTTAATATTTTTAAACAACAGTTGAACTAAGCAAACATTTGAAACTTTATTTCGCATAAAGATTTTTACTTTTTTCTTCTTAAAGGACTTCAAACCTGACGACGACGACAACAACAACAACAACAACAACAATGTTCGAGAGCAAATGAAGTAAAATGAATAAATTTCTTATTCAAATTATTTATAAAATGCAACAATGTAGCAAAGACATTTACTTTTATGTTTTTAACAGAGAGAGACATTTCTCTCTGTCTTGATGCCAGAAGATGATTTTAGAAATGAAATGAAAAGAAAAGAAAAGTAGGGAGCAGAGACAGCAAAGACAGAAATATTATTAATATTGTTACAAAAGGTAAAAGGAAAAGTCTTAAAATGTCTATTTAGTTGCTACGAAGAAAAAGAAAAGTATGTTTACGAGTTCGTCAGTATTCTTTGTGTGTCATAAAATTTAATTTGTATTTTTTGAAGTATTAAAATTTTGCAACTTTAATTGTTATTGTGGAAAATAATGACTCTTTTGAAAATCATTTCTATGTTTTGAAAAAGTATGTGTAGATATTCAAACTATTATTTTTTAAATAAATAGACAAAAAACACTAGATTTTATAGTTAGAAAATGAATTTATTACATACATACATATATGTACATAACGTAACCAGATGTGTTTTTATTTGCCAAAAATCGGGATCGCAAGAACTATTCCACTGTAGATAATATTTTTAATCTGACCAGTATTGTCAACCTTAACCAAAAGAAAAACAAAAAAACATATTGCTTCTTCGTTGATTTTTCGTCCGCATTTGATATTATACCAAGAAACCTTTTATTTCATAAATTATGGCGCACAGGGTTATCTAAAAAAATGATACGACTTTTAGGTGAAATGTATAAAAACACCACAAGCCAGGTTTGGGATGGTACATCAATATCAGCCCCTTTTAATGTATCGCAGAGTGTAAAGCAAGGCTGTTTGCTTATCCCTATTTTATTCTCAATCTATTTGAATGATTTACATAATTAACTACCGGGTGGCATAACGATCGCATGCTTCACTATAAAAGTCCTACTGTACGCAGATGATATAGTTTTGTTATCTGACTCTCCAGAGATGTTACAGAAAATGATTGATGCACTATATAGCTATTGCAATCAATGGAATTTAAAAATAAATCTGGACAAATCTAATATAATGATATTCCGAAAAGGTGGTAGGATCAGCTACGATATTTCCTGGAAATACGGTGAAAACCAAATTGAGATTGCTAATGAATACAAATATGGAAATTGGAATATTGTTAACATATAATCTCTCATATAAGAAACATCTAATTTCTAAACTTTCCTCGTCAAAAATTGCGATAAACTCAACTTGGTTAAGCTACATCCACAATCCAAAAATAAGTATATCAAATAAACTTAAAATTTTTAATGCAGCCGCAAAATCCATAATGTTTTATGGTGCTGAAATATGGGGTTTTCTTAGTTATGATGGAGTCGAAAAATTGCTTAAAGAAATTGCTCTATCTCCCTAAAAATACTCCTAATTATGTACTTCATTTAGAAACTGGTATTCCCACGCTTTATACAGATACTTTAAAATTATATTTTGGCTATATTAGGAAGGTTTTTAATCTACCTGAAAACAGGCTACCACGTATACTAGCTGAGGAAACTGTAAGACAATGCACTTACTGGTACTCACATTGGAGATTATTGTGTAATGAAACAGATATCATCTTTGATTTCGACACTTGGAGAGAAAATTTTTGGCCCCATCAAAAACTTGTTTTAAATTGCTTAAAAGAATCACAACACAATAAATTTATCGCTAGCGCAAGAAATTCTCGCTTTCATGATATGTATCCACAATTGCAATATCACATCCAACCCTATTCTTGTGACAATTATTCAACTCATTTTGTAAGCTTAATAATAAAAGCAAGAGGAGGTTTACTCCAATTGGGGGCCCACCTGTTTCAAAGAAATAATGTTGACATACTATGTACCTTCTGTAACTGCAATGAACCGGAAAATACATTACATTTTATTGGAAAATGTCCCATGTTCTGTAACTATCGTATGAATTCATTTGGTAAACGATTTCTTTCCCCGGAAGAGGTTAAAGATATTTTAAATGGTAAAAATTTTATGCGTTTGTATACATACATAATAAATTGTTTAAAATACCGAAATATTATCCTAACAGAATTCTACTAATTTATAAAAACATTTTATTTATTTTAATTAAGTTTGATTATAAATAAATTTTCTTTTTCGTAGCCAATCAGACACACAACATTATGTTATGTCTTACTATGATTTATTATTATTTTAAGTTATACTTTATTGTTATTTCTTACATTTGTACATAATTTTCTAATAATAATTCATTCATTCATTCATTCATTCATTCATTCAGATAAAAAATCGGGAATCTGGGAAAAATGGTAACACACAAAGTGAAATAAAAAAAAAATTAATGGAAGTAAAGTACGGGGTATGAGCATGTTTTCACCGGCCTTGTTCTAAAATTGATAATTGTTGTGTTGCCATGCGAAACTGGGGTGTTGGTAGACGCTTTATATTTACCATTGTCAGGTTAAGGTGACAAACTAAGCAGTAAAGTAAATCTGTATACCATGGAAAATTGTTTAAGCTTTTGCAATATTTTTTTTCAAAAAGAAGTAACACGTATTACTTCCTTTGGCAAGGGATAGAGGAGCAGATAAGACAGATGGTTAATATGATAGTAGAGCTTCACTTATGGCAACACTGCAACTACACGTTATGATTATTTTTAGAACAGTGTTGCAGCGCCTCTAGTGTTATATGTTAGGCGTATTAGTGTTTAAAGAGAATTTATACATATCAGAAAAATTGCTGTTGCTACGGTTGAGTATTGAACTCGTGACCATGCTTTTAGTAGTCAACGTGCTAAGCACTTGAGCTACAGCACCCAATAATGTATGCATTTTTATAATTATAAAGTTAACAGTTATAAACATTTTTGTGGTTTTTTTAAAAACACGGACCCTTTAAAGCTCTGATAACCGTGTGATTTGCTTCGCCTGTTGCAAACCGGTTGTTAGAGGATTTTTTTTTATTAAACTTGATTTTCTTACAAATTTTAACATTAGTTCGGTAAGAACCGGTTTTTAGGATTTTATGAACCGGATTTTTTAAATGGACGAATTTAATAAAAATATTTGCCAAAATTTAATATTTTTTATATTTTATTTTATATTTTTGATATTTTACAAACACTGTTTTGTTGTAGACAATTTTCAAAAGTATTAGCTAAAATAGAACTGAAAATTTATTTTTAAAGTAAGGCTTAAGTCCGTTTTATTCTCTCTATATTTTTATGCACGTCGTATTTTGCACCATCCCTCCAACTTACACCTTTGCATGTAAGGGCAGTCATATATATTTTCAGCTTTATTTCTTTAAATGCTTTTCATATCTGCTAGTCTTGCTTTCAAGCTTGATTACACAGCCATATTTCTCAGCCATGTTTTTTAAGGATCCGAGTTTGCAGTTTTGTACAGTTCTCGTTCATACCAAATTAAGACAAAGAAAGAATGTCTTTCCGTATGTTATTTAACAAAAAATAATTTAATGAAACAGTCTCAACGCTCCGATTTATTTGATTTTAGAACCGGTTTTGCAACCGGTTTAGAAAAAAACGAAAACCGGTTTTATAAAAGCACAAGTTTGCGAATTGTCCCAAAATCCGTTTTTTTAAATTTAAGGAATCGCTGCTTGTCTCCAAATTACTTGATCTTTATTCTTTTTTTAAAAACCGGTTATGCAAACCGGTTCTTTCGAAAAAAAAACCGAGTTTTTATAATCACATTTTTCAAATTATGTCAAAACTCGTTTTTCTAAATATTACGTATATTTTTTTGTCAATTGATTTTTGACTGTCTTTCCGCTTTTTCATTATTAAAAAGTAATTTATCGAGTCGCTTGTCTTCAAATTATTTGATTTTTGCTCTCTTTTTAAAAACAAACAAACCGGATTTTTTCGAAAAAAGGAAATCCGGGTTTTTAAAAAGCATAATTTTTTTTCAATTAACCCAAAACCTGTTTTTCTAAATATAACAATTATTATTTTGTCAATTTTTAGTTGATGAAAAATCAGGCAATGTAAAACTTTTTATGACGCAGGGAAGGGAATACAGTCATTTTATCCGCTTCATCCTTAATCAAAATTTATTTAAGGAAACGCTTCTTGTCTCCAAATTATTTGATTATTATTTATTTTTTAAAAACCGGTTATGTAAACCGGTTTCTTTCGAGAAAAAAGCGACAACCGGGTTTTTATAATCACATTTTTCAAATTATGTCAAAACGCATTTTTATAAATATAACGCATATTTTTTTTGTTAATTGACTTTTTAATTGATGAAGAATCATCATCAGTAATGTGAATTTTTTTATGCTTGAACCTTTTTTATGCAGGGCAGGGAATAAAAACATTATTTTCGTTTCTTCCTTAAAAAAAAATTTATTTAAGGAATCGCTGCTTGTCTCCAAGTTATTTGATCTTTATTATATTTTTAAAAACCGGTTATGCTAACCGAATGAAAAAACATACAATAAGACACTTTTTATAAAAAGTAATTTAAGGAATCTTGTCTCCAAATTATTTGAACCGGTTCTACAAACCGGTTTTGCAAACCGGTTTTTTTAGAAAAAAAAGAAAACCGGGTTTTAAAAAAGAACAATTTTTTTAATTAACATAAAACCCGTTTTTTTAAATATGACGAATATTTTTTAGTCAATTGTTAATTTTTCTATTAAACATAATATTTTATAACGAGTGATTTTTTAAGAGCTTGAGAACTTTTTTTTTAAAAAAACGCATAAAATTTGCAAAATCGCATCGGTTCTTTATTTGAAACGTTAGATTGGTCCATGACATTTACTTCTTGAAGATAATTTCATTTAAATGTTGACCGCGGCTGCGTCTTAGGTGGTCCATTCGGAAAGTCCAATTTTGGGCAACTTTTTCGAGCATTTCGGCCGGAATAGCCCGAATTTCTTCGGAAATGTTGTCTTCCAAAGCTGGAATAGTTGCTGGCTTATTTCTGTAGACTTTAGACTTGACGTAGCCCCACAAAAAATAGTCTAAAGGCGTCAAATCGCATGATCTTGGTGGCCAACTTACCGGTCCATTTCTTGAGATGAATTGTTCTCCGAAGTTTTCCCTCAAAATGGCCATAGAATCGCGAGCTGTGTGGCATGTAGCGCCATCTTGTTGAAACCACATGTCAACCAAGTTCAGTTGTTCCATTTTTGGCAACAAAAAGTTTGTTAGCATCGAACGATAGCGATCGCCATTCACCGTAACGTTGCGTCCAACAGCATCTTTGAAAAAATACGGTCCAATGATTCCACCAGTGTACAAACCACACCAAACAGTGCATTTTTCGGGATGCATGGGCAGTTCTTGAACGGCATCTGGTTGCTCTTCACTCCAAATGCGGCAATTTTGCTTATTTACGTAGCCATTCAACCAGAAATGAGCCTCATCGCTGAACAAAATTTGTCGATAAAACACATTTCGAACCGAACACTGATTTTGGTAATAAAATTCAATGATTTGCAAGCGTTGCTCGTTAGTAAGTCTATTCATGATGAAATGTCAAAGCATACTGAGCATCTTTCTCTTTGGCACCATGTCTGAAATCTCACGTGATCTGTCAAATACTAATGCATGAAAATCCTAACCTCAAAAAACCTCATTTTTTATTACTTTTTGCCATTTTAAATTCATTAACTACAAGTAGTAACAATTTTTTTTTCCATATTTAAGTTCATAATGGTTCTAAAGCTTCGTTTTTGCCTTTCTTTCTCCTTTGTAATAACTATTATTAAAATTTTTATTAACTATTAACTTTTACTATGAGGTGGTTAATATAATGCAGTCTTTTTCTCTCATCGTTAAGCTGAAGCTACTTTTTTGTGGTTTCAAATTACAAGGATTTTAACTGCAGCACAAAAATTAAGCCTTCTGCTTTTATGTTTCAGTTTTTAGTTGCCATTTTTTTTTTGTTTTTTGTTTGTTAGTTTGTTGTTGGCTCTTTGAAATATAAAATTTCTAATAACTATATTTTGCGAGCTGTTTCGAGCTGCATGTTAAACTAGAAATTATACGTTTGTGTTTGTCTACGAAACCAAAGATAAACCTTGTAATATTTTTTGCAGCTTAATAGGTTTTTTTTTTTTTTGTTTTGCAACACAACATGTAAAAACTTTGTAATAAGCTGCTATATTATTTTGTCTGTTGTTTAGAGTTTTACTCAATAGATACTTGAATGCAGAATAATGGTTAAGTTTTACCTGGCTGCCAGATTTGTTGCTGAGGTCTCTCGATATATGCAGGGATACCATAAAACTATTTATGTGTTTTACTTTGCAGTCTTATCAAGAGGATAAACTGTTTTGCACAGTCGCTGTAAATACAGATAAAACTGTATATGAAAGTGGGTTCTTTGGTATTAGATTTCACAAAAAATATTAAAAAAAAATTATCAGAGGATAGAGGAAAGGGAGAAGGGAGAATAGAAAACATGCATAAAGCTAATAATGTATTTAAGAGTAATCGCTTTATAATGCAAAGTTTAAATGCAAAAATCATATTTATAGTTTAGAAAACAATACGAGAGATAATACACAGATCCTGAAATGATTGTCAAACAATAAAAAAAAAAATCTTTTGAAAATGAAATGCAATTATAGAATGCAAATCAAAACGAAATTTAGCATAAAATTCTATTTAAAATATTCTACTATTCCCACTGGTTAAATTACACAGAAAAAAATATTTTCCCCAATTAAAGTTTTAATTGGATTCAGATTTAAATTTAATTAAACATTTAATTTATTCAATTAAATGTTTAATTAAATTTTTGTTCTGTTTCAAAAAATATATATTTGAATCAATTTAACAATTAATAGAATTTCAATTTAAAATTAATTAAAACCTTTAAATTTTGTATCTGCAAAAATCCGCACATTGTATGTGAATGTCCAGAACTGGCTAGCATAAGACTCAGGACCACTAGTGGATGCCATGGGGGACCTGAGCCTTGAACAAATGCTAGCAATTCTAGAGACCGCGTGTTAAGAAAGAAGGCCGACAGTTACCAGTCGACAGTCTCAAATCACTAAAGTCAAGATTAAGGGCTGGTTGTAGCACATGACTCAATGTAAGTAGGTTATCGTAAATTACATTTCGGTTGCCTGTAATCATAGAGGACGGAAGGGGGTCGAAAAGGGACCCGTTATGGAAGTGAACCGCTTCGATATTCCCCCTACATTACATACATACATACATGCTAGAAAGGGTAGTAATTTGTAGCCCAATTCATATAATTTTGCTAATATTTCTGGCGTAAAATCCTCCCTTGGGCGACCTGAACATTTAGCGTCATTTGTACTGGTAGGATAATTTAACCATATCAATAGATCATTAACAATTGAATGAAAAATGTATCAAGCATTAATTTCGGTTATATTTATTTTTTTTTTTTTGGGGGGTAAAAAATATTGTTGTATTGAAACTTACTGCGTCGGAAAGATAAAAATTCACGGATTTATCACACAGCCCTCGTATTTATTGTATCTTCAATAAAAACAACTTAATCGAGTATAAAAATAGTTTATAATTTATACTTAATTAAATCAAGGAAATGTTAGAATGGTTAGTTTAGATGTATTTCAAACTAATTTAACGAAGAAGACTTCAACCAATGCACAGTGGGGCAGAATCAAAATATTTCGGAAATAACTCAGCCATTTAAGTAAAGGGCTAAGTCGATTAATCCATTAATTTGACCTAAGCATAGCGAAGGAGTATTTTAGTATCTAAGTTTTGACTCTGGGCACCATCCACTTGCCAGGGTTGGCACTACGTGGTCTCAAAGTTGGTTATCTCGCATCTCCAAATTCTTTTAGAGCTTGGCATTCCTTAATTTTTTTTTTTATTGTTAAAAATAAAATGAGTCAGTTATAAAAGCACATAAAATTTTTTCTTTTCGATACCCTAGTCCAGTTTTGCCAAAATATTGAGTACAATTTTTAGCAAATTTTTTAAAACATTTTCTATTAGTTATCAAGTAAAATTTCAAATATTGTGAGCTAAAAACTAGACTATCTTCGATTTAAAAATTATTAGCGGATTTTTGTTTATTTTAGCCTAAAAAGGGCTATCAATCTTGTTGTTTTAATAGGATAAAAATTTCTTAAGGAATATATAAAAATTTGATCTTTTTGTCTGAGCTAACTATATTTGCATACGTTTAAACCAAATTTCGTATAAAATTTGCATTTTAAGGTAGACTGCTGTAACAAAGCCATAAATACATGGCAGAATGTATTGCTGAAAGTATTTTATGAGTTCTAGTCCTTTAGACTTTATGGGGAAAAGATAAAAATATTATCAATTTGGTATTTTTGGTTTTAATTTTAAGAACTTTGGGATGAGTTATTTCAAAAATATTTTGATTATGCCCCACTGTGCAATGGTACGTTTAGATTTTTTTTTTTTTAGTTCGAACTTTTAATATATCAGGGAGCGGTTGCAAGCATATACAAAATCTTATATTGGCTTTTTTAAGTTTTTCCAAGTTCGATGCTGAGGCAGTATCCCATGCCTGAATATCATAACATCAATTTGGCTTTAGAATCATCAATCTTATTTTTTCCAATTAACGATCATGATATATACATAGATAGAGGTATATCACCACCGATATTTGATGTATTAATTGATTAAAATAATGGAATGAGGAAAAGAATAATTAGAATAGAAATCTCTAGACTCGTATTTAATTGAAAACTTTCTTACTATAAAAAAATACTACCTTTTTTGTTATAGACACTTTACAGTTTAACATGAAGTTCAAGTAACTTTTATTTTTTAATTTTTATTTTTTGTTTCTATTTGTTTAACTTCAATTTATTCCCTTCATACGCAGTTAATTTATTCTATTGTTATTTTATAATTTTGTAAAACATTAAATAACAATGGTGAAGTAAGTGATTGCGCTACAGAAGGGTGCAGCACATTTAAAGTTGAGCACAATTGTGAGGATGTTCAAATGAGGTCAGGTTGTGAATCATTAAAAAACAAATATAAAATTAAAAAATTTAAATTTTACCTTTCATGCAGTAAAAATAAAATAAATAATTAAAAAGCTCCTATTTGAAGTGAAGCGCTATGGCTAACTGCATGTCGTGTAAATTTTAATTAGCTTTGTGGAAGCTGTGGTACTTTTTAAGGTGCAAATAAAAAATCCTTACATCGAAAACATTATTTTTTACAATAATGGCAATCTACGCTGTGGCCCTTTGTAGTCCTTTGTTCCACACTGGAACCATAGGAATAAATATATATACGCTGTGCTTCGCAAACCAAACATTTGTAAGTAAAAGTATGGCTCAAAGCTATCACACCTACTGTTCCTATCAATTTTTTGTACGGCTATGCACAATAATAATAGGGCTTATCGTACAAAATTTCGAGACTCTTTTTATTATAGCTCCTTCGTTAAACGATAACCATTTTTCGCTTTGTGTTGCAATACATCCAGCTTTGGCAACAACGATGCACATTACTATGACGGTTTATTGTAATACCCCGCCTGTTGCAGTTCTCTATGTACACGATGATTCTGTGAACTATTGACAAATCAACTTAAGTCTAAAATTTTTTTTAATTTTCAGGAAAGTAGAAATGGTTATTAAATTCTGAACAAATCTTGCTAAAAATTGATTTTTTTTTTAAATAATTTTTCAAGGTTTTATGTGACTAAAGTACAGGTTCTACGGCTCGCATTACATCTACATTAACCACTTGCAGATTATCCCAAGGACGATATCGCCTCTTGGAAGCATTATAAAGGAGCACTGTATGATTGAACTAATGAAATCTCTCTTAGTGAGAGCTGCAGAAGCTGTCTGGCTGAGGAGGATTTAGTTCAACACCTTCACCGGGCAGTCGCACGGCTCAGGAACCACACATATGGGCCAAAGAAGCGTTTAGGATCTGCTTTCTTAGAGATGCGATACTGAGTAACCTTTACGGAATTGCGAAAAGTCCAATTGGTTCTTACGCACCAGATATTCTGGAGTTCTATAGGGAAAAGTGAGCGCCATCAGTGTGAGCATTATAATGCGAGTTAATGGTTTCCGAGTGAACTCGCTTTGTGCGGGTGGCTAACCTAACCCCATCCACGTCTCTGGTCTTCCTGCCAACTAGTAGTGAAAAATACCACAGTCTATGCTGGGAATTGAACCCATAACCCCGGATTAATAGGCTAGCACATTATCTACTAGCCCTACACTTACCGACCACCATAGAAAATAATTATCTATTATTCTATATCTCAAGAACTATAATAGTTAGACTCTCTACATTTAATGTAGGGTCCTCTGAGAACAGGATATATTTAGCTAGTGGGTATGGTTAAAATAAAAAAAAAAATTTTATCACATGAAAGATTTATAAAACTGGTAAACGTTCGGTAATAGATATTTGATTTTACACCAAACGTATGACTCCGTTTTTATTTTATATTTAGACTAGTTGTACCCACAAACGTTGTGTGTGCGTGTCCTGACAATATTTTGTTCGAAAGTAAGCCACACTAAATTTTAAGACTCTTACCTTTGTAGTGCGTCACGTATACGTATTTACTTTATATAAAGGTACCTATCCCTGCATAAAATGCTAAAATGTATATAAAATTCCAAAATTCTAAAAATTATTGTAAAGCTATATTTTCATAAAAATGTATTCCTAAAAGTAAAAATACAAATTAAATACAAATTTTAAAACAGCACAACCGCAACCGTATTTAAAATACCCCGCTTTCAATTAATATTTTATCATTATTTTAAAACGGCGCCATCTGTTGCGCAACCGTGTTAAAAATATCCCACTTTCAATAATAAAAGATGCCTTAAAGTATGCAGTATCTTTAAATTGGTAAAAAAAAAAATCGGCGTACTTTTACTGCTTTTTGCGGAAAAAAGTTTTCTATATTGGAATTGGGATGCTAAGGTACCTCCTCACAATGATATTTTACTTGTTACTTATTTTTACAAAGGAAAGTAAGTTTTATTGTTACAAATTCATTTAAATAAATAAAAAAAGACATGCATGCATTAATAAAATAAAATAAAAATTGAGTTACAGTTTTATTTTATAATTTTCACTTGAATCCTCCCATTTATATATTTTGCACAATAAAAACGGGCAAAGTACAATACAGACTGTCAGCTTTATTATTAAGTGACAGTTACACAATTGCAACAATGTGTTT
Organism: Phasia obesa; assembly: GCA_949628195.1. Taxonomy (NCBI): domain Eukaryota; kingdom Metazoa; phylum Arthropoda; class Insecta; order Diptera; family Tachinidae; genus Phasia; species Phasia obesa. The sequence goes on along the minus strand of OX451215.1, from coordinate 206,386,441 downwards.
AAAATACTCAAACAATGTGTGAATCCGTGTGTGTGTAAATGCATATAAAATTATATCATTATGTATATGTATGTGTGTGTGGGCTTATTAAATGGACTACTTGGCATAATGAAATATGAATTTCTCTTCTTTTTTTTTGGCTTTAAAAATTTATACAATTACGACTCTTTTCTACTCTTTTATTTAAATGTGTTACACAATGTAACATGCAAATGTAATAAATTATTGTCAGTTTATGTATTTACTTTGGCACTTTAATAAGAAGTGTGAGGAGCATCAATAATGTTAAATGGTGGTAGGAAGGGAATTACAACGTGCTTACAACGCTCCTCAACTATCGAAATGTGCATGTGTGTGTGTGTGTCATTGTTTGTTATTAAATGAGTAGATTGTTGAAATTGTGGTTTTAATGGTAAAACAAGTGAATTAAGTGGAGTTTTATAGGAATTTAAAAAAATTATAATAATAAGTTTTTGTTTTTCAAAAGGCTTTGTTGTCCTTTCGTTTCAACTACTTTTCAGTGGATTTATCATATACTTGTACATACTTTAAATTTCTCTTGTTTGTGGTTCAACGTTATACAATAAAAATAAAACTAATTCGAAAACAAATTTAAAAACTCGAAGGACCAGATAGGGGAGATTCAATTACATAGTGCAACACGGAAAAAAAATAACCATATACGGACACCACTACGTGATAAAAGACCAAAAAAAAAAGACCCCTGTCTCCCAGTTTTACCCAAAGTCCTCCAGGTTTTTTTTTATGGGCCCTCAAAGGTGTGGGGCCTCGATGTCATTTTTGCAAAAAATGATCATTTCCTCAAGCTCATTTTTTGCAAACCGTTTGAAATTTTGATATACTCTCTGAGGCAAAGTTGTAGCTCTTGTCATAAAGAACAAAAAAACTTCATCTTCAAGGTCAAAATCGCAAAAAACTTTAAAAATAACAACGTTTAGGTAGCGCTTAGGTAGCCGCAAAAGTGAAAAATTTTCCGAAAATTTTTTGGCTACCTATACGCTACCTAAACGGTGTTAAGAATCATTCCTAGGAAGTTTATACGTTCTAGAAAGTTGTTTACTGAGATCTTAGGTTCATTTTTGTACTTGATTGTTTCCTTGAATTTTGAATGGTTTGCTACCTATGGACCTGAACAGGGGAAAAAAGGTAAAAAAAATTGAATTTTTTAAAGTTTTTGACTTTGACCTTGAAGATGAAGTTTTTTTTTATTTTATATGTTCACAATTTTTGTTCTTTATAACAAGAGCTACAACTTTGCCTCAGAGAGTATATCAAAATTTCAAACGGTTTGCAAAATATGAGCTTGAGGAAATGATAATTTTTTGCAAAAATGACCTCGAGGCTCCACATCTTTGAGGGCCCATAAAAAAAAACCTGGAGGACTTTGTGCAAAACTGGGAGACAGAGGTCTCCCAGTTTTTGGTCTTTTATCACGTAGTGGTGTACGTATATGGTTATTTTGCCATGACTTAAAAAATTACACAGTGTGTTACATTTCAATTACATTTAAAATTATAGTTAATGTTTAATTACATATTCTCAATTACACATTAAAAGTAATTGTAATATAAATCAGGGACTAAAGTCATTTACAATTACTTGTAATTTGTATTTGAGAATTTTCAATTACACATTACATGTAATTGGATATTTTCACTTACAAAAAGGGTAATTGTAATTGTAATTAGGCAATGATCATTACTTTCAATTGAACAAAATTCTATTATAATCATTAAAATTTTCCATTAAATGTAATTATAATTGATTTCTTTCTCAATTATAATTACATGTAATTTAATGAGAAAAAAAAAATCAATTATAATTACATGTAATGTGTAATTGAAAAAATCTCAATTACAATTACAAATAGTTGAATGTAATTGTAATTAAAAATATCCAATTACAATTACTTATAATTGCGTAATTGCATATGTAATTACAGATTGTAATTGATATCACCCAAGTCTGCGAAGGACTATGTTATACTGCTCTAAACGATGAAGCATAATTAATTAATTACTTGTTATAAAAATATATAAACTTTGGTATTGGCCACACTAAGACTTTAAAAATTAAAGTATTTTTTTTTTTTTTTTTGGTTCAGAAGAATATATTTCTTAAAATGGACTGCCTTTGGATTATTTTCTCTGTAAGACAGCAAAGTTCCTCAAATTGGAAGCAAAATTTTGCGGATATATGCCTAGTTTTTGAAAATATTATCGAAAATTTAATTTCCAGAATGCGCTATATCAAAGATATTCGAGGGCTCCATAAGCCTAAAATCCTATCAAATGTAAATACTAGTGGTTGAAAAATATGTTCTAATAAAGAAAATTGTTTGATGAAAATTTAGTAATCTTATTATTTTGATTCAAAGCTAGATACCTTAACACTAAACAATTGCATGAGCAAGCTCATCTAGAGTTTGTGCTCATAAGCACATAAGCAAGTGGTCATAGTCGAACACAAACTAGCTTATTGAACACATGTCTACTCAAACCATACTATTAGTGAGCAAAACCTTTGTTTGTTTCATAAACGCAATGAGCTGACCGAGTAAAATGACCTTCTATACTAATGAGCGCCGTGTTTACTTGTGTGGACGAATTAGTGCAATTGTTGTCAAACGTTAAGGTCGCCCAAGAAGTATACTTAATTTATATAATCGTACTGGACGAACGTTAAACGCAATGGCATAAGGTGATAATTTACATTCTAGATGAAAAAAGTTATCCGCTCAATAGATGCAGGAATTATTTACAAGAGACACTTATTTCAAAGAATAAGATTCATCCATGAAGAAATGGTTCTTGTTTAAAGTTCGTGACAACAAATTTTTGAGTTCCTAACGGTAACTTCACATTGAAAAACGTCCAATATTGATTTAATGTATAATCACCGCATTTGATGAATATGGCCATGACAATGCACAGCCACACAAGTTATAGTCGATGTTGCCAAAAAACCATAAACTGGACTTTGAACTCTAGTCTAGCATAATTATCGCCCCGCTACTATTACTTTTTGTAAATCTTAAGAAATGAGTCAGTGAGAAGGGGTTTGAATAAAGGAATCATATATAATAAACAGTTGCATGAGCAAGCTCGGCTAATGGTTGTGCTAATAAGCTCATGAGCAAGTGCTCATACTCGAATACGAATTAGCTTAATAAACACATGCCTACTCATACCATACTATTAGTAAGCAAACCTCAATTCGTATCATAAACGCAATGAACTTACCGAGTAAAAAAAACTTTATATATAAGTGAGCTCCGTATATATACGACTCATGTTTGAAACACTCAGTATGTTTTGTTTAGTATTTGTGTAGAACTTTTGGATAAGGCTTACACTATGGTTTTTCGAATTTCTTAAGAAATGAAATCCTCAAAATGAAAATAGGTAATGTTGTTATAATATTCTGTATTTTTTGTTTTTACACTCGACTGTGTTCGTGTTTCACTTAAAGCATAAAACTCCCCCAAGTTCATTCTTATGATGTTTAACATTTACTCATATTTATTCAAACTTGCTCATGGAAACTCTGCAAGCTCATTGCATTTAGCTCGCTGGTCTTCGCTTTTTATTATTGTTCACTCGTCATTACTTGTGTAAATTGAACAGACATGAGTTCAATGAAATATTATAATGAGTGTCTTATGAGCTTCGCTTTTGTGCTCATGCAGTGCTTTACTTAACACTCTTTTCTAGTTTCCTTGGTTGTGAAACTCAGCACCCTGTGTTTAATTAATGAACATTTGATAAACTATTAATTTGCCAGACTACAAAATAACATCTAATTCTCTTTAATTTTTTTTTGTACTCTTTGCAGAAAATGCGTCAATTCCAAAAGGTTCTGGAAGACTTAACTTCTCGTGTAGCCTCAGCTGAGGCTACCAAAAATTCCTGGGTTGTGCCACCCACTAGTTTGGAGGCCAGTGAGCAGTTACATCATTTACAACGTCTGAGAGATAAAATGACCACTGCCGGTGCTCTGCTCGATGATTGTAATGAACAGCAATCATTCTTTACCGCTAATCAGGTGTTGGTGCCAACCACTTGTCTTTCCAAATTGGAAGATTTAAATACAAGGTGAGTTTCTTTTCTCTTCTTCTTTTTAATATGAAATAAGGAATATTAAACTGAAATTTTTGTTTTCAAATAAAGAATGAAACTCTTACAAATTGCTATGGACGAAAGACAAAAAGTTTTGCTTAATGCTGGCGGCAATCAATCGTTGGAAAATGGTGAAGATGGTCGTTGTACTTCAAACAGTGTCACAGTTGGCCAAATACCAAATCTAGGACAAAGTGTTAAACCACCATGGGAAAGAGCTACCACAGCAGCCAATGTGCCTTATTATATAGAGTAAGTCATGGCTATAAAAGAGCCATAACCCCTAAAAATTTTTAAAAAAATTTTTTTTTGTCAACCAAAAATTGTTTCACTGTTTTGTTCTCTAAAACTAAAAACACATTTCTTTCGCCCCTTTTTCTTATTTTTTAATTTAGCCACGAACGTGAAACCACCCACTGGGATCATCCCGATATGATTGAATTAATGAAAAGTTTAGCCGACCTAAATGAAATACGCTTTTCGGCCTATCGCACAGCCATGAAATTAAGAGCCGTACAAAAATCTTTGGGCTTAGATCGTATACCCATGTCGGCTGCCATAGAATCATTCGATAATCATGGTTTGAGGGCACAAAATGATAAACTAATTGATATACCCGATATGACCACCGTTTTGCATTCGCTATATGTGACATTGGATAAAATCGATTTAACAAAATCCTTAGATTTGGCCATTAATTGGATATTGAATGTCTATGATTCGCAGCGTACGGGTCAAATAAGAGTCTTGAGTTTTAAGGTTTGAACTTTAAAGGCTAATTATATTAGTAAAAAAAATTTAAATAATTTTCAAAATTATTTCTTTAGGTGGGCTTGGTTCTATTATGTCGCGGTCATTTGGAGGAAAAATATCGTTATCTGTTCCGTTTAATAGCCGATCCTGAACGTAAAATAGATCAAAGGAAATTGGGCTTGTTGTTGCACGATTGCATTCAAGTAAGTACTGCATATTTCTGTGAGGCCTTTGCCTAAGATATTAATTGGTTTAATGGTTCTTGATTTTAGGTTCCCCGTCAATTGGGTGAAGTGGCAGCTTTTGGTGGTTCAAATATTGAACCTTCGGTACGTTCCTGCTTAGAGAGAGCTGGTATTTCTCAGGAAGGTAAATTATAAACTATTTACGAGGACAGTTGGAAAATTTTCAAAAAAATAAAGTTTAGGTTTTGTAAAGTGGCAATATACGAGGTGTATAAATTAACTACTGAGACTGGTTTTTAAAATTTTTTTCTTTTAAATTAAATTACAAATTCACATTGTTTTCTTCAAAGTAATTACCTTGGGAAGCCACATATTGCTGGAGACGATTCTTCCATTCCTCATACAATTGCTGGAACTGGGATACTGGAATAGGTTTCAGTTGGTTGCTTACAGTTGATTCGGCCTTCCGTCTTTAATTAAATACGTTCCTTCTGGAAATGCCTTAAACCACCCCAAAAACACACTGTCTCGCAGTTTTCCAAATGTCTGAAGCAGAACTTAATAGCCAAGGCGAATTCATACCAGGTGTGAACAGTAGAGAAACAACTACAACAAAACAACAACTTTGACATTAGATTAGCAGATATGAAATAATGTATTTTTGACAAGACATTAACAAAAAAACGAGAGCAAAAACAATCATCTGGGCTATCAACTCCACCCGGTATGAATTCGCCTTGTTAATAGCACATCGTTATTCGATAGTGATATCACTTATTATTTCAAGGGACTAAAAAACCTTTTCTGCGTATCAGATGTTTATTTGCTTGTCACTCTACATGCCGCGTACCCAGTGTTGCCAAGTGGAACACTAGAAAATTAGTCGTATTACTTAATTTACACACCTCGTATTATTAAGCTTAAGTTTAATGTTTAAAAATTACTTTGACAGAAAAAAATAGTTAACTAGACATGGGGAAAACTGGCTGCTACCAAACTAACAGAGGGTTCTTCTCTAGGGATTGTTATATCTTGGCAGTTTATCGTGGTTATATTTTTCAATTTTTTTTTATTTTCGCACAATAGAGACCACATGGAAAGATAAAGCACCCCATAAAACTATTTTGATACTCCTTCGCTGATGATTAGTCACCGATTGATAGTCATAAAAGAGTGTAACAAACCAGTTTTATCTAAAAGAAACGCAAGATCTGTCGAAATCATCATCGCAGTCCCTTTGACAGTGTTCAAAAGACCCCAAGACACTCAATCCATCGTCTTGAACAGACATCGGACATTTTTGATTCTATCCTTTGGAATAGGAGGATATATTTTCTAGGGGGAGCAAAACCTTTTTTATTGGAAAATAATATTATGAAAATAAATATAAATAAAAACTCTTAAAAATTCTGGGGGGCAACAAAAAGTTTTGAGGGACATTTCATCTGCAGAATGGCCTTCTTACGCCAATGATTCTATCTCACGATTAGTTCGGATAGTTCCGATATTAACCTGAAGTGTATGGATAGTTTTTGGGTTATTAGCAAAGCTTTGTTCTCTAACTCCACAAGGAGTGCAATCGTAGACACGGTTGTTAATACGATTGCCGAACTTAGTACGCAAAAGATCGATTGTGACATGGAGCGCCATCCTAGTAAAACCAAACATTTCAAATCATAAAATAATCATAATCAAGGCTCTATTGCACTTCTCGTTGATTAAAATAGCGTTTTCAGCAGCGTTTGCGAGAACAAATTTGGCCAATTATGCCACCACTTCAAAATTCACACCAAACTGTCACTCTCATTCGGTTTGTTCACAAAGCCGCAAACATGAAAATGCTCCTCGACCAAATATGTTTTACTCAATAAATATTTCCTAATGTTGTGCGTCTCTTTTTAGTCCTTTGAGTATATTACAGACTAACTGGCAATATTTCGGACAGAAAAAATATATCAGTGTCAAAATTTTCAATTTAAAAAGCTACTTGCAACCCCCTAGAGAAGACTTCTTCACCATTCATTTAATAAAAGAAGGCGGAATTTGAGAGAGAGCATATGTATGTACTTGAAAAACGTCCAGTTAAAGTTTCCAAGTCTTAGAAGGAGATTTAAGTCCTTAAACACATACCCAAGTGTACGGTTAGCTGATGATGGTAAGCTTTGGTTCCGAACTAAAACCATGAAAGATAACGAATTCTACTACTTACATATGCAATTGTAAAACAATGAAAACATTGGACCTGCCAAATATTTCCAAAGGGATAGAGCCAGTTTCTATCGGAATTTAGACCATTACGTCGGCAATTGTGCTTGTTCACGTATCCATTGAACCAGAAATGAGCTTCGTCGCTGAACACAATTTTTTCGATAAAAAAAAGTAGACCTTCATCCAACTTTGCCAGTATGTATTTTGAAAATATTATTTAATAATCTGCATGCGTTGTTCGTTTGTAAGTCGATTCATGGTTAAATTGTAAAACAAACCGAACATGCTTAACGGAAATTTTTTATTTGATTCTGACCAAAAAAATTGGTAAATGCCAAAGGTACGAAACCAAAGCGCCGGGGTGTGATAACCTTACCTTCCTCCAAAATCTGCAGCACGACCTATACCTTCGTAGAGACTCCAAATTCAGCTAAGTAAAATTAATAAGAGTTTAAGGGTGCTCCTCCAGTGAAAAAACTTTAGTTTACTAGTTCTCCTCCAGTAAAAAATTGAGTTTAACGGTGCTCCTCTAGTTGAGCTTTTAAAATGGTGCTCCACCAATGTCCGACTTATTAAAATTAAAACTTCTAGGTTATATACGATAACCAAACGATTACACGTGGCTGATTAAGCAACCACCAATAACAGTACTGTAGTACAGCTATTCGAGGACGCCAATCAGCTAGTGTAAGAACGAGATTCAAACCACTCGAAAGCCGAGCAACAAGGAAGGCCTGATTAACTTTAAGCGATCATGACAATGATGCACGCACGTCATCCCCGACCCAGAACTACTTCACGACTGTGTGCTTAACAGTAACATGTTACATGAAAACAGTTGAGCTGCCAAAAACAGTGTTGCCAGAAAAAAAGGTGGTAAAAAATTAAAAAGTTAGGACTCATACTATTCTTTTATGGCGATGGAAAATAATTTACAGTTTCAATTGCTACACCACGCAACATTATACCCAACTTCTGTGTCCTTAACTAACCTTAAATGTTATGATCCAATTTTTTTTTTTGCTCGTTAGAAGAAGACATTACATTTGGACAGAAAATTTGGGCAGATTTGTATAGATAGTGTATGAAATACATACTCTACCTCTTCAATCCCTTGCCTTGAAATCTTCTCTGTCTTCCCATTTTATGTCCAAACAGCGTTGCATTTTTAGTGCTCGCAACTGTTTGTTCCACATTCACTTGCAATCCATGCATTATCTGAGTTTAAATTTTCCCCTTTTGTTGTTACAGCAATTAAAATTATTAAAATTTTTCAGTTTTCACGTTAATTTCAAATGATTATCATTAGAAATTGAGTTTAATTCGGAATTATTCTCAATTTGAAATGTTCATTTACAAATTGTAGTTTTTTTTTTATTTGTTTATCGAGATTTATAGCTAAATCCTTGAACACTTTCAGTGCAATTTTCTTTCAAACAACTTTATCTGGCAGAGCCAAAAAACTTTATTTAAATCAAACTTTCATGCAAATTAAACACATCTCTACTAATTATATTTAACATTTAGGCTAAAGTTTTGTGAAACATTAGACAGTAAATTTTCCAACACATTTCCCATTCCCCTTCTTATTCTTATTCTTTTTTTTCTTTGTCTATTTGTTTGCAGCAATTGATTCCAATCAAGAACTTACTATTGAATTACATCACTTTCTTGCTTGGCTACAGCATGAACCGCAAAGTTTAGTGTGGCTACCAGTATTACATCGTTTGGCAGCTGCCGAGGCAGCTAAACATCAGGTAAGTGAAAGCCAAAAAAAAAACAACACCAAACAGAAAAGAGATGAAAAGAGAAGCAAAAGAACTGGCAGCAAGTGCTTGTTTGTTCAAATGTGTGGTTGGTTGCTGTTAACTTGGCACTTAATTAACACTTGCAACATTTTCATTCCCGTACATCTGTACATATATTTTCTACCTTTATTTGATGTTTAGGCAAAGTGTAACATTTGCAAAGAGTATCCCATTGTTGGCTTCCGTTATCGCTGCCTTAAGTGTTTCAATTTCGACATGTGCCAAAAGTGTTTCTTCTTTGGACGTAATGCCAAAAATCATAAACTCAGTCATCCCATGCATGAATATTGTACAACGGTAAGTAAATCTAATAAGAAAAATAATTTAAATAAAATAAAATAAAATAAAATAAAATAAAATAAAATAAATAAAACAAGTTAAAGTGCTATAGTCGGCTGTAGGAAATCTTATTTACCCTTCACTTGAAAACGTACACAGAAAAAAATTGTTCACCAATTAAAAGTTTTAATTACTTTTAAATTAAAGTTCAATTAATTTTTAATTGATTCAAATATATAGTTGTTTAAAATAGATCAAACAAATTTCTTAACACACTGTGTACTTTTTAAGTCATGGCAAAATAACCATATACGGACACCACTACGTGATAAAAGACCAAAAAAAAAAAGACCCCTGTCTCCCAGTTTTGCCCAAAATCCTCCAGGTTTTTTTTTATGGGCCCTCAAAGACGTGGGGCCTCGATGTCATTGTAGTTGATGCATTTTTGTAGTTGATTGTTTTCTTGAATTTTGAACGGTTTCCTACCTAAGGACCTGAACAGGGGAAAAAAGGTAAAAAAAATTGAATTTTTTAAAGTTTTTTGCGATTTTGACCTTGAAGATGAAGTTTTTTTGATTTTATATGTTAACAATTTTTGTTCTTTATAACAAGAGCTTCAACTTTGCCTTAGAGAGTATATCAAAATTTCGAACGGTTTGCAAAATATGAGCTTGAGTAAATGATCATTATTTTGCAAAAATGACATCGAGACCCCACATCTTTGAGGGCCCATAAAAAAAAAAATTGGAGGACTTTGGGCAAAACTGGGAGACAGGGGTCTTTTTTTTGGTCTTTTATCACGTAGTGGTGTGCGTATATGGTTATTTTTTTCCGTGTTGCACTGTGTAATTAAACAAATATTTGAATCAATTAATTGTTTAATTAATTTTTAAACTGAAACCAATTAAAATGTTTTGTACTTTACGAAATTTCTGAAATATAAAAGCAAAAGATTTTGGTTTTACAAATCTGTTTCTAATTTTGTTAAATTTATTTTTAATCGATTATCTATCGACTATTTTTATATTTAATTTTTTACCTTCTTTTTTTATTTATTTATTTTTTTTATCTAGACCACTTCCACTGAAGATGTTAGAGACTTTACGCGCGCCTTGAAAAATAAATTCAAATCACGTAAATATTTCAAAAAACATCCACGTGTGGGCTACTTGCCGGTGCAAAGTGTTTTAGAGGGAGATGCTTTAGAATCACCAGCACCCAGTCCCCAACATACCACGCATACACTACAAAACGATATGCACTCGAGACTGGAAATGTATGCAACACGTTTGGCTCAGGTGGAATATGGTGGCGGTACTGGTTCCAACTCAACACCCGATAGTGATGATGAACATCAATTAATAGCACAATATTGTATGGCTTTGCCCACAAATAATGGTGCTGCTCCCAAATCTCCGGTACAAGTTATGGCCGCCATGGATGCGGAACAGAGAGAAGAATTGGAGGCGATTATAAGAGATTTGGAAGAGGAAAATTCCAATCTACAAGCTGAATATCAGCAATTATTAACCAATCAGAGTACAACACCGGATGAGACCAGCGGTATGCAACACTCCAATTCCTCAGTGAGTGGTTTAGGTCAAGGGGCAAATGCAACGGGAGAACATGGTCAAGTAAGTGAATGAAGAATTTTATAAAAAAATCAAAAACTTGTAATTTTTTTTTTTATTTGTTTATTTAAAGGACATGATGGCCGAAGCTAAATTGCTGCGACAACATAAGGGCCGTTTGGAGTCACGCATGCAAATTCTTGAGGATCACAATCGTCAATTGGAGGCACAATTACAACGTCTGCGCCAGCTACTAAATGATCCCACTAATGGTGCTATACCCGGTTCGGCTTTGAATTCCAAACCGAATACTCTACAAACCCGTTCAGTCACCGCTTCACAATTAAATACCGACTCACCAGCCAAAATGAATCAACAAAATGGCCATTATGACCAAAACTCAAGTAAGTATTTTCCACCTTAAAAAAATATTATTAATTCTATCAAAAAAAAATAAAAATATTAGAGAAAGGTTTACACTATTTTGGAATTTTTCTTTACTTTTATTCCAAACAAACAACAACGACAAAAAACACATCTCCTATGCAATTGCGACAACAACAAAAATTGTTTGCAGTTACCATTGAACTGGAATTTTGTAAAGTTGTTCGCAATATAAAACAATTAATAAAACCATAAAATAAACAAAATGTCATTTTAAAGATCAGTTCTTCAACAGTTGTATTTGTGCGCGTGTGTGTGTGTGTTAAATCCTTAAACACCAAGAAAAAAATGTGTTCAATTCAGTTGATGTGTCATATTGTCATTATCGTCATTAGAACCATTTGTTTTTCATATCGTTTGAATTTTTTGGCATTTTAATAAAAAAACTAAGGCTCAAAGGATAAAAGATCCTTAACCTTTTTGAAATCTTTAACAAACTTTGAATTTTGCTTAAATGTTCTGCAATCCTTGAGCCAAAAAAATAAACCGAAAACCTTAGAAGCTTTTTCGTACAATTGTTCGTTTTTTTTTTTTGTTACTTTTTGAACACTTTGTAAAACGTATTTTATAAAACAAACAACATTTGGTGTTGTATCCTTTTGTTTTCTTTCTTCCACTTTTAATTACATTTGTTTTATTGCTACCATGTATGTGTTTAAATCAATGCTCCTACTTCGTCCTTATTTATCATCTCAACCACCACCACCACTACCACCACCTTCAACCAACCACCTCATTTAACAAAAAAAAAAAACAAAAACATCACTATTCATAAAATCGTAAAACAAAAAATCTGAAATCCCTGCCATACAACCCAACCCACTACTGTTTTGGCTGGCTCTCATAGTGGGTCTTATGTTGCCCGGCATGAATGATCATCATAATACAGCAGCAATGGCTGCTGTTGGTGGCGGAGTTCTAGGAAAACATCATTTAATTGGCAATGCTGGTAATCCTGCAGCTAATTTACTTGGCTTGCAACAACAGCAACAGCAGCAGCAGCAACAACAACATCGTAACATATTAAGTGGCAATGGTGGCATGGATATGCAAACGGCAACCGGAAATCCTGGAGGTCTAATGAGTGCATATTTGACGGACGATGGCAGGCCACCACCACCGCCACACACCAGTATGATGCAACATAATCAAAGTGGTAGGAAACAAAGAATGAAATGAATGTATAGAGATGTTGATACAAAATGTTAGAATTAATTTAATCATTTTTTATTTAAATGACTTTGAGTTTGTTTGAAGGTTTCTTTTTTATTTCACATAATTATTTTTTACGAATGTTATTTTTCATTTCTTAGTTACATTAAATATGCTCTCGAGTAAATAAACTGGACACTGGCAGTTTTGCAATGTTTGCAAGATTAGTGATTTTCGTTTGATCCTCTTTTCTGTTACAAAATCGGCATTAACTTTGAGTTTTTCTAAGGTACTCCATGACATTGGCATAGGTATTGTACCTGCCTGTATTCTTCAGTCTAATGTCTGCTAGTCCTGGCTTTTCAAACACAACTTGGCATGCTGTCCCAGTGTTCTATAAATTATATTCCCCCCTATTGCGAATAATTATTCACATGAAAAAACTCCCAAATTTTTCTATCGTAAATGATTCCAACAACAATTTACTTGTATTTTATGGTAGCAATCATTCACGATAGAAATTTTGAGAGTTTTTTCATGGGAATAAATATGCGCTATAGGGGTGATTATTAATGTTTGATCAGATAATATTTGAAGTCATCTAGAAGTGCTCTGTGCATATGGACAAATTGTGGCTCGGAATATCATAAAAAATTGCAAGTGGAGCACCTTCCTTTGACACCTACTCCGTAGTGGATTATTAAACGAAAAGTGACACGAGACACTAGGTCTATATTGTCACTTTTTGGGGATTACTTACCTTCGCATAGGAAATGAGAATTCCCAGGTTCAATTTTTTTTAAATATTTTGAGTTTTATACGGCGCTCCACCAATGTACGACAAAACGATTACACGTGGCTGATTCATGCAACCACCATTAGCTGTACCTCAGTATAGCTATTCGAGGAAACCACTCGCCCAGTGCGAGAGGAAGACGCTAAACCACTTGAAGGCCGAGCAGCAGGGAAAGGCCTGAAGGCCTTTAAGGGCTTTTCACACTACAATAGAATTATAAATACTTTTGACGCAAATGAAACCCTGACATGATGAGTTGTTAATGTTTTTTGAAAAATTTCAAACAGCGATTAGATCAGAGTTGCATTTTATTCAAACATATTAATACTTCTATAGTGTAAAATGACCTTTATGCGATAACGACAAGGACAAACGCGCGTACGTGTTGCTCAGTCCAGAGCTACTTTACAACTCTACTACTTTACGATATCAGGTGTTATAAAGAAGTCTGGTCCAATGATGCTGCCAGACTAAAATTCACATTAAAAAGAGTGACAAGTTAGAGAGTATTAACAAACCCATAAAGTTGCTATATCGCTTAGGGTTATGGTATTCGAAAAAATCAACATAATTTTTCTATATGTCGAAAATATTATTAAAAACCGGCCCATTGGTTTTTTAATATTGCCTATACCGCCGGAGCCACCGGAAGCGTTTTTGACCTCACTATGTTTGATTGTAAAAAAAAAAATGGGGAACAGAACTTTTAAAATTTTTATTCACTTTTATAATTTCGTTTTTCAAATATTTTTTTATTATTAATTTTTCATTAATTTCTTTACTATTTGAAAGTGTTTTGCTTTAAGTAAGTTTTTATTTAATGCTAGAAAATTTCATTATTTTATTAAAAATCTTACCAAAACAACTAAAATTTTTACAAAATTTCTAAAACATGTTTTCTTGTTTTTTTTTTTATATTTACTTTTACTGCTAAACTGGAAATATTTTGACAATTTTTTCTTATTCAAAACGCTTGAAATTACCAGATCATAATTAAAGACTAGCAACGTCAAATAAGAAAGGAAATTTACATGATTTTGAAAATTAAACATATGTAACGGTAACTTAAATTGAAATTAATTTAAAACAAAATATTGATGTTGTTAAATTTTCATTATCTTTTATCTGTTTATTTATACAATAAAACTTAAAGCATGATAAATGAGTGTAGAGATCAATTCGTGTTTAACTAGCAGAGACAGAAAAGATTTTTAGGGCTCAACAGAACGTCCACAATTAAACGTGTCAACAGTTCCAGTTTCCATGTTGTAATTAAGCATATCGGGAATAAAACGATGTTAAATATGAAAAATTAATTATATAAAAATGTATCTTGCAGATATCCATTGGATCTTTAATATTGGAATATGTCAAATAATTTTGGGAGGAAAGAGAATAAATTACTTTTTATATTTCTTAAAAAAAGATGAAAGCGGATTATAAGGGTGCAGAAACTTTCGTTTTTCTCTTATTCCACATACTTATATCCCTGCTGCCTCAATCGACAATTTTCTTTTTAACTTAAACTAGCTGTGACCGCCACGTCGTGGGCCTCCTGACAATATTTTGCTTGGTTTTGCTTTGAAAGTATTCCACACCAATGGAAAGACTCTTACTTTTATAGTGCTTCAGTTATGGTTTATGTATTTAATTTTTATAAAGGTACCCATCCCTTAATAAAATTCTAAAAATTATTTTAAACCTCTGTCAGTGGTGTTTAAAATATTTTAATAACAATGTAATTCCACAAAGTAAAAATTAAAATTTTCATCATCTGGCACCATCTGTTGCGTAATAGTTTCTAAAATATCCGACTTTCAAAAATAAAAAGGTGTGTGGTGAAAATGTAACCGTGTTGAAAAAACAGTGTTGAAAATATCCCTGTTTTAAACCGAAAATTTCAGCACCTTTAAACCGGAAATTGCGTTTTTCACTGCTTATACTCCACTTTCTCTTGGAAATTAGATATTTTTGGGGAAAAAGAGTATCCTATATTGGGATCAGCATACTAAGGTACCTCCTCACAAAATTTTATTAAAATCCATCGAGTAGTTTTTACGTGATGCGAACACAAACAATGAAGAACAGACAGACAGACGGAAATGAGTTACTATTTTATTATATGTATAGATTATTTTTTAAGTAAATTAATAGATACCATAGACGCTGAAAAAGTATTTCTAGGAAATTTCTTCATGTTTGTTTCGTGTTTAAATGAATTATACATTGTGCTTTTACCTGACCTCCCTCAACTAACCTAATCCTAGTAAGCCGCTTCCGATTGGTATTA
Organism: Phasia obesa; assembly: GCA_949628195.1. NCBI lineage: Eukaryota > Metazoa > Arthropoda > Insecta > Diptera > Tachinidae > Phasia > Phasia obesa. Next base: position 206,370,816 of record OX451215.1, on the reverse strand, counting down.
ACCATTATGATAAAACAGTGTGCTGCAATTGACAATACTGCTGATGAGGTAGTACTTTATGTTGATTCCAACATTAACTATGTCATATAATCACTGTCCTGCATAAACTAGATAGAATTTAGCGCGAATTTTGCTGTCGAATCTAGCGCGAATTTGACTGACTGCACTCATTCGCACAGCTGTATTGAATGTTGTATTGAATGTAAGGCACTGAATAATTTGTGTAGAATTTGGCCGCCAAAGGTGCGGTGTGCAGTGTAAAGTCAATACAACAGGAGCCTCATTATCATATGAAAACATCTATTTTACTAATAAAGTTTAACGATTTTCCATTATCTCTTCAACACTGTAAAAATCATTACCAGTTGTTGACAGTTACTTCTCGATATCGTAACTATCGACTTCGATCTTCGACTTTAGTTGTTTTCGACAGTCGAATTTGATTGTCGATTTTTTTTAATTATTACTAAGTCAACGTCATCAATTACCTTAAGACTGGCGGGCTGACATTCAATTATCCATCTTAGGGTATACCTAAGGTGGTTTAGGGTTTATGCCTCAGAACCCTCTTCGATTTCCTGCCTGAAGGCTTTTTGAGTACCTGTCGGGTTTCCCCGCAATCTTTTGCCACCTTTTCAGGTTTATAGACTACAACCAATGCAAGCCCTTAGTATATATCACTATATCGATTTACTTGATAGGAACTGACGTCTCTTTTACCTTTTCGGGTGAATTTTTCTATATCAGCTTGTATTCACCCGTACAGACGTGATCAAGATTAACGTCGGCACCTAGCCGCGTTGACTCTTATCCGACGGTAGTGTTACCACCGAGTGAAATAAAAACTTGGACTAGCACCCCCTTTGTATATTAACAGGACACTTTACGACAACGTACCGTGTGTAATGGCACCCATGTCACACTAGATATACTGCACAGACACAATGAGTAGTAATTTATGGAACATGGCGAACCTGGCCTCTTCTTCTAATCTCTTGTTTAGGGGTTTGGAGACTATCCAAACTTCTTCCGGTTGAGAGCGCAACAGCACACTTTGATCAACAATGCAACATATCTGCATACATCGAGACTGTAATCAACTTATTTCCATTAATATATTACATCTGGCCTTCTTAATAAACGAAATGTTAAATCATTCTATTAAATAATCAATAAAGTTGATCCGTCTGTTATATTTAAAAAAATGTGGTTCTTGTCTCTGCTATTAAAATACGAATTGATTAATATTGTTTTCAAAATTTGATCGTTAATGCTGGATGTTGTAACTAAACAGAATCTAGTTTTTAAAAAAATGTTGCTTACATTTTTCTATTTTCTATTTTTCTCTTATAAAGCGGCCATAGGCAAGGCAGTGGAGGAACTGGTGACAGTTATAACGGAACAAGAAATCGAACAGACTTTAGAACAGCATCTTGATGAAGTTCAAGAACTTGAAAAAATTGATGGTGAAGATGAAGAAGAGAAAGAAAAAGTCAATCTAAACACAACAACAGCAACAATCACAAAAAATGCTACAAAAACACCCAATGCAACATCGACCCCATTCGCTTATAAAAATTAATTTTTACAAAAAACAACAACAACAAAAATCCAAAAATTAAAAATTTACACCGAAATTTAAGAAAAAGAAGAAAATTAAATTAAATAACGAGAACGAAATTTTTTTTTATAAAATAAATATAAATTAAAAAATATGTCATAAAAAAAATAAACTAAAACTTGTACTTGTATTTGTATTTGTATTTGTATTTTATTATGTTAAACAAAGAAAGAAAACACAACTCCATTATTTGTTGTATAAAATAAATTGTGTAATATTCATAAACAAAAAATTAAAAACGAAAACTAAAATTAAAATTAAATAAAAACAAACAACAAAAAATAAAACTCCCCTAGAAAAGCATTGCAATAAACAATTATGAAATAAGCAATTTTGAATAAAACAAAACAGCAACAGAAAATATCATTAAATATCTTTAACATATAAAAAAACATATAAAAATTGTGAAACAAACAAAACAGAATTGAATTCTATTTAATTTTTAAGGTTTTAATTTTTTATTTTTTTAATTATAAATATTTTTCCTCTTATCCAAACGTTTTTAATTTTTCGTTATAAATCTTTTATTTTATTTGTTTTATTTTTTAAATATTTGTACTTCCTTTAAATTAAAATAGTGAAACACAAAACAAAACGTTAATGCAGATGTTATATTTTGCTTAAGAAAACATTTTATTTTATTTTTTAAGTTCTTAATAAAGTTTTTAATTTAATTTTACCAGAAAATTTATTTTTATGATTTTTATTTATTTTCATTTCGGCAATAGTGTATTAAGTCAAAAATATTAAAATTTTTAGTAGAGACACAGTCGATTTTTAAATTCACATTGTTCTTCTTTTTACACACCACACCGTTTTCACGCGCCATTGTTTTGTTTGCACAGGAACAGAAACGTCCGCTCCATGGTTGAAATAAAACAGATTTTTATAGGAGATGATAATAAATACTGCTCAATGGTTTTACGCGAAAAGTGAAAAAAAAATATGTCTGTAATACACTTTTGCTGCTTCAGTGATTAATTTTATAAATGCAACCATTTTATACCAAATTATCCTTTATCTTCTAATTTCAACATGTAAAGGGTGTTTTTTATAGAGGTATAGAACTTCAAGTGATTTATTCTCAATTTGGTTTGACAATTCATCATGAATAGACTCAAGCCTGAACAACGCTTGCAAATAGTGCAACTTGGGCCCAAAACGAGATAACCGTTGTTCCCGATTTTCATAGGCGAATTTTGTTTAGCGATGAAGCGCACTTCTGGTTCAATGGCTACGTCTGCACACAAAACTGCCGCATTTGGAGTGAAGGTAATCCTCAAGTGCATGTCGAAACACCGTTACATCCAGAAAAACTGACTGTTTGGTGCGCTTTATGGGCTGGTAGAATCATTGGTCCGTACTTTTTCAAAAACCATGGTGGCCAGAACGTTATAGTCGATGGTAATCGGTATAGAGCTATGATTACTAACTTATTCATTCCTGAATTGAATAACCATGATGTCCAGGAGATGTGGTTTCAACAAGACGGCGCAACATGTCACACAGCTCGTGCCACAATAGATTTATTGAAAGACACGTTTGGTGACCGCCTAATTTCACGTTTAGTTCCTCTGAATTGGCCTCCAAGATCTTGTGATTTAACACCGTTAGACTACTTTCTGTGGGGCTATGTAAAGTCATTGGTCTATGCGGATAAGCCACAAACGCTTGACCATTTGGAAGACAACATTCGCCGTGTTATTGCCGATATACGGCCACAAATGTGGGAAAAAGTCATCGAAAATTTGACGTCCAGATTGGAATACATCCGCGCCAGCCGTGGCGGTCATATGCCAGAAGTCATATTTAAAATGTAATGCCACAAGATTATCTTTCGGCTAAATAAAATTCATGTCATCGTTGTTTTATTGCAACTTAAAGTTCTATACCTCTAAAAAAAAAACAACCTTTATATGCCCCCCAGACCGTATGTACAGTATGTCAAAAATGACTTTTCTCATTGGAAATGATCATACGAGATTTTATTATAAAAAGGCGATTTATATGTTAAAGGACGAGTATAGTATTTACTGGTTTCTCGCGTCATCATAGCGTATTTGGATATTAGTTAAATGAACTAATTCATATAGAAGGGAAATAGAAATATAAAATTGTACATAATGTTGGGTTTCTCTAAAAATTGGATAAAGGTTTCCTTATAATCTAAAAAGTCTATACTGGGTGATCCAAATGCAAGTGTCTATTAAATATTATGAACTAAACTTAATACCTTAAACTTAATAAACTTAATGTCAGCTTACGAAAACAGACCTACAATACATTCAATTAAAAACGGCGATTATAAGTTCGAAGGTGTATCGAGCTTTATGTACTTGGGCGCTCTTTTAAAAAACGACAACAGTGTGCACGATGGTATTCACGACCGACTATTCGCAGCAAATAGAGCGTACTATGAGCAAAAAAAAACTCTTCTCTTCAAAATTAGTCTCCAAATCATGCAAATTAAGTATATACAAATGTATCATCAGACCAATCGCCACATATGCGTGCGAGACATGACAATAGATGCCCAATACCGTCTAAGAATTTCGAACTGCTTGAGCTGTGTGAAGGAGAGAACATCGTCAAATTCATAAAAGCGCAACGGTTACGTTGGGCGGGACACGTTGTGCGAATGGATGACAGCCGACCGCAGAAGATGATGCTATAGATCAGATGCTATAGACGAAAAGGACGGCCAAGAAGAAGATGGAAGGACTGCGTTGAAGAAGACTTACGAATAATGGGTATTCGTAACTGGCAACAAAAAGCCGAAAGCAGAGAAGAATGGAGGAGAATTGTGGAACAAGCTAAACCTCACCCAGAGCTGTAACGCTATAAGAAAAAGAAGAAACTTAATAGCTTTTGGCTTTATTACGAACAACGAATGTATAGAATTCGGTTTTATTACTCTTATCTTGCATGAATCGTTTCTGGATTATTCGCCTAGCATCAGTCTTAAATGCCTCCGCAAAAGAAAAAGTCGCAGAGACGGCAATTGATATCGCTAAGATGAATGTTAACTCCATTACCGAACTCGACACGCAAAAGATTGATTTTTTGATGAGCCAAAGATTATCCAATTTCACACCTTTTTTTCCAGCGTTTTGAAGTGCTTGCTGTTGATTGAAATGTTGTTTTCTGCAGCATCTTTAAAAAAAAAATCCAAAAAGCACACTGTCACTCTCTGTAGATGTATTGGCTTCTCGACAATGCGTGCAGGTTTTCCGATTCCCATATGAAGAAATTTTGTTTTGTCGACGTAGGAAGTATTATTAATGTTCAAATTTGAAAATAATTTTGCAATATTTCTGATCGTTGTGGCGGCGTGCAGCGACTTACTTTAGTCCGCAGAGTATGATGCTGACCAAAAAAAGTATCTATCAGTGTCAAAACTGGTTATTAGCGGATGCTCTAAATGCGTGCTCTTTTAAAGCGTGATTTTTCCTTAAGTCTCATATAACTAAACTTGCACAGTGGCCAATAATATAAGAAAACTAAATCAGAACTCTTAAAATTCCCAATGAGCCCTAGCGTGAGAGATCGTTGAAAATTAAAGTGTTATTACATGATAAAAAAAAATTTTATTATATCCATGAAATACTTATGGCAACTCAAACAAACTACTCCTTAATTGCAAGGTAGATTTATCCTACTAGCTAGTATCGTCTACCCAGCTGATTTAGTAGTTCGACATCTCAAAAGTTGTATCTGTTTAGAAATTTTATTGTGCAGAAGTGAGAAAGCAATAAAACACCTTCTCAATTTTCTTTTATGGCTCTTGACATTTCGAGCTACAAAGCAACAATAAAATGCTATTGTTGTATTTGTTGTAGAGACGCTACTACCTAGTAAGATAGATCTACCTTACTTAAATGTAAAAACGTCACACAAAATCATATCCATTCCATCCAATTTTGATCATTGAAACTCGGTTTGTTTACCTTCTGGTGTCCATAATTACAGACCAGAGCATACGGCTTTGATTTTATGTTAAGGAGTTGTGTTGTGATGGCCCATAGTGATGTGCTTATCTTGTATGTTTTCTTTTGGTCCTAGTCAGTAGAGCTGGCAGAGGTATTGAGTGGGTACCGAGTATAACGACTACAAATTTCCGTTGCTACTATGCAAACGGAAGTATTGGTACTATTGAGCGTCCAATTGAAAAGTATTGAGTACAGTCGAGTAATTGAAAATAGTAGTAGAAATTGCCAGCACTACCTGAGCAGAGTTACAGCCAAATCCCTACTTGGAATTTAGGTCGAATGGTAAACAAAGTCTGAAAACTATCAGCCAAGCTGCTCATGGCCATGCATACAAGGGCGTATGCTGTCACACGGTACCGTGAAATAACTCCCAAATGAAATAATTCCCAATGCAATAACTCCCAATCAAATAAGTCCCAACGAAAATGAAATAACTTCCAAATTAAAAAAAAAAAAACGAAATAACTCCCAACGCCAAAACGAAATAAGATCCAAAAACTTAACCGTTAATTCAAAACAAATATATTTTTACAAAAAAAAAAAAATGAAATAACTCCCAAATTAAATAAGTCCCAACAAAAATGAAATAACTGCCAATACAAATTATATTTGCACCCAGGCACTGTTTAACTGTTTTAACCTCTATGGTATAACAGGTACCTCCCGATGAAGGAGGTCCATAACTTTGATATCATACCATATATCATAGATATATGACCAAAGGCCTACTAAACAGACAACATTTTGTTAGCGAAGCCGCTTTTCCATATACCATAGAGAGATCATTGAGCCATCCCATCGCTTACTAAAGTTTTCCTGCAAGGATTTTCTCCTCTATGGTATAACCAACACCGGCTTCGCTGACTAAACGTTTTATCTGTATCCAGAATAATACAATTTTAGTCAAATGAAATAACTCCCAATCAAAATAAATGAAATAACTCTCAACAGAATTAAGTTAGGAGTGGGAGTTATTTCATTGCGAAATAATGAAATAACCTCCAAAAAATTGGGAGTTATTTCATTACACACTGTGTAATTTTTTAAGTCATGGCAAAATAACCATATACGGACACCACTACGTCATAAAAGACCAAAAAAAAAAAGACCCCTGTCTCCCAGTTTTGCCCAAAGTCCTCCAGGTTTTTTTTTTATGGGCCTTCAAAGATGTGGGGCCTCGATGTCATTTTTGCAAAAAAATGATCATATACTCAAGCTCATATTTTGCAAACCGTTTGGAATTTTGATATACTCTCTGAGGCAAAGTTGTAGCTCTTGTCATAAAGAACAAAAATTGTGAACATATAAAATCAAAAAAACTTCACCGTTTAGGTAGCGCTTAGGTAGCTAAAAAATTTTCGGGAAATTTTTCACTACCTACCTAAGCGCTACCTAAACGGTGTTAAGAATCATTCCTAGGAAGTTCTAGTTCTAGAAAGTTGTTTATTAAGATCGTAGGTTCATTTTTGTAGTTGATTGTTTGCTTGAATTTTGAACGGTTTGCTACCTATGGACCTGAACAGGGGAAAAAAGGTAAAAAAATTGAATTTTTTTAAGTTTTTTGCGATTTTGACCTTGAAGATGAAGTTTTTTTGATTTTATATGTTCACAATTTTTGTTCTTCATGACAAGAGCTACAACTTCGCCCCAGAGAGTATATCAAAATTCCAAACGGTTTGCAAAATATGAGCTTAAGTAAATCATCATTTTTTTGCAAAAATGACATCGAGGCCCCACATCTTTGAGGGCCCATAAAAAAAAACCTGGAGGACTTTGGGCAAAACTGGGAAATAGGGGTATTTTTTTTTTGGTCTTTTATCACGCAGTAATGTCCGTATATGGTTATTTTTTTTTCCGTGTTGCACTGTGTTATGAAATAACTTCCAATTTGTATGGAATTTTAGAATTTTTTGTTGGGAGTTATTTAATTTTTTTTTTTTTTTGGATTTATTTCATTTGGGAGATATTTCACGGTCCCTGTCACACTGCATATTTAGGTAATTTTTTTAAATTTTAGCTTTTAAAGTCTATTTACAAATGTTTCATTTGTTTAGCGACCAAGAGAGCCCTTCCCCTACATGTAGAAAGTCCCTTGTAGGTAAATTAGGAAAAAACACCATAACATATCATTTCTAGTGGGAAATTTCATTGATTTTAATCAACTTGAAATTGTTTCTAAACTATTGTCTGTCGGCTACAAGCGAATATAATTGACTGTTAGCTCTCGTCTGTTCAATACCTGCTTCGAAGCCTTTGCTGAATTTTCTATTTCGATTTGAATATCCGATAGATAGCAATCACCTCTATCGCAAATAATTATTTCCGTGAAAAAAAAACTCCCAAATTTTCTATCGTGAATGACTACAATAACAATTTACTTACATATATCTTATGGTTTAATTTTATTAATTTCTATCGTAAATGATTTCACCATAGAAATAAATTTTGGGAGTTTTTTTCAGGGGAATAATTATTCGCGATAGGGATGAATATGATTTTATTTGATTCTATTTAATTTTTTCTTATATTTTATTTATTATTCTTATCTTTATCACAAACTCATTTCTAAACTCAAAACCTCTTATAAGCCCAACCTATTTAGACACTAAAACCAATAAAATACATATACATATGATGAAAGTATCAAAAAATAAAAATAAATAAAATTTAAATCAATAGGCTGACGAAAACGATCATTAAATGGACCACCTTTTTCTACTTAAAATAAAAATAAATAAATAAACTTACTATAGCAACTAACCTAAATTAATTTTCAAAAACTAATAGAAAACTATGAAAACTCGTAAAAAATATTTTCAATTCGTAATAACAGTAATCTGAAATAATTAAAATAACCATATCGAATTATTCCCAAAATTTAATAAATAAATTATAAAAATTATTAAAAAAAAAATATTAATAATCCAAAAAACGAAACACTTGCTCATTTAATAAAAACAAAATTATAATACCCACTTACAAATTAAAGTACTCGTACTCGAACTCGTACTCGTTTATAATAAAGAACAGTTTAATGGAATATAAGATTAAATTTTATCGCTGTCTATATATCAGATACAAAATAAATTAAAAGGAAGCATGTGTGTGTGTGTATCAAAAGATCAATAGGTTTTACAAATGGCAATTAAAAAAAAAATCAGTCAAGTGCGAGTTAGTCTCACACATGTAGGGTTCCGTACTATGTTTAGTACGCCTTTAAAAATCAAGTTGTTAATTTTTTCATGTCTTATGGAGCACCCTTTATTTTTAAAATCAAAGTCATATACGCGAAAATTGCATCGCTATTGGAACACCCTTTAAATTTTAGGACTTGTTGTTATAACAGCCATGGTAATACACTTGCAATAAAAATATCAGGCCTACCTAATAATAAGGTAATATACGTAAAAAACATGTCACTGATCGATCACCCTTTAATAATTAGTAATTGTTATAGCGGCCGAAGTACAACATCTACTGTAAACAAGTCAATAGTCTACCTATTACGATTCAAAAAATAAGTCTATTTAAGTAAAAATCATGTCTCTGTTGGAACACCCTTTAATTTTGTTATTTTTTATAATGGCCATGGAAATTATTTTCTATGATTATATCAAGAGTTTACCTATTACGATTAAAAAAATAAGACACTATACGTGAAAAACATGTCATTGTTGGAGCACCCTTTAATTTTTAGTAAATGTCATATCGGCCATGGCAACAAATCTCCTGTACAAAATTTGAAGAGTCTACATATTACGGTTCAAGAAATAAGGCGTTATACATGAGAATCACGTCACTGTCGGAACACCCTTTAATTTTTATTATTTGTTATAGATTCCATAGTAATAAACCTTCTGTAAAAACTTCAAGGGTCTACTTATTATCGTTCGAAACTTAGGCCATATACACGCAAATCACGTCACTCTCGGAAGGAACACCCTTTAATTTTAAGGTTTAATTTTATATACGTGCTTTGAAAGCAAACATAGTGTTAATTACTGTCTGCAAATTTCAAGTGGTTGCCTCCTATAGCTTAAGAAATAAAGACATAAAGGCAAATAACACCTCACTTTCCTAGCAAAAGAGAGATAAAATCGCTGTCAAAATTGGATTTTCCAAGTTGCCTTGAGAATTTTTGTCAGTTATTTTACGCCTTATGCCCTTGTTTAGGTTGAGCAGTTAGTACCTCGGTTCAAATACTTTTCTTCCGTAAGAATATCTCATTCTAATGAGAAAATAGATATAACAATTGGAAAGTACGGATTTTACCGATTTAATAATGCTGAAAACTTGGCAGCACCTTTTTCTTTTGTAAATGGAAAATTATAGCCACTATTTACGGCACTCTGAAGTTGTGGAATTTATAAAAAACCCTATGTTGTAACAACCTTACACCCCTGTCTCAATTAGACATTAATATGTCTTAACAAAAGTCAAACTTTATATAAAAAAAACATTATTTTTAATACTGTTTTTTTATATGAAGTTTGACTTTTGTTAAGACATGTTGATTCACAAGCCAATTACATACACATGTTGAACTTCTAAGGGATTATTTTTTAAGAGCTTTCGGACTTGATTAAAAAAAAACAAAACTTAGAGAAATCTTTCTTTGAGTCGATAGAACGATCTATATAATTCAATTTTTAAGAATGATTTCATGTACTTATATGTTGACCGCAGCTACGCTTCAAGTGGCTGCTCTACACGCTAAATACGATCATTTGGCTTGTTCTCATATTCATTAAACCAGAAATCAGCTTCATAGCTGAACGAAATTTTCCGATAATGCGCTTTCTTAAGCGAGCATGTATTTTGATAAAATAATTCAAAAATTTGCAGGCGTTGTTCGTTTGTAAGGCGATTCATGGTTAAATTATAGGATCAAACTGAACATGTTTAACAGTAACATGTAAAACGAAAACAGCTGATCTGCCATAAACAGTGTTGCCAAAAAGAAAGTTGATAATAAATCATACATACAATTTAATATGGAGGGTTACTAACACTAAGAAAGTTTTGAATCTTGTACAGCTAAAGGATGCTTTTAAGGGGTGTGTTGTTGAACAGCTTCCATTTCCTTACAGCGACCAAAATATAATACATCGGATCTGGCATCTCTATTATTATTTTCGCCATTTTGTCGTAAATAAACTAACGTGAGAACAAAGCTTGCAAATTTTGAAGATTTGTTACGAAAATCGTGGTTTAGTTTGGGAACTTTTATTTATCAGCCTAATTGGCCAATAAACAAAATAACTTATGGCCATTGACGTAGAAGAACATATTTTCAAGGTGGGGCCAAAATCACTTTTATTGGAAATTAGTATTATGAAAATACGAGTATAGTATAACTTTTAAAATTTTAGTTGGGGGGGGGGGGGCAACAGCAAATCTGGAGGGGGCACTGCACTCCCCAGAATGGTCACAGCTGTATTCCAAAAAAATCACCATTTGGTGCTCTTATGGGTTGCAGACATCAATAATCCCTGCTTATTATTTTAAAATGAGGCTATCGAGAAAATAGGGTTGTTAAAATACATGCTAGGACTTCCCTGACGTAGCTGTCGGGTACATGATAAAGAGGAAATGGTCTTTTACTTTATGTACAAGTTTCTTGGAGCAAATGTAGATGTGTTCAAGATTAACGTGGGCTCCTACCACGGTGGCTTTATCCCACGGTGCTCTTAACACCGAGTGAAATAAAGACGTAGACTATCGCCCCATTGTGTTGTATAACAACACTTTACGATTGCCACCAATCGCAATTTGTGTGTATAGAGTCACAATGAGTAGCAATTTATACAATATGGCAAGCCTTTCCAAGGCAAGCCTAGATCCATATTATAACCTCTTGCTTAGGGGTTTGGAGACTATCCAAACTCCGTCTGTTGAGAGTGCAACAGCACACTTGATCGACCTTGCACCACATCTACAATAATCGATCTTAAACCACAACCACCACGTGTACCACCGAAGGGGACCTCACTAATAACCGGTCACAGAGAGGATAGGCTCTCTGTGGGGCCACCGATTCCCGTGGTACCTGTCCTTTGGGCACTGGTCGGGCCTCGAAGAGGACCCGTGTTATAAAACAACAGACCTTTTCTTCCAGATTTGGGCTCTAGGAACCCTAGTGTCTGGTGCCCCTATTTTCCCCGAGTGAACCGCGTCAAAGCATTTGCCATTACTGCAGTGACAATTGGAACCCCCGGGGGTAGGAGCAAATGTAGTAGGCGATCTATTTGAATTATCAGAAACCAGTTTAGCTGACCTTATAATACATCTGAGTATATTTCTATTAATCTGCCGACTCCCGCCAAACACTTTTCTAATAAAGAGAATTTTTTTGTTTGCACACTTTTCATAAAGTTTTTTTTTTTTTGTCGATTCCCACTCGTATTTCCACTACAAGTCGGCAGCAAGGTCAGAACATTGCTTGGAAATTATCGCGGTGCTGGTTAATTTCTCTATTGTAACTTTAAGATAAAAATTGAGAAGGTAATGCACAATGTGTATAAAAGTCCAGCACATGACCATATGTGACCCGGTCTATGAAAAGGTGGCTTATGACTCAAAAAAAAAAAATTCGAAAAATTAGCTGTTAAAGATAAACAAAGCATTTCCTCAGTTTCTTTGTAGTTTTTCTTTTGCATTATGAACAGTCATGCCCAAAAGGCAACCAAAAAATGCAAAAGAGCATAAATGAGATGAGTTCGTGTGTGTATATAAAGAGCGATGTTTTTTTTTTCAATGCAAAGCACAAACCAGTTTCTGACCCAGCGTTGTCAGGTTTTTGGGGATTTTATCCCGAAAAAAATTCCCAAATCGACTATGACTTACCATAACTTCTAAGCAAGTTAGGACCTTCTAGTTTTCACCACGTGAAAGAGCGTCTCAAAAACTATCGAAACCAAAAAAAAAGTGGAAAAAATTTTTTTTAAGTCATAGTCCTTTTCATAGTCCGGGTAACATATAAAATAGGATATAGCATTAAATTTTCCAGCTAAAATGTCAACCAGAAAACCTATTGATCTCGCAAAAATAAAAGAAATTTTACAATTAAGTTTTTACGCTCTAGGTCTTTTTATAAAAATAATTCAATTTAATTTTATTTTTATATTCGATATTTCGCTACACCATTGGGTAGCATCGTCAGGAATTAAAAATAATTATTATGCTACCCAATGGTGTAGCGAAATATCGAATATAAAAATAAAATTAAATTGAATTATTTTTATAAAAAGACCTAGAGCGTAAAAACTTAATTGTAAAATTATTAAAAAGGTCAAAAATTATAATAATTGTTTAATATTAAAAGAAATTTTTATACTTTCATTAATTAAAATTATTGAATTCGACCATAAACCTTTTTTATAATTAAAAAAAATTATAATTTAAAAAGGTTTATAAAACAGATTTTTATACTAAATTTGTTTAAAAAAATAAAGAAATAAAATAAAAAATAAAATAATACAAAAAAACACCTTTTTCAAAACTTAACATTGAGACAATATAATATTAAAATTTTTTTAGATAAATTAAACATAAATAAAAAAAGAACAATTAGATAAAAACGAATTTAAAAAATAAAAAAAATTAATATCACAAAATAACTTAAAATATTTATAAAAAAAAATTAGTCAAGTGCGAGTTAGACTCACACACGTAGGGTTCCGTACTATGTTCAGTATAATTTAAAAATTCCAGTTGTTTATTTCTTTATGTCTTATGGGGCACCCTTAAATTTTAAAAGTAAAGTAATATTCGCGAAAATTGCATCATAATTAGAAGACCCTTTAAATTTTAATATGTAATTCATTTTATAGCGGCCATGGTAATACACTTTCTATTAAAATATCAGAAGCCTACCTATTGCGGTTAAAAAAATAAGGTAATATTCATGAAAAACACGTTACTAATGGACACACTTCAATTTTAAGTATTTGTTATAGCGGCCGAAGTAACACATCTACTGTAAACATTTCAAGAGGGTATCTATTATGGTTTATAAAATCATGTCACTGTCGGAACACCCTTTAATTTTATTATTCATTATAGTGGCCATCGCAACTTCCTTTCTATAAATATATTAAGAGTCTACTTATTGCGATTAAAAAATAAGTCACTATAAGTGAAAAACATGTCACTGTCGGAACACCCTTTAATTTTTAGTAATTTTCATATCGGCCGTGACAACACATCTTCTGTACAAAATTTGAAGAGTCTACCTGTTACGGTTCAAGAAATAAGGCTTTATACATGCAAATCACGTCACTGGCGGAAAACCCTTTAATTTTTATTATTTGTTATAGTGGACATAGTTATACACCTCCTGTAAAAATTTCAAGATTCCACCTATTCATTCAAAACTTAGGATATACACATGCAAATCACGTCACTATTGGAACACCCTTTAATATTTAAGTTTAATTTTGTATACTTGTTTATAAAACAAACATAGTTTTAATTACAGTCTGCAAATTGTAAGTGGTTTCCTCTTACAGCTCAAAACAAAAGACATAAACGTAAATAACACGTCTCTTTTGGAACACCCTACGTTTTAGTATTTTTTACTATTGTGGCCGCAGTTATACACTTTTGGTAAAATTTTCAAGAGTCTACCTATTATGGTTCAAAACTTAGTCCTTACACATACAAAGCACACCACTATCGGAACACCCTTTAATTTTTAGGTTTATTTTTTTAGACTTGTTTATAAAGCGAACTAAGTTTTAAATACGGTTGTAAGAAATAAACACATATTCGTAAATAACACCTCTCTATCGGAACACCCTATAAGTTTTAATATTTTTTGCTATAGCGGCCATAGTTATACACCTTTGGTAAAATTTTCAAGGGTCTACCTATTATGGTTCAAACCTTAGACCTTATATATGCAAATCACTCCACTAGCGGAACACCCTTTAATTTTTAGGTTTATTTTTTTCAGACTTGTTTATATAGCGAACTAATTTTAATTTAGTGCTTGCATATTTTTAGTGAATTCCTCCTACAGTTCAAGAAATAAGCACATATTCGTGAATAACACCTCTCTATCGGAACACCCTATAAGTTTTAGTATTTGCTAGTATAGCGGTCACAGTTATATACTTTCTGTGAAAATTTGAAGCGCCTACCTATTACGGTTCAAAACTTAGGACTTATAAATGCAAATCACAATACTATCGGAACACCCTTTAATTTTTAGGTTTATTTTTTTATACTTGTTTATATAGCGAACTTAGTTTTAATTACTGCTTACATATTTTTAGTGTATGCCTCCTACAGCTCAAGAAATAAACACATATTTTTGAATAACACCTCTCTATGGGAACACCCTATAAATTTTAATATTTGTTGATATAGCGGCCAAAATTATACACCTTCTGTAAAAATTTTAAGATTCTACCTATTATGATTCAAAACTTAGGCCTTATAAGTCAAAATAACACCACAATCGGACCACCCTATAGTTTTTAGGTTTATTTTTTAGACTTGTATATAAGGCGAACTACGTTTTTATTACAGTTTGTAAATTTTTAGTGTATGCCTCCTACAGTTCAAGAAATAAATACATATTCGTAAATAACACCTCTCTATCGGAACACCCTATAAGTTTTAATTTTTGTTATAGCGGCCATCGCTATACACCTTCTGTGAAAATTTCAAGAGCCTACCTGTTAGGGTTCAAAACTTATGCCTTATACATGCATTTCACACCACTATCGGAACACCCTTTAATTTTTATTTTTATTTTTTTTATACTTGTTTATATAGTGAGCTAAGTTTTAATAACTGTTTGTAAATTTCAAGTGTATCCCTCCTACAGTTCAAGAAATAAACACATTTTCGTAAATAACACCTCTCTATTGGAACACCCTATAAGTTTTAGTATTTGTTGCTATAGCGGCAACAACTATACATCATCTGTGAAAATTTCAAGAGTCTACCTATTACGGTTCCAGAGATAAAAGGCGCTGACAGACGGACAGACGGACAGACGGACAGACGGACATACGGACAGACGGACAGACGGACAGACATTGTAGCGAAAACAATAGGGTTTCGTTTTTACACTTTGTGTACGGAACCCTAAAAAACTACGTACTTACATACATATTTGAAATGTTTCAAAATTTTATTACACACATATAGAATAAACATATCTGTATAACAAAAAAAAATTATATAAAATAAAAAATAATTTTTACAACAAAAAAATATTTTTTTTAAATTAAATTTTTGTATTTTTTTTTTATAAAAAAAAATAATGAAAGAGATATTCCTTATTTAACTGCCAACCAAAAAACAAAAGAATTTTTTGGAAAAAAAAAATTTGCCATAAAATGCAACTTAAAACATATCCCCCAAAAACAAATGAAATAGTCTTCTAACAACGATTTTTTCTTTAAAATTAAGTATAAATTAATATTACAAATTAAACCTAACAAAAAGCATATATAGAATATCACATGAAAATTATCACCCTAATTGTTAAATGTAGCTAAAGCTAAAGCAAAACAAAAATTAATATTTAATAATTTAACGAACAAAGAAATTTTTACATTTTATACAACTTCATCTTGATTTAGTTTATGATCTCGCCCAACTTGTCTTCGAATAATTATTAAAATCAAATATTGTTCATACTTCAGATAAATTTAATACAAATTGTGTAAATTCGAAAGGAATATTCGAAAACCAGTAAAAATGCCAGAAAAATATTGCCAGAAAACTTGAAACAGTTTTCAATTATTGCCTTCAAATTGACAGTGAGATTTAGCCAACGACCGTAGCAGTTTTCTATTCAGCCGCCACAATCAACATTTCGTTTTTTTTTTTTTAATTTTTTATGGGTTCGAAAATGAATATTGTAGAAATTACAAACGGAATAAGAAACTAATATAAAACATTTCCCCTCTGTGGTGAAGAATATAAAAATTATTATGTTCGTCAATTAATCTATAAACTGAAGTAATCTAAAACTTTATAAGATAATAAAGCTGAATACACTTTCTTTAGTATATTCCAATCTTTTTAAGGTTCTGCAATCAAAGGTTACCAACAGGGTCCAATAAATATCCCTCCAATGTCTGTCCGCCTGTCAAATGGCTAAATCTCATACCTCTACCGTAATAGAAACTCAACAAAAATTGTTACACAGTGCAACACGGAAAAAAATAACCATATACGGACACCACTACGTGATAAAAGAACAAAAAAAAAATACACCTGTCTCCCAGTTTTGCCCAAAGTCCTCCAGATTTTTTTATGGGCCCTCCTCGATGTCATTTTTGCAAACCGTTTGAAATTTTGATATACTCTCTGAGGCAAAGTTGTAGCTCTTATCATAAAGAACAAAAATTGTCAACATATAAAATCAAAAAAACTTCATCTTCAAGGTCAAAATCACAATAAACTTTAAAAAATTCAATTTTTTTACCTTTTTTCCCCTGTTCAGGTCCATAGGTAGCAAACCGTTCAAAATTCAAGGAAACAATCAACAACAAAAATAAAGCTAAGATCTCAATAAACAACTTTCTAGAACATATTAACTTCCTAGGAATGATTCTTAACACCGTTTAGGTAGCGCTTAGGTAGCCGAAATGAATTTAAAAATTTTCGGGAAATTTTTCACTTTTGCGGCTACTTAAACGGTGTTAAGAATCATTCCGAGGAAGTTCATATGTTCTAGAAAGTTGTTTATTGAGATATTACGTTCATTTTTGTAGTTGATTATTTCCTTGAATTTTGAACGGTTTGCTACCTATGGACCTGAACAGGGGAAAAAAGGTAAAAAAAATTGAATTTTTTAAAGTTTTTTGCGATTTTGACCTTGAAGATGAAGTTTTTTTGATTTTATATGTTAACAATTTTTGTTCATTATGACAAGAGATAGAACTTTGCCTCAGAGAAGTATCATTATTTCAAACGGTTTGCAAAATATGAGCTTGAGTAAATGATCATTTTTTGCAAAAATGACATCGAGGCCCCCCATAACAAAAAACCTGGAGGACTTTGGGCAAAACTGGAAGACACGGGTCTTTTTTTTGGTCTTTTATGACGTAGTGGTGTCCGTATATGGTTATTTTGCCATGACTTAAAAAATTACACAGTGTGTTATAGAAGGTGAATTAATTTCAATGCTACAACATCAATTTATGAAAATATCATAATTCTTAAAGGTCACACCCCTTCTTCACTAGCCATCCAGCAGAGCAGCAGTATTAATTAGTTATTGTTGTTATAGGTGCAGCATACGCGTCTACGTTTATATTCTGATTGACAATATTCCTATCCATATTGTTTGAATGCTTATAGCAAAGCAGATAGTAAAACTTGAGCAACAGAAGGCGCTGTTGAAAAATAAAACTACCAAACTAAAAAGAAAACAAGATCATCATTGTCATGTTATAAAACATCTGCTATAACAAATGTTTAAACAACCATGTTAAGATATGGAATAGACATTAACATGGGCAGTCTACATTTAACACGAACATAATATTAGTGTTTAACATTTTACGTATAATGTAGATCTAGACATAAAACGTGATTTTTATATAAATTTGAATAACTCCTAAAATAAATTTCCCAAGTTTAAAATTAATAATCTAATCCAAATTAAGGGCAAATTTTTGTCTAAAAGAGCACGAATGGTATAGCCTAAACATAATTTGAAAGTAATCTTTGAGACATTGGCAGAAAATACGGATAAAAATTTGACAGTCGCATGGCGTTTTTCTAAATTATGACAACTTTTCCAGGGAAAATCGCGTAAAAATGACCAAACAGCTAGCTATAGTCCAGAAAAAGCTCAGCTGGTAGCTTCACTGAAATATTTGTTAACACTGGAAAAAATCAAAACAGCTGTTTTAATTTTACACCAACAGTGTAAACACGCCAAAAAATCAGCCGTAAGGTTTTTACTCTCATTTATCAAACATGGATACCATTTTGATATAATTTTCTATTGGAATTTACGTACGTTAAGTCGTACCGTCTCAACCGCCCTGTATAATAACATTTAAAAGAGAAGTTTTAAGTCATATTTTTAAAGCGTGCTTTTTTACAAATTTTAAAAATCATAATATCAAAATTCTGGTAACGCTGTCACAACTGTAAGGGTGATTTTTATAACTTTCCATAAAATGAAGATAGAATGTTCAGCTTTTAGTTATTATAAATAAGCCAAAAGTAACCGATAAGCTAATGTAAAGATTATTTTACCCTTACTCTCTGTCTACACTAGACATAAAATGATAAACATTAACACTAAGATCATGTTAGTGTTAAGTGTAGACTGCCTATGTTAATGTTTTTCCTTGTCTTAACATGGACAATGTTGTTATTATATTTTAGTTTGACAGTTTTATTTTCAAACAGCGCCATCTGTTGATCAACCGTACTACTGCTACTATCTGCTGTGCAATAAGCATTTAAACAACATAATTGGAAAACAGAAAATTATGTTCAAAGAGAAAAAGATATAAAGACGTATTCGCCACCTATAACAATATGCAAAAATTAATCCGTTGTACTACCGGAATTTTCATGTTTTGACCAAACTGATGGTTAGTGAAGACACGCTGTTAACTACAAAGCTAAGTCCCCGTTTAGCTTTATATATAAAAAAATCAGTATTAAAAATAATGTTTTTTATATGAAGTTCGACTTTTGTTAAGACATGTTAATGTCTAATGAAAACGGGGGATAAGGTGGCCTCTTTTTTAAAAGTAAATTGGCTTCAAACTTAATCGCTATACCCCGTCTTCACTAGCCACGACGCCAGAGCAACGCTATTAATTGGTTCATATTCGTTTAGGTGGCGAATATATGTTTGTGTTCATGTTTGAATTACCATAATTTTCTGTTTTCCATTAATATAGTTTGTATGCTTCTCAGCCAAAGCTGATACTATTAGTAGGGTTGAGAAACAGATTGAGCTATTTGAAAATAAAACTATGAAACTAAAATAAAACAACAACATCAATGTCATACTATAAAATATCTTTTATAACAAACGTGGAAAAAGCATTAACATGGACAAGCTGCTCTTACGGGGTATTAAGTGTAGATGCATGAGCCAACGATTTGTCATGATAAAAGTCAAATTTCATATAAAGAAAAAACAGTATTAAAAATAAGTTTTTTTTTCTTTGTCAAGACAAATCGATAGCTCGTGAAGACGTGTTAATGTTTTTCATTTTATGTCTAAAGGCCAGGCTTCACTATCCTACACAATCGTAGGATTTAATCAACCATAAATCTGACAGAATTCTGTCCTACTTTAAAAATCGTTTTAAAATTGCGTTGTAGATGCCACACTATCATACAAAACAAGTTTTTGCAATTCTGATCGCATGGAAAAAATCAATATTTTATGAATTTTTTCAAAAGATTATCAAATCGTACGACTTGTCAAAAAGTGTGTCACACACATACATTTCTAAGCCACACACACTATCATACTTTTTGAGCACACATGCATTTTTGACAGATCGTTCGACTGAGTATGATAGTGAATCATGGCCTTAATATAGGCGTGGATTATTTCTTGTGATGTTGCCATATTTAGAAAAAATTAATCTCATTTTACAGGTATATTATGAAAGCGTCTACATTACGCATCAGTTTATCTTAACATAAAGATAAAAATAATAGTAGTAGTAGTTTGACTTCATATTAAAATAAGTTTGATTTCATATTCAAAAACCAGTATCTGAAGACCATGGCTACTTTAGAAGCAAATTATGAACATCGCTCTAAAGCCCCTTTCACACTATAATACTGAGTATTAAGATTTTCATTGGATTTTGTAAGATAGAAATCCAATGAGAATTTTGTGATTGTCATAAAATCTAACGTAATAGTTATAACATTTCGTTTTCACACTATCACACTTCAAATAAAATGAAAAATATCAGCAAAGGAACAAGCCGAGACGAGACATTGAACGGCGTCGGCTGAGTAATTTTATGTGGACGGCAGAGGTAACGGGTCTTAAGTTTGTTTGGCCGTTCAAGTTTTCGGTTAATAAAAAAATAAAAAATAAATCAAAAAAAAAAATAATACGTACATTCAACAATTTCTAGACATGGCAGAAACAAAGTACATACGTAGGCGTTAAGACTGATGGCAATTTAAGGCAGGTGTAGGACAAAGAAAACATTTCATCGGCGGCGGCGAACTTTCGGTTGCGACTCAATCAGCTTGGTTCTTTGCTTTAAAAAAACACAACCCTGATAAAATGAAAAATGTTATCGTTTAGAAAATTTTCTAAAAATGGTTTGGTATTATGGGATGTCAAATTTCTTTCCGTATTATTTCACATTTTGATAACATACTGCTTTCACACTATCACACTTTCTCATTGGATTCAAGTATTTGACAAGTCTTAATACTCAGTATAATAGTGTGAAAAGTGCTTTAACAGTAATAAGAAAGACAAAAATGTATTAAATTCAGTAAAAGCATAAACGGAACAAAAATATACCTATTTTTATTTAAAACTAAAATTAAACTCCATATAACTTTAGTTTATTAGTTAAACAAATATACTTGATACTGTCTCCTAAATCAATTTTATATATAAATTAAAAATATTCAGATTATAAGACTTTATTTTGTAATAAGACCAGACCACCTATAAAAATATTATTTTATTTATTTAACTAGTAAGGTTAATTATGTTGTTCTTTTCAGTTCTTCTCTCTCTCTCTCTCTCTCTCTCTCTCTCTCTCTATTTAATATAATTTATAAAGTTGTATGTACCTTTACCTAAAATGTATCTGTTTTCATTTTATTTCTAATACTGTGTCTCCCTCTCCATTAATTGTTTTCACTTGTAAATCTATTCGATACCACTGATTATTTATCAATAATAAATTAAATTTTTTAAACTATTATAGCTATTTATACATTCATATAAACATAAATATTTATATTTATACATAAAACTCCATTGAAGAAGATCCTTAATCTTATAATATGATTTCATTGGGCTAAATTAGAAAAATTAAAAATAAAACAAAATAAAATAAACGAAATTCATACATATTTATATATTCATATCGTCTAAATATAATAAACATAAAAAATAATTAAATCTAAAATACTAAATTCTAAAGTAATTATATAAACATCTAATAAATAATCATTTCATATATTAAAATATTAAATATTAAACAAATAAAATTTACTACATGATTATATCAAAAAAAAAAAAATAATATTACAAAAAAGTTTATACAATAAAATATAATAAAAAAATCGTTAATTATTAAAAAAAAATATAATGACTATTTTATTTTCTTAACAAAAAGCCATATCTGTTGTTAAGGTAATTCACCAAAAATTGTTTTACACCTTTCACCACAATTAGAATATATTTAACAGTCCGTTTCACACTATATTTACGGTGGCCATTTTTGAATCAAAATACAAAACAATGATGCAAAAAAATAAGTAAAAAGCAAGAAAGTTTATAAAAAAAAGTCAGGGCAGTCGTTGGAACTGCCAATAGAAGTGAAAACTAACTAACTTGTGTTTACTTTTACCCACATTTTTTTATGAAATACAAAGCAAGATATTGATAACATACTTTTTATTATTGCAGTTAACAGTTTTACTACAGTTTTCGGCTCTACAAGTTTTGTGAAAATATACATACATATACATACATATCTAAGTATACGTATATATGTATGTAGGTATAAATAAATACATATCAGAGATTAATTTAATGTACAAATTTTATCCTCTATGCACACAACATCGAAACATCGAAAAAAAAAATACAGTGAAAAATGTATGCATGACTCACTTTATACACGAATAACGCTTGAGTGTCCACTTCTGTGCATTATATCTAAATGTGTACGTATCTAAAATATAGATTATCTTATGTTTTAAATAATTATTTTATGTTTTAAATATTAATAGTTCGCTTTGGTGAAATTAAGTGTAAATCAGTACAAACATCTATTTTAATATTGAAATTAATAAAATCAAACTCGGTCCTTCGGACAATTTTTGTATAATAATAAATATAAATAAATACCCAATATCACTTATATGTCTCTAGTTCAAAAGTTACCAAAAACACTAATATGGCAACTCCCACCCATGTGTTTGCTTGCTAAAGCATATACACAAGATGTACACAAGTACAGTCATAGCCACACATTAATATCAGATGTACATGCCGAAAGAAAGGCAATGTATGTATATGTATGTATAGAAGGTGTACAGTGTTTTCAAGGTCCAATAACATTTCTTGTACATTTCTATTATCTCTGATATATATATTAATATATGCGTTGGTGATGCAGTAAGCGAGTAGTAAAGTAAATACTAGAGATCTGCATTAGTTGATTTATTTTTTAATCATATTAAATCATTCCACTAACACGCATAAACGCCTTTGTAAAAATATGTGTTACAGTGAGCAATATAAACATGTTGAGTGAATCAGCACAAAATCTGTATCAGAGAGAATCAAAACATGTTTCGTTTAGTTTTCTTTTTTTTCAAACTAAAACATTGCAATGTTGCTAACGGTTGTGTGTTAAAATTATCATTGTGCCAATAGAATGAATGAAATTACAGCTTTCATTTGTTTGCATAAGAACAAACTGAATGGCAGGAATACCGGTGGACAGAACAGTCAGGCATACAATCAGATGGACCTTCTGATAGTCAGACCGTCAGTCAGACAACCCAGCATACAGTCAGTGAGACCGTCAGATCGTCACACAGTCCTTCAGACAGTCAGTCAGTCAGCCAAACAATCAGTCAGACCGTCAAATAGACAGACCGTCAAATAGTCAGACCGTCAGATAGTCAGACCGACAAATAGTCAGACCGTCAAACAGTCAGACCGTCAAATAGTCCGACCGTCAAACAGTTAGACCGTTAGTCAGTCAGACAATCTATCACACAGTCACTCAGTCTATCTATCTATAGAAACCAGCAGACCTATCTATAAAAACCAACGTTATGTTGACCATGGTGACGGATATGCGAGTTCAATCATTTTTCTTCAACCCAATGGTGACGACGAGTTAAATATTTTTTCTTCAACCAAAAAGGGCTCAACGTACCTACAGAAGTTTTCACTTGAATAATAATCAATAATGATGACGACGGTTTTTTGTGACGGCGGTTTTTGGTGACGACGGTTTTTGAAATCAGTATTTTTTTTTTTCAACCACTAACACGGATAAACTCCTTTGTAAAATTCATTTCATCATTTTGACAATTTTTGTATCAATCATCTAACGCACAGTGACTTAAAAAGTTCTCTTTTAAAAATAATTCGGTAGCTTATGAACCACTAAAAATATCTCAATTAAACTTCACAGAGGAAAAGCAGGTGCTTTTGAGTAGAGTTGCTGACGCTCGGCTCCCACGAGTAAAAGTGGGCTTGTGCTTAAATCTCCAAAGTTAGATACCTCGGAAATAGATTTTATTGAAAATGTCATAAAAAGTTTATCTATACATTTAATAAAATAGTAACTCATTTCCATCTGTCTGTCTGTCTGCTTTTCCTTTGCGTTTGCATCACATAAAAACATACTAAGGGCCTTAATATTCGGCGCATTATAAATTATCGTATTCGCGCAAATAGAAAAAATTGATAAAGCGATGTATTTCCACTATTGTGATTGCCAGAATTTGTTAGTACACTCCAGCTGACTGTTTTTTGCTATCCTTTTTTTGCTAAAGCTACCCACACATGGCATTTTTTTTACATATGTATGACTTTTTAACTGTGTGAGTCAGATGTATTTCTGTATGTCTGTCAAAATTGTTGTTTTACAAAACACTTTTTATAATTGGTCACAAACGCACATGTACAATTACGTCTGACTTTTCACTATACACACATCCAAGCCGTTCGGTTGCAAAATAACTTGTTACCGCCCTGAATTATTTTTGTGTGCGCTCCAGAATTACTGACGATTTTTTTTTATCTAAATGTAAAGAAGTTAAGTTTGTATTAACTGATTATACACGATTTAAATAATTCTTGTCAAATAGACAAAATTAGCATAAAAGCATATTCAGATATTGCTCTTGTAAAATATAACCTTTAGCCGGCTAATGATTCCGCCAATGGTTACCCGCCGTTGATTGTTGATGTCAGATGAAAATAGAACATGCTTTAAATGAAATTTTGTCAGATGACATTTCACATGTATTTTACAGAAGCAATGTTTCAACAGCCCGAAACGACGTTTGTATTTTACAGTGGGAAATTTGACGTATCAGATGTAAAAAACATGTCGTGTATGGGTACCTTAATGTCTTGTCAAAAATACATTGTTTTATATCTGCTAGTAGAATGCTAAGGTTGTTGTCTTGTTGTAGTTGTTGCCGTACTGCTCACGCCTGCTATGAAGTCGCCATGGTACCCATATAAACAATAAGGCTGTTGACTGTCTCAACCATAAAATATTTAACAAATAGGATTTGACCGACAAAAATTAGTCAATTTAAACCAAACTCTCATTCAGGTACTATCAAGAGGTTAATGGTATTTCTTCAAATACTTGCCCCTTCTGTCCACTTCATCAGGTATTTCACACAATTAATTGTAATTTTATCAGACCAGATCAGACTTACCAATTCATCAAATTTTTATTCAAATCAATTTATTTGAAAACAACAACACACACATTGTATTTATTAAATTAAATATTTTATACAAAAAGTGTTTTTAAAAGTAGAAGTAAACAGTATAAAAAGTTTTATAAAAATTAGAAATTTAAATAAAAATGCACAACTTACACACTGAACTGAATGAACCGTGAAAGAAATCAGAATGGAGTAGCAAGAAATGAACTAAAAGTAAGGCAGTAACATAAATTAAAGAGGTAGCAAGCGAGTAAAAAACTAGAACTTTACAGAGATATATATGTACAAAGAAAATAGAGAAAAAGAGAAAAGACTTAAAGTTTAAGAGAAACAGAAAATAAAAGTAAGAGAATAAATAGACATAAAACTACAGAGGAAGCAGTTAAGAACTGAGGGAAAGCTGTTGGAAAAAATGTCGCCGTATGCTGTTTAGAGTCGAGAGTAGAAAAAATATATTCATTTATGATAATAATGACCCAAATGATGGGCATCTGGTCCTGGTCCCGGGCCATAGGGTCCATAATGCAAAGCCGGATAAGCAGCATAGTGGGGACCGGGTAAGGGACCGGGAGCAGGAGCAGGAGCTGGTGCTGGTCCAGGACCACCATGATGCAATGCTAATGGCAAAGCAACTGGTATGGGTGCAGGAGCTTTAGGTACTGGTGGTAGTGGTGGAGCGGGTGCAGGTACAGGGACAGCAGTATGAGCATGAGCTGCATAAGCCAAAGGTTCCTTACGTACAACAGCATTGAAACCATTATGAGGATCGGCTGTATAATCAACAGTGCGTTTAGTACCATCTGGATCTACAACAGAATAACTACCCTTGACTACATCACCATGCCGTGTTTCATGTTGGCTCTTTGAATCGCCAGTATAGCCATCTTGTATATCATAACCGAAACTGTATTTCGGGGCTGGATCATATGGTTCTGGAGCTGCAGGTTTGGGAGCTATAAAAAAGAGATGGTTTTAGAATTTTGATCGAAGGTTTGTTCCTTAGAGCAGCTTTCAAAAATGTTTATTTACCTGGAGCATATGCTAAGGGAGCGTGAGGTGCATATGGTCCATAGTGTAATGGACCCTCTGGGGCATAATGGGGTCCATAAGGACCAATAACACCGCAATTAGCCAAAGCTATGAGAAATGTAATAAAAAGTATCTGCAAATAAAATATTAAAGAAAATTAAATTTAAATAAATTTTTGTATTTAATTTTATAAGGGAAAAGTAAGAGTTAAATTTTAAAATCTTCAAGAATATGTTGTTGTAAGTTGTTGGAAACCGAAATTGAAAATTTTTGTTCTATAAACCAAAAAATTATTCGGAAATATTTATATATACATACATATATATACATATGTACGTCTTTATAGAAAAGTTTAAATTTCTATCTAACAGTAAACAATTGTTTTTTTTAACTATTAAATTATATAATATATTTTAATTTTAAAATATTATTTAATTTAATAAATTTTAATTACTAAATTTCCGGGTATTTTAAAAAACACACGGAAGAGAAGAAAAATGTTGTATGAATAAATCATTTGAATGGTAGTCCAAAGTAATTATGTATTTCTTAAAATATACGAGCACAGGGAGGATTAAATTTTTAAATACATCCTAATTTTTAATAATTTTTTTCATACAATTTTTGGACAAAAGTTTTATATAAAATTTTTTGAAATAAATTTTCAATATGAATAAATGTTTTGACCAAACTTTTACACAAAAATGTTCGAACTAAGTACAATGTTTATATAAAAATTTAGTCCGAAAATTTTTAGGACAAAATTTTTATATAAATTTTTATGTAAAATTTTTAGACAAAAGTTTTTCTGAATAAATTTGTAAAAATTTTTCGAAATAAATTTTTATATAAAATTTTTCGGACTTAATTTTTATATAAATTTTTATATAAAAACTTTCCAACTAAATTTTAATATAAAATTTTACAGACTAATTTTTATACAAAACTTTTTGGAATAAACTTTTATATAAAAATTTTCGGACTTCATTTTTATATTCAATTTTTTGGACTAAATTTTTATATAAAATTTTTCTGACTATTTTTATATAAAATTTTTTGGACTAAATTTTTATATAACATGTTTCGGACAAAATTTTTATATAAATTATATAAATTCTTACATAAAAATTTTCGGACTAAATTTTAATATATAAATTTTTGGACTTAATTTTTATATAAGAATAATTATCTAACAAAAATTTTCGGGACAAATTTTATTAAGTTTTTATAAAAAATTCATATATAAAAACTTTCGGAATTAATTTTTATATAAAAATAAATTTTTAACCAAATTTTCGGACTAAATTTATAAAAATGTCTCTATAAACTTTTACATAAATATTGTGAACAAACTTCTTATAAAAATTTACCGATTAAAAAAATTTGGTGTAGTTTGAAGAATTTGTTGGGTAATTTTTAAAATAAATTATCATAAAATCTTTCTGGATTTAATTTTTTGTTGAGTATTGTTTTAAGAAAATATTTTTAGAAACTAGTTCATGTCCAATAAAATTTTTGACTATAGGGTAATTCCACGTCAAATCAACAAGGCACTCAAAATGACTACTTCAGATTTTATTGAAACTTTTGTTATTAATATTCCTTGACTCTCTGAATCCAAATATAATTTTAAAAAAATTTTATCTCTTATTAATAAAATTTTTGGGAATTTAAATATTAATTATTTAATATTATGCTCATTACACATAACGTTTTATAATAAAAATGCAATTTATTTGTTGGGAGAAAAGAGCTAGTCCCTGTACGTATTTCACTGGTTGCTCAGGCCAGATCAACAGGAAACCTTTTTCCTAATTTTAGAGAAGCATGGTAATAGAATAATAATATTTAAATTCCCACAAATTTTATTAAAAACTGAATATGCAACTGCTTGTGCAAACCTTTGGCAACACTTGTTATTTTTCGATTCTCTTGCGAGAACAAAATTAACTTGTGTATGCTTTTCATCACACCTTACGTCTGCATTCAGTGATGGCAAAAAACCATCCAATTGTAGAAGGGAAGTAAGGAAAAATAAAAACGTGGTTTGTTTGTTTGTGTTTTGTAGAAGCTTTAATATTCGGTAATATTTCTACTAACATGCATAATTCTCATTGTGTTTTGTAGAATTTTATTAGTTATAGAGTATTTTTGGCTTCTCTAAAATTAGGAAAAAGGTTTCCTGATGATCTGGCCTGAGCAACCAGTGAAATACGTATAGGGACTAGCTCTTTTCCCCCAACAAATAAATTGCATTTTTATTATAAAACGTTATGGGTAATTAGCATAATATTAAATAAAAAATAAATAATCTCTTATAGTTTTTTAGCTATACAGCTATAAAAGTCGGAAAATATCGCTTTTTTGCATATGCGCTCGAGGATTAAATATATTCTAGTTCCAGTTCTATAATCCCTAGGAAGTTGATTAATAGCTCATTTTAAAGGGGATTACATACGCTTTAATTTGATATCAATCATGAAAAAAACAAATTTTTATCAAAATTTTTTCTTATATTAAAAAAAAAATTATAAAAATCTTTGAGATAATGTCTTTTGTTTTTTTTTTTTAATTTACATATGTATTTAAATGTGGCATGGTGAGTACAACATAAAAATTTCAGAGTGGGACCGTGGTGGGATCAGAAGTTATGTTATATAATAATATAAACAACAAAAGTTTCAATAAAAGCGGAAGTGGTAAGTTTGAAAACAATTTATTTTTGGTTGATTTGACATGGAATTACCCTATATTTTTAATTAAAAAATTTTTGGACTTTATTTTTATAAAATATATTCGGACTAAATATTATTCAAAAACTTATGGACTTTATTTTGTTTATTGTTACTCATTGTAAGTGTGAATTTGTTATTTTTGTTTAATGTATAAAATATAATTGTATAGGTAATGTTTTGTATATTTATATTTATTGTAGTTCCCTGATGATGCTATCCAGAGGATAGCGAAATATTGAAAAATCATAATAAAAGCACAATTTTTTATTATAAATGACCTTAAGCTTAAATAAGTTATTTTATTGCTAAAAATATTTTTTTAACAAAAAATTTTAGTTTTTGTAATTTTTCGATAATTTTCATAAGTTTTCTTAGATTATTTATAGAGTAAATTTGTTGTTGTTTATTTTTTTTTTTTTTCAAAAAATATTTTTTTTCTGAAGAATCTTGGAGCATTTTGTGCATCTTCGACTATTTTCATGTTAGTATATTTAACAGTAAATCTTTTTTTTTAATATTTAGAAACATTTTTAGAAACTAGTTTTAGTCCAAAAAATTTATTGTTAAAAAAAATATAACAAGTTTTGTATAAAAATTTTCCTTTAAAAATTTTACCTAAATATTTCGGACAAATTCTTTTATAAAATTTACCGATAATTTTTATAAGTAGTTTTTATATTTTTTCGATAATTTTCATAAATTTTGTTTAAATATTTTAAGAACAAATTTCTTGTTGAAAATTTTTTTAAAAAATTTTTTTTAGAAATTAGTTTCAGAATCCAAAATAGTTTTATAAAAAAATGTTTAAAGAAACTTATCGGACTAAATTTAAAAAAAATATATATAAAAAATTTTACTATAAAATTTTTACATACATATTACAATATGTAATACAAATTCTTATAAAAAATTTAGCGATAAATTTGTTGGAAACAAATTTCGAGTAGTTTTTTTCGATAATTTTCATGATATGTTTTCTTAGAATATTTTTGGAGTAAACTTCTTGTCGAATATTTCTGTAGTAAATTATTTACAGAAACTAGTCAATAAATTTAAGGAAGAAAATTTACTTAATAGTCTTCCGCAAAGATTTTAAATCTTTTTTTTATAAAGTTTTTAAGGTGAATTATTCTTCTTCTAAAATTTTTTTATGTTCAATTTTTTCTTTTTTTTTCTTAACAATTATTTTATTTTTTTAATATTTTTTTTTAAATAATTTTCGATCTAAATTAGTGTAAATATTTTGAAAAAATATTCACACATTTTTTAATTTATATTTTCAGGATGTTTTTTTATTACAATTTTTCGGTACAAATTTTCTTATAGAAATTTTTTCAAGAATAATTTTTTTTTTTTTGGAAAACTACCGGGAAAATTTTTATATATCATATTTAGAAATTTTTAATAAATTATTGTTAAAGTAAATTTTCTATAGAATATATAGGTAGTATATTTGGATATAAAATTTACTACCTGTAATTAAAAATAAAAAAAGAAAACTTTTTTATAGAGATATATCGGTCAAAAAAATTCAGTGCTACAATTTTTACAGTTAATTAAAAATTAAAATTAATGTGAACAAAATTTTTTCAATTTGGATAAATTTTTCTAAAAAAATTTCAAGTTCAATTTTGATAGAGCATTTAAGGACTATATTTTGAAATAAGCTCAAATAGAACAATTTTATACCGCGATTATAATCTACTTTTAGTTAACTTTTAGATCATAATTAAAAAAAAAAAAACAAATCGACTTTATTTTTTTTTCATGTTTGACAGAACGACTTGTTAAAACCCAAAAGGACTTACAACAATAAAAGGTTTAAATCCAGATTGCAGATCATTTAAAAGTAAAAAAGTAAATCAATAGAAGAAGTTTAACAGATGTCTACAGAGTTATTCATTTCACTGCATGCTAAAGGAACTACCTTTTAAAGGTGACATTTTACAATATATTTATATTAATCTTCTTTAAATAGAACAGTTTTTCATTTTAATTCTTGTTATTTTTAATTATTTCTTAACAATATCCTTCTTGTAACACATTCCTTCATAAAACATTTAAAGAATACACAGGATTTTTTTTAGTACAAATGTTTTCAACTTTCACACACCTTTAACATTAACATATCCTTTTTATATGCACGATCCTCCTTTTATATCCCACTACTATTTTTGATTCGCAACAAAATTCCAACTTAATGTCGCCTTAAAACGCGACTTCCTTTTTGTTGGCGTTCGAAATTTCCAATAAAAAAAATTCAATAGATTTGCAAACAACAACAACACTTTTCAAAGCGTAAACAATTACTGAGACAGATGCCCCAACAATTCTTAACTTTTATAGTCTAACAACAAACCAGCTTAGAAAATGATGCTGGAGAAACACAGAAAAATTAATGCAAAAAAAAAAACAACGAAAATAATTTAAAAACTTTAAAAGAAGTTTAAATCACAAAATTGTTTAAATGTCGCCAGCTTCACATGCAACCAACACGACGACCAATAGTTTTAGTAACAACTGCTTTACTACAACAAACAACATGCAACAAATAACAACATCAAGCATATACGAGGGTAGTTTTACAATTAGCTAACATAGCAAGAAAAATTAAAATAAAGTGCAAAAACTGCTATTTAAGAGTTTTTGCTTCGTTATTCAATATATTCAACAAAATATTTTGCAAATAAAACTTTAATATTGAATTTAGTTCGTGCTATATATTCCATTGTTGTTCTAAGGCATTGGTGCCGAAATCCATACTATCAGATTGGGTGCTTGTGCTAGAGGCTACACAAGCAACTCATTTGAATTTCATTGTTGTAAACAAAGCACCACGTATTTTGTAAGTGTTAAAGCACTGCATGAATAAAATAAAAACGAAGCTCATGAGACACTCGTCATAATATTTCATTAAATTCATACCTGTTCATTGCACACGAGTAACGACGAATGGACCACAATAAACACTGAAGACCAACGAGTTTCCATAAGCAAGCTTGAATAAGTATGAGTAAGTGTTGAATATTATAACAATGAACTTGGAGGAGTTAAAGCAGTTGCATGCCTTGAGCGAAACACGAACGCAGTTCGAGTGTACAAAAAAAACACAGAATTTTTTATAAATAAGTTCTACGCAACTACGAAACAAAACACACTGAGTGTTTTGAACTTGAGACGAGTACGCATATATGCAATGAGCTGACCGAGTAGAACAAAATTTTTATAATAGTTAGTGCCGACTTACTTACTATTATAAAAATTTTGTTCTACTCGGTCAGCTCATTGCGTTTATGATACGAACAGATGTTTGCTCACTACAGTATGGCATAATAATATTTTTCTCGATTCGAGATCTAAATAAATTTTAATTCCATTTAACCGAGTTTTGAACCCGAGAGCTGGCTAGCTTAAATATACTAAGACTAAGTATTCTTGCCCTGATGACAATGGAATATTATGTTGAGCTTCAACTCTGACATCAGCCATATCGTGTGTATGCTTCTTACATTTCTTATGACAAGTACTTCTTCTTTAAGACTCTAATGATGGAGCTGATCACACTAACATTACAGCTGAAAGTGGATCAATGGTACTCAGCACTAATGTAAGAAGCGCAGTTTTATATTGATTCAATCCCGTTCATGCTTGTATTAAACTTATTGTAGGCTCACACTAAGCTCGGAGCCATACTTAAGTTAAGCTGAGAATTCTTAAAACAAGACTATCGGCTTAAATTCGAGTCCGTAAACACTTAACAAGATCTGAAATTAGGAATTCAGCGCTTGATTAATCCTTTCTTGAGTCAAGCGTTCTGTACTTAATTTAAGAAAATCCCTACTTACCGTACTTTTGACACCACTGCGGATTAATTTGAGTATGGATTACTCAATTTTTTTTTGTGGAGGCTTGTGTGCAGTGAGCTAGTTGTATTTCGAGTATGACCAAAAATAATAAAACAAAATATTAAAAAAACGTTATTGAAAAAATTTAAATTTTTTTTGCCAACTCCTCCATTGTGCAACGTAGTATTGCAAAACATTAAATAAATTTTCTCTTTAGTGACACCATCTACAAACCAGAACGAGTAATTCTGTGACTAGCCTCGTCATAATAAAATGCATATATTTTGGTTTATTATATGAACCCCTTATTATTGTTTTTGTTGTTGCTTTTATTGGATATTATAGGAACATTGTTATTTTTCTATTGAACAAATGTTTGTTATTTTTTCTTTTTTATGAGGAATTTTAAGTTGCTCATTGCAGCAAAAAAAAAACAATGAATGCAATGCGCTAATTTAAGTAACAAATCTTCAAAAACCGAAAGCTCACATTCAAACACTTGGCTTAAATGGCCAAACGAAACGCTAATAGAAATAATCTCCAAATTAAGTGGAACTTAGATCTGTTTGCCTTAAAGTTTTGTGTGCCGCATTTCATTTGCGTTTAATGTGGTTGTGAGAGTGAGTGTCTTGCTGCTGGTGGTGTGTGTAGGAAGAAAGATAGAAAAAAACTTAAACTCCATAGGGATTTTTAGATAAATTTTAAATGAATATTTGTTTGAGTATGAGTAAGAAAACGATTAAATAGCAAAAGGTTAATCTGTAACCAAAATATATATGTATATAAATTAATGGGTAAAAGGGTTATTTTTAAGTTTTTTTTTTTATTTTAAAACGTTGGTGTTACTGAAACTAAAGTTATTCAATTGTAAAACCTGTCAACTACCAATGAAAACTTAATGTAAGTCAGGAGTTACAATAATATGTAGTAGATTAAGGTAAAACTATGTTGCTGTACATGGTAAAAATTCCGATAATGAAAGAAATTTTTTACGATATCAAATATTGTCTCTATAGTTGACAAAAAAAAAATAAATTATAAAGTTTTTTAGATACAAACTTGAGAATTAGATTTGAACATGAGAAGAATAACAAAACAAATATGTATATTGTTTATTAATACTATTATTGCTAATAGATAATATATTTTTACAAAAGGTTTATTGAACAAATTTTGTATTGAAATTCATTATATTCCTTTTATACAAAATTTTACAATTTATAAATTTTTTACGATATAATTTTTTACGATATAAATTTATTTTACGATATAAAATTTATCGTAAAAAAATTTAAAAAATTTATTGAAAAAATTTTGTATGAAAATTTCATATTACAAACCTTTTATAAATATTTTACGATATATAATTTTTTTACAATATAAATTTATTTTATGATATAAAATTCATCGTAAAAAAATTTTAAAATTTATTGAACAAAATTTTATGGAAATCCTTTAAAAAATTTACAATACATAATTTTTTTACGATGTAATTTTTTACGATATAAATTTATTTTACTATATTTGTAATTTTTCGTATAATTTTATTTAAAATAAAATGTGTAATAAAATAACGTAATTTTTTTTAAATAGATATTTTTTTTTTAATATCGTAAAAACGTTTAATCTTATTAATTAAAGTTTTATTATCTTTAAAAACTTTATTAAATAATTTCGAGTCTCATAAAATTTTTTTATGTTATTTAAGTTTAAAAATATCGTAAAACTTATTATAAAATAACGTAAAATTTTTTATCGTATATAATTTTTAATCTCGTAAATTTAGACTTAATTACCTTTAAAACCAATATTAAACAATTTTGAGTGTCATTAACTATGGTTTATGTGTCGAAATTTTTTTATGTTGTTGAAGTTCTGAAATATGTTAATTTTATTTAATTGTTTTCCGCTTTTTTATATCGTAAAATCTGGTTAAAAACGTAAAAAATTTCTAGTATTTTAGAAATATTTTATGACTTACTTTCTAGGGGGACATCGAAGCAGATAACTAACATTCCATTTTCAACATCTTCGATAATTCCTGGTAACCTATTGACAATTTACGACTATCTTGCTTTAAATAAGTCTCGTGCTGGCACTAGCTCTTTACTCTCGACTGTGGTTAAGGTCCCTATAGCATTCACAGTTAGTATGTGTGTACTTACGTCGCTCATAGGGGTATTTTTTCAATCTTGCCGGGCCTTACTTTTTTTAGTTTATATTGGCTCTAAAACGTTATTTAGTGCCCCTAGATAAATGAAACTGGACACAAATACGTCTTATGTTCATGGGTTGTTTATGCTTGAAAATAAGAAAAATCGAACCAACAGGAAAAAATTTCCCCTTAGAAGAACTAATTCTACCTCTGAAAGATGAATTTTTTTAAGTTTTCCCATATTTTTATTTAGCAAATGCAGAATTTTGTTGCCTGTCAAGCTGCGTAATTAATTTTTTTACATGTCATAAATTTAATTATTGACCCACTGTCTGGCCGTATACATCTCTATGCGTCGTGTACACTTAACCACGTGCTGGAGACATTCACACACAATATATGTATGCTACCGTCTCAGCATCTTGCAGGCACCATATGCAAGTATCATGAACTTTCCATGAGTTGTCACTAACCCAGTTAACCAGTTTAAGTACCCTGTTTATTTCTAAGCATCTTTCTGACCATCCTGCCAATATCGTTTAGATTTGTATAGTCATAAAATTTTTCAAATTCTATAATCGTAAAAATCTTTTGATATTGTAAATCATAATATTCAAAAATAAATATGACAAAAAATTTTATAAAATATTTCTTGCGTTTTTAAAATTATATGTTATCCTTCATTTAATTGTAATTGTAATGGGCTTGGGGGATGTCCATTACAGTTTCTAATTAATTACACATACAATTACGCAATTATATGTAATTGTAATTGGAATTTTTCAATTACAATTACATTCCACTATTTGTGATTGTAATTGAGATTTTTTCAATAACACATTACATGTTATTTGTAATTGAAAAATTACAATTATTTGTAATTTGTAATTGGAAAATATTCAATTACCAATTGCATGTAATTATAATGGAAAAAAATCAATTAAAATAACATTTAATGGAAAATTTTAAGGAATATAATAGAAGTTTGTTCAATTGAAAGTAATGATTTTTGCCTAATTACAATTACTATTTGTAATGTGTAATTGAAAATTTTCAATTACAAATTACAAGTAGTTGTAATTGACTTTAGTCCCTGATTTAAATTACAATTCTTGTAATGTGTAATTGACAAAAAAACCCAATTACAATCAGAAATAGTGGATTGTAATTGTATTTGAAAAATTCCAATTACAATTATATATAATTCCCTAATTGTCCGCAATTGCACATTACCTGTAATTTTATTTGTAATTTAAATTTTTATTTATAATTGAAATGTAATTGAATCTTCCCGTGTGTGATTGAAATATTATAACGTAAATAATTTATAATATAAAAATTTATATCCTTAAAAAATACATAAATTTTACCCTGTATCACAAATTTTCTATTGAAATTCACTTAAAACTATATTAAATTTTACGATATTTGAAAAATTTCGACATTAACTTCAACAATACAATAATTTCTTTTTAAACATTTTTTACATAAAATTTTATAAAAACTTACAGATTTTTATTTTTTTATATACCATACAAAATTTTACGATCTCTCAAAAATTAACGATATTTACTTCAACAATACAATAATTTTGTAAACCGGTTTTACATAAAATTTTATAAAAAACTTACGTAATTTTATTTTATTTTCTAATTTATTTTTTTATTTACCAATTTAAATTTTACGATATTTAAAAAAAGGTACGATATACATTAACAATACAATAATTTTTTTTAACATTTTTTACATAGAATTTTTTAAAAAATATTAAATTTTACATTTATATAAAATTTAAAAAGTTTACGATATTTAATTCAACAATACAATAATATTTTAAACAGTTTTTACATAAAATTTTATTAAAATCTAACGTAATTTTTTTTACTTTTAAATTTTTTTTTTGTTTTGATTTACCATATTAAATTTTACGATATTTAAAAAAATTACGATATTTACTTCAACAATGCAATAATTTTTTTTTATTAAAATTTATAAAAAAATTATGGATTTTTATTGTTTTATTTAATTTATATATCTTTTTTAATTTAAAGCTATTAATTTTTAAGGAAATCAAAAATTTAAGCCGTATAAAATTTTACGATATTAAAAAATTATAACATATTTTATTTTTTACTAACAAAAAGGTTAACGTCAAGGTAAAGTTTAAATTAATTTTGTTAGTAGAATATTTTTTACGATATAATGTTTTGAAAGATTTTACGATCAAAATTATTTTTCCGAATTTTCCTTTTTTAACTAAATATTTAAATGTTGTGTTAAGTTTATTTAAAATACAAGAGCATAATTTTGCGATTAAGTCGAAAAATTTTGTTGTTAACATTTCCAACTTGAAATATAAAAATCATTATATTTTGCATGTAAATGTCATTTGTATGGCGCTTACGAGGTTTTCAAAATGGATTTTTTTATTTTTCATACAAACTTGTTAAGATGAGAATGTAGTCTGGTGGCAAAAGTTATTTTCTACCATAAAAACCAAAAAAGTCAATTTCGAAAAAATGACGCTTACGTGGTTTAAGAAGAAACGCTACGATATATCGAAAAAAGTTTTCTGTAAAAAAAATGATTTTAAAGAAATCATTTTAAGGAAAATATGTGAAAAAACTATAACTTTTTATTCTTACAATCTTTTAAGTCCCTACAAGTCAACATAATTCACTTCTTAGCCAAATGAAAGTAGTGTATCACTCTCTCACCTTTAAAATAAAATTGGTCTTTGGGTCAACTATATAGAGAAGTGAAAAAACACACATTTCGATTTTTTTTTTATTTTTTTGTAAAAATATAAGTGAAGAACACAACAACAATAAAAAACAACAACAACAGCTTTAAACTTTCAATTGTCTTGTAATTGTCATTGATTTACATCTCTTAACCTTATAAAACAACTAACTGCGAAATAACAAGCGAAACGTATTGAATGTCTTTATTGCATTCAGCTAAATTCGCTAACAACAACAAAATCCAATGAAAAAAAATTGTTACAGCGCCTGCAACAAAAGCAACATTTAGTACAAGATCATTTAGAGATTAAAAGTTTTTTTTTCCTTTGTTTTATTGATTCTGATGAAAGACATGTCAACGTTTCCATTTATTCCTCATGCATTTGATGGCAAATAAATTAAATTATAAAATTGAATGAAAAATAAAGTTTTTTTATTTTTGTTGGTTTTGTTTAATATAATTTTAGACTTTTTTAGTTTTTGCATAACAAACTGCAACTTAGGATTTTCTGTCTCTTTGGCTTTAGCCAATATGTGATGAGAATGTTAAACTTATACTCGTGCAATCTTCGTTTACATTTCGTAAAACTTAGTATGCTTTTTGACCTTTTCTAATGTGAAAATATATTCTGTTAGTTGAATTAGAATCAAAACAACATGTCACAATGATCTTACCAATTACATATACATATGTATAATAGTAGCAGATCGGATAAAATATTTTCGCCGGTTTCTTTTCTATGAGGTTATGACTTTGGATTTTAAGAATAACAGTCTCGTCCTTCAGTTCTAAAAAATTTCACTTCTAGCGCTCTCACATGATCTACTGATCGCGCTTTAAAGTAAAACTTTACACCGATCAGACGTAAACTTTTATTCCTATGGCTACTCCATTCTATAACTATGCAGAAGTACTGACGCAATCTTAATATATCTGCAACCTATACCAACTGCCACTGCGACAACTGAGTAATTTGTATTTTTAAATGAGAACCATATTCGGCGATAATGGAGTATACAGTTTTTTTGTAATTTAAAAATTGCCGTTAGAATTTAAATAAACCCTGCAGATAATATTGGTCCATTGTAACTGAAATGGACTAGCTACAACATGGTCCTATGTAATTCAGTCATGAAGAATTTTATTTTCCAACAAGATTTTGTTGTTAAACGACAAATTTTCGCGTTTTAACGATTGCATAAAGTGTTGCCAAGAGCTGTACACTTCGTGCAGTGTGTTCCATCGTGTACTGACATAGAGTAGTTTTGAAACTACTCCCATGTAATGCAAAGCTGGGTTATATGGTCCAGCCTTAGGACATCGTAATGTTAAATAGATCATGTTTTCTCTATACACCTGGGCTACCTTTGGACTAGTCCTAGTCCCTTATGGAATATAATTTACATGCGTGTATGGACTAGTCACGTTATCTTCAGGGAAACAGCCAAGTGTGAGTCACACTCACACACGTAAACGTACAAGATATTAATTTTTTATGTCTTGGGGGACCCTTTAATTTTTACTCGCTTTAAAATAATTTTGAGTACTTGCTTGTTAAGGTTCAAAAGAAAGGGCTAAATAGGAATACCCTTAAGTCCTCTTCTTTTTCGAGTTCCATACTCAAAGGGTAAAAATGGATACGTTTATACCCCTTAGGCTATTGTTTTCGCTACAATGTCTGTCCGTCCGTCTGTCAGCGCCTTTTATTTCTGAAACCGTAATAGTAGACTCATGAAATTTTCACAAATGTTCTTATAGGGTGTTCCAATAGAGACGTATTATTTAGGTATATGAGTTTATTTCTTGAACTGTAGGAGCCCTACACTTAAAATGTACAAATAATAATTAAAACTTAGTTCGCTATGTCAAAAAGTATAAAAAAAATAAAGAAAAATTAAAGAGTGTTCCGATATTGACGTGATATGCATGTATATGGCCTAAGTTTTGAACCATAATAGGCAGACTCTTGAAATTTTTACAGAAGGTGTATAACTGTGACCGTTACAGCAACAAATACTAAAACGTATAGGGTGTTCCGAAAGTGACGTACTACTTGCGTTTATGTCTTTATTTCTTGAGTTCTAGGTGGCAACCAATTAAAATTTGCAGACAGTAAATAAAACTATTTTCGCTTTTTAAGCAAGTATACAAAATTAAACTTAAAAATTAAAGGGTGTTCCGATAGTGACGTGATTTGCATGTATATGGCCTAAGTTTTGAACGATAATAGGTAGTCTCTTGAAGTTTTTACAGGAGGTGTATTACTAAGGCCACTATAACAAATAGTAAAAATTAAAGGATATGCCTACAGTGACGTGATTTGCGTGAATATGGCCTAATTGTTTAACCATAATAGATAGACTCTTGAAATTTTTACAAATAGTGTATTACTATGAGCCCTATAAAAAAAGTAAAAATTAAAGGGTTTTCCGAGAGTGACGTGATTTGCATATATAACGGCTTATTTTTTGAACCGCAATAGGTAGACTCTTCCAATTTGTACAAAAGATGTATTGCCACGGCCGCTATGACAATTTTTAAAAATTAAAGAGAATTCCGAAAGTAACATGTTTTTCACGTATATTGCCTTTTCATCATCAAGTTGATTACAGGGTGGCAATCGGTCATTTGTCGCCTTCAGGACTGGATTGGACATGGAACGAAAATGAGACTTATCATCTTGTTAAAATGTATTGCCGAGTCCTCAACTGAATGCTTTTGTGCGCCCCCACAGGTTGCGGATAGTGAAAAGTTTCGTAGATAGCAGCAGTCGCGGACAATCAGCTGTTCCGAGTGGAGAGTCTCAGAATGTCTCCGGGTGGTAACGGTCTCCTAACAAATTCTGATTGTAGCCTTCAAACAACCAATGGCCAATTACTTTTAGCGTCTGTTTCCAGCGGCTGTTGTAGCAAGCGATTCGCTATATAAACGTCGAAAAAAGCTTTTAAGCCAAGTTTAAAATATTTTAAAAATAATGCAAATTTTATTCAACTGGCACGATCTTTTGGGCAATAGTAGAAAAATAACCGAGTTGAAAATATCCTCGTTTTAAACAGAAAATTTCAAAAATAAAAAGGTGTGTTGAAAATAAAATCGTGTTGAAAAATAACCGTGTTGAAAATAATCCAATTTTAAAGCGAAAATTTCAGTACCTTTAAACCGGAACTTGCGTTTTTCACTGCTTTTTCTTCACATTCTCTTGGAAATAACATATTTTTGCGGAAAAACGTATCCTATATTGGAATCAGGATACTAAGGTACCTCCTCACAAAATTTTGTTAAAATCCATCCAGTAGTTTTTACGTGATGCGAACACAAATGAAAAGGGGACAGACAGAAGGAAATGAGTTACTATTTTATTATATGTTTAGATATATCTGCACTGCATGCATAACTATGATCCAGGACTCGTGTATGATTTGAGTTAGAACGAAAATCATTGGAGATTAGTGGTTGAATATTATCTATATGTATGATATTTAACAGAACAGGTCGATTAGCTTTACTCGACCTTGTGCAAAGATTACAACGGTTCACTAAAAAATACCATTTTTTTAAATAAATTTTTTTTTGTCGCTTGTCGCTTTAATTCTAATCCCCTTGACTACAAATTTTCCATATCAACATTTATTGACATTTAATTTATTCGAAATCGTTTGTATGCGTTAATGAGGTTTTTGTCAACTTCAAGTTGATCGTTTTCTAAAATGAATGCATATTTTCTTAGTAGTCCAACAAAAACTAAGGCAAAAATATTTTATACATTTTACCGCAGATATTTGTACTCCATTGTTAACTGTCTCATGTGTATTTTGGCCAACAATTTTTTCAAAATTTATTACCTTAAATGTTATTCAAAACACAGGTGTTAAATGTTTTTGATTTAGCAAATAAAATTATAAAATTTTCTTCATGCAATTTAAAAATATTTTGCGGAATTGAAATCTATAAATAGCGAAATAGTAGCCAAGACAAAATCATGAAGTGGCAACTAGAATAGTTTGAACTCAAAAAAAGATCCTTAATAAAACAATGAAACAATAAATTACAATTCCATAAAAGATTTCTTTTCAATAAACAATGATTAATGATGGAAAATATTTTTCAGTTTAAAATATTAAATTTATTTTATTTATTAACTGCTGATACCGTTTTCAAACTTAAACTTTTGTAGTGTGAGAAATTTTGAATTTAAACTTTATAGGATGCACATAGGGTTGAATGGTACCAAAACTGAGGTTTAATTTGAAATTTCGAATTTGTATATTAAAGCAAATTATTAAACCGGGTTACCGAAAACAAAATTCTCCACTGATATCTCCAATAATTTTTAGCTCTTAGTTGTTTTTTTTTTTTTTGTTACACTCACTACTTAAATTCAAGTACCGAATTTAAGTACCAAAT
Organism: Phasia obesa; assembly: GCA_949628195.1. Taxonomy (NCBI): domain Eukaryota; kingdom Metazoa; phylum Arthropoda; class Insecta; order Diptera; family Tachinidae; genus Phasia; species Phasia obesa. The sequence continues at coordinate 206,328,646 of OX451215.1, read as the reverse complement.
TTTTTAAAAATTAGTCCGCATTGAAAAAATAGTGTAAATTGCAGCATTTAAGGTGGCTGTATTTTTTCTTAGATTTTCTACAACTATATTTATCTTTTTAAATGGATATAATATATCTTTTAAATGGATTTGGAATTTTAAGATACTTTCAAGCAAAAATTTATATTGTTTCAAAAAAAGGTTACTTTTTTCCCAGTAGAGTAGGTCTGCTTTAGCACCTGTTAGGTAACACAATAGATCTTCTTGGTCGCAGTCAATTTTGTTCCATTTTGTTTGCTAATTGTCTTGTCAAAAATGCATTATTTTGTGGATGCCAGTAAAATTAAAATTGGTTTTTTGTTGTAGTTGTTGTCATATTGCTCTTACCTGGTATCAATTCGCCTTGGTCGCAGTACAATGTCTCTTTCTCTTATTATACTATCTTATATTCTGTAATATTTTAAGTGTGGCAACACAGATCTAGCTGTAGAGCAAGGCGAATTCATACCAGGTGGTATCACTTCCAATATATAGTTAGCTGGGCTATCGAGCTATTTTTTGCTTTCCTTTTTTTATATGCATGTATGCTAGTGTTTCGTCTTGCCGCAAAGTTAGGTAAATGGTTACCATTGGTATAGTGCAAATATTGTCTACAATAGATAGTAAACTAAACAGTTGCATGAGTAACCTTATCTAATGGAAGTGCTCATAAGCTTCTCATGAGCAAGTGGTCATACTCTGACACAAACTAGGTTACTGAACACATGCCTACTCGTATCGTTCTTTTAAAGTAGTTTTACACGACGTGTATTTATCATACGACTTGACACTTTTCCATGTGTAAATTCTAAACACGTCGTGTGAACCCTTTTAAACATAACATGTGTATTTTCCATGTGTACAATACATATGACTTTTTTCATTTAGAACGTGGTCTATTTTGATGTGACAAAACATCTGACATCCTGTAATGCCCACTTGATATTTTGCTTAGGTTTTTTGTGGTACCAAAAGTACTAAAGGCGTGCCAAAAGCACTACGTTTCCATCTTTGCTGTGGTTGGCAATACAAAACTGTGTGGCGGAAAAATTATATATTATAGGTTATGTCAGATGTAATTACACATATACGTTTGAAAGCAAAAATTATAAACCGTATGTAAAATACCTACTTTGACAAACACATGAAATTACATATGGGTTATCAAACTGACAAGTCATATGACAAACACACGTCGTGTAAAACCACTTTCTGTTCGTATCATAAACGCAATTAGCTGACCGAATAAAACAAGCTTTCTATACTAGTGAGCGTCGTGTTTGCTCCTCTCATATTCGAAATATTCAGTGTGTTTTGTTTAGTAGTTGTGTAGAACTATTGGATAAGGCTTAGTGCGTTTTACTTGGACTAGTGGTTTTTCATATTTTGTATTTCTTAATAAATAAAAACGTTAAAATAAACGGAATGTTGTTATAAAGTTCTGTGTGTGTTATTTACTCAAACTGTGTTCGTGTTTCACTTAAAGCATAAAACTGCTTCAACTTGCTCAAGTTTATTTTTATTATATTCAACATTTACTCATTACTTACTTAAATTCACTCATGGAAACTTTGTAAGCTCTTTGCATTTAGCTCGCTGTTCTTCGCTGTTTATGATTGTACACTCATCGTTACTCGTGTGCAATATTTCTTAAAATATTTCATGCATTCAATGCAATATTCAATGAAATATTTCATGCATTCAATGAAATATTTTAATGAGCTTCTTATGAGCTTCGTTTTTTGTGCGCATGCATGCGCATATTAAACCAACATGGCTGTGAAAATAGTAAAAAATTAAATTACAATCGTGGCATAAATAATTTGAGCATTGAAATTATATGTTGCATCGGAAGAGATAGTCGATCCAACTCAGAGCATGATGTGCTAGTTAGGAACTAGACCGAGGTAGAGATAGCTGCAAATGGAAAAACTTTCAATAAGAATATCAGTCATCACGCCAGCAGCTAATGCAAAGTATTCACCAGCAGGAGCATTACTTACAGAAGATTCCTTGATGAAGTTGAATCTAAAGAAGATAGGCAGGATTTGGCAACACTGACCTAGCCATGGAGTGAGGTAAAATAATTTTAACACATTTAGTGGAAATAGGAGGGAGGTGGATTGCCTGATATAGAAAGTCTTGGTAGTTTTTAAATTAATAATAAATTATAATAAAAAAATTACAATACAATAGTTTTTGTAATTACTATACAGGGTTAAAACACTAAGGGTACCTCTCCTACTGATCATATCCGTCAGCTTTTTGTCAGAGTACGCCATTTGTATTAAAAGCAATCTCCAGTTTTATTATATTTTTTAGGCCGACAGCCTGAAATCACTACAGACAAAATGTAAGGCCGGTGAAGCACGTGAGTCAATGAAAGTATGGTTGCCATAAATTAAAAAGATATTGCCTCTAATAATTAAGGATGGAAGGGTGTCGGAAAGAGACCGATTAAGGAAGTGGTCTGCTTCGATATTCCTCTTACTCATTTCCAGTCTGTCTTTCAGTCTATGTTCGAATTACGTAAAAACTACTGGATAAATTTTAATACAATTTTGTAAGGAGGTACCTTAGTATCCTGATTCCAATATAGGATACGTTATTTCTACAAAAATATCTTATTTCTAAGTGAAAGTGGTGAAAAAGCAGTGAAAGTACGCAATTATTTTAGTAAAGTTGAGACCCTTTATATAAATATAAAGTAAATACAAAAACCATTACTGATGAACTAACCATAGTTTACCATAGTTTAAGCTACCTATACACGACATGTTTTTTATATCTGACATGTCAAATTTCCCACTGTAAAACACAAACATGTCGTGTGGGGCTGTCAAAACATTGCTTAAGTAAAAACATGTGAAAAGTCATCTGACAAATTTTTATTTAGAGCATGTTCTATTTTGATCTGACAAACCATCTGACATCAATAGTGTTTCCGTGTTGCCAAAAACCTTTGCCGTGTGAAAACAATCAACGGCGGTTAACCAATATCTGCATATGCGTTTAATTAATTTTGTCTATTTGACAACAATTATTTAAATATTGTATCATCATTTAATGCAACCTTTACTTCTTTACCTTTAGAGTAAAAAAAGAACTTAAAAATGGATAAGTTGTCAGTAATTCTGTAGAGCACACAAAAATAATTCAGGGCGACAGCATGTTAGTTTGCAACCAAACGGCTTGGATGTGTGTATAGTGAAAAGTCAGACGTCATTGTACATGTGCATTTGTGACCAAATATAAAAAGTGTTCTGTAAAACAACAATTTTGACAGGCATACAGAATTACATCTGACTCACACAACTAAAAAGTCACATGTAAAAAACATGTCGTGCATGGATAGCTTTAAGGCGGCAGTTAAAGTGTTTTTAAACGACGTGTATTTGTCATATGACTTATCACTTTTCCATGTGTTAATCCTAAACACGTCGTGTGAGCCCTTTCAAACAAAACATGTGTATTTTCCATGTGTACCGTACATATGACATCTGAATTTAGAACGCGTTCTATTTTGATGTGACAAAACATCTGACATCCTGTAATGCAAACTTGATATTTTGCTATTTTATGTTTTTTGTGGTACCAAAAGCACTAAAAGCGTGGAAAACCACTACGTTTCCATCTTTGCATGAGCTGTGGTTGCCAATACAAAACTGTGTGGCGGAAAAATTATATATTATAGGTTATGTCAGATGTAATTACACATGAACGTTTGAAAGCAAAAATTATAAACCGTATGTAAAATGCCTACTTTGACAAACACATGAAATTACATATGGGTTATCAAACTGAGAAGTCATATGACAAACACACGTCGTGTAAAACCACTTTTAGTAAGGATCTTTGGTGTGAATTGCTTTCAAAGCAAAATAGAACAAAATATTGCAAGGACGCTGCCGAAGTGGCGGGCATAGCAAATAATTTCCTATATTTAAAAAATACTTTTAATATCAACCCGATAGTTTTTAAAGTTTTTACGATTCTACATGTTTTTTTACAGAACTTGATGGCATGCAATTTGCTATAATTTGATAATATTGAAAACATTTCTAATCATTTAAATATTAAAAATAAAATTAAAACAAGAAAAAGGGACCCTTTTCTCTATTTTATTTCTTTGGTACTTAAATGGTCCCTTAAATACAAAAAAAGTGCTAAACTAACTCTACCTTAACTTATATACAGAAATACTATAGAAATTTGGTTTTAAAAATGCGAAGAGCTATCTGGAAGTGTATTAGTAGATGTTGAGGGAGCTAATGTAGCCACGGATTGAGAACGTTTTTCCATAAAACTAAAAAAAGACCAGCGATCATTTTTGCCAAAATTTTCTCCATCCTCTAAGGAAGTAGGCAAAGTGCTGTTAAAGAAAACAAAAAATTTAAAAGGGTTCTATTTTTTTTTTAGATAAATCAACACACACTCACCGATTAAGAGTTTCGGGCAGCAAGAGACATAAGCTACCACCTAAAAGTGAAAGCAAACCCAAAATAAGTTCTGGTAACGGGGAAAAATACTGTCTGGTATATAAAATATAGGAGCTGAAAAAGGTAAAGGCATAACCCATGACATGAACAGCAGCAACGCCCTGACCACGTACACAGGTGGGTATTAGTTCTGTGGCATATTGGGCGCCAGAATTGTAGGCTACCGTAACACCAAAACGACCAATGACCGATAGAGACACCACCAAAGCAACACCTTTGAGGGAAATTATGAAAATATTTTTTGATTAATATTTATGGTGTAAGGAAATATTCCTCTAACTTACTTTGTTCGGATGAACTTTTCATATCTGTAAAAAGTACAATTCCCGTACATGATATAAATATGCCACTCAGTAGCAGAGACATTGCTGCCATGGCTTTGCGGCCGATACGATCTTGCAAAGCAATTAGAAGCAAACAAGCTGGCAATATGCTGGTGGCACTCAAAGTAAACATGACAAATGGTGAAATGCCAAGACCTTGTACGTTACGTGAAACAGCATCGTAGCATAAAGTAATTACCATTCTGTGCACCCAACCAGTCAGTCATCAGCCAACAAAATGGGTGAAAAAAAAAAACAGCAACAACAAATAAGATACCAAAAGCCACAAGAAGAATAAACGAAATGCCAAAACATTAATAACAAACTTATTAAAGCTTCTTTAGATGCTGATATTTAAGGAGTACCTCTGCACAAAATACTTACGACTTAAAAAATAATATCAAAGTGTTACGCCTCAGACGTGGTGTGGCAAACAGACCCCACAAATTAGGTGCAACTTTTGTATGCAACTGATTTCGTTTACATTCTTCAATGAATTCATTGTAAACTGATTCATCAACATCTTTCCCATTTATTTTGGCCACACGTTGCAAACACTGTACAGCCTGGTCATACTTTTGCTTCGATATCAGCCACTGTACACTTTCGGGTACCACATAGTAGAAAAGGGGCACAGTAATGAGTGGTATGGAAGTTACCAAAATGAAACCACGCCAACACTGCATTAACACAGCAATCCAAGGTGCAGACATGGAACCGATGCAGTAAAACAAGCCAATACAAATACTGAGTCCAATTGTACGCAAAGAGGGGCGCAGGTACTCCATAACTATGAAAGAATAATAAAGTCATTAACATTTACATATTCCAACTATTCATCTTACCCAAAATATACATCAAAACAAAATTACTATCGGTGGCCAAACCTGCTATGAAACGAAATATAGAAAATGTTATTAGGTCAGTGCCAAATATTGTCAAAATATTTCCCACCATGGCCACCAGATTGGCCACTATCAAAATGGGTAGACGACCTTTATTAAAATTAAAATTCAATAAAAATAATTTCTCAAAGTATTTAAAAGTATAAATCTTCTACTCACCCACTATATCGGCCAAAACTCCGAATATCAAAGTACCGACTACAGAACCCACGAAAAACATACTCTGTCCTAATGTCATTTTCCAGGCATTATCACAGATCCAATCCATTTCACTGGTAAAACTTTCATAACCCATATACAGTTCATAATTAAAGCTGGAGCAGGACGATGTATTATTACTTTCTATTGCCAGACAGGAAGATGATAAGGGAGCTCTCTTTGGTTGGGTGAAATTATTTCGATCATCATTAGAGCACCTGGTTTAAAATAGTTATTTGTAAATCAGAGTATTTTGAAATAATGTTTAAGAAGTGAAATTTTAAGATTTGAAAAATTTTGGGAATGAAATATTTGCAAGATTTTAACGAAGTTTTAACTTTGCTTACAGATCTCTTTATCAGTCACAAAAATATTCGAATTGAAAAATCTCCTAAACATTGGAAATTTTAACTATATTTCGTTAGAAAGTTTTTAAAATTTATTCACTATAAAATTTCACAATAGCGGTATTCAGTGTTTGATGCAAATGGTTTTGCGAAAGTGCAAATTCGTTAAATCATATAAATTTTACAAAAACAATATGTATTTTATAGTTGGTTTTAAAAAAAAAAAATTCACTTTGCACAGGGTTGAGAAAAATCTAAAATGTTATATTTATTTTTCACGCTCATAAACGAAGAATCTACATACACTGAGGATTGAGAAATTAGCTTCTTCTCATTAATGATCTTTTTCATAAATGTACATAAATATTCATTTATGAACGTTGAACATTTATAAAATTTCTCATAAATGAATAAAAGAATATTCTGCCTACGATCGCACATGCAGAGGAAAGAAATAATAATAATAATATTGCATACGCCGGCAGATGCACATTACAAAATATGTGCGTACATTTATACGATCTACGATCTTTTCATTAATGTAAAATTATCAAAATTGTAAATACTCAAATATGAACACTTGCATGAACAACAAGATTTTTTTCTCATTTATTCACATTTGAACAGAAAGAAAAAAAAAATCATCGCATTCATAAATGAAAAAAAAAAAAACACAAAATATTTTGTAGTCTCTCACATATGTATGAGAAGATGCAGCTAAAAAATAAAATGTACACATTCATACATGAATGAACAGTGGGTAAACATTTCGGTACTCGGCTTTTGCAAGACCATTTGCATCGAACACTGAACTTCGCTAATGTTTAATAATATTGTTTGATTGTTTTAATATTTTCATTAGTGTAAAATTTACGATAAAGATCACTTCCCTTAGTCTCTCCTATGGTATTTGAAACCTAAAAAATTGTATATTAAAACCTGTTTCTCATATTTTTTTTCTTTTTCCACCTGTAACTAAAATATTCCATCCCTTATCATACCAGGGATGGAATGTTTTTATTGCATATTTCTCATTTTGTATTACTATTTCATTTTTAATTAAAAAAAAGAGCATAATTGAAGAACTGAAGAAAATTTGTAATTTAGGGTGCCCCGGCAGACCAGTAGGTAGGGTGCTAGTCGATTAATTAGGTGGTTGTGGTCTTCGAACATCAAATCAGCGTTACTATGCTCGAAAAAACAAAATCTAACATTTAATAAATAAATAAAAAGTGAAGGTAAAATGTCAAAATTGATTTAATACCAAAAATCGACTTTTATGATACAAGTTTACTTCAGCACCTGCTCTTAACGGTCTAACCCAAGGCCCTTATGCGCTTTCAAAAGCGTTCGATTGGGACCTTAATCAGAGCAACAAAGTAACTAGCCTGAGTTCGTGTGAGCCACTGAATTCCGTGGTGTCATGGTGATAGGTAATTGTTTACACACTGAGAGCTATAACAATTCCCGGGTCTGGTGCTACAAACAGTATGGATAGCAATTTGGGCTTTATATTTATTAGTAAACTATTTTATATAAAATTTTGGCAAACAATTTTTAAAATTGGTAGAAGCTCTTCACAATAGGCCGAGTAGACGTTAATGAAGTTCGATCAAATGTCTAGGTTTTGCTTCCCACTTTCTTCGAATACAACGGCACAGCGCATCGCGACTTTGAGGCACAACTCAAGGTTGCATTTTGGTAAGAGTTTTCCATTCCTGCAATATTTTTTTTAGAAAATTATAAAATTATTTTTTATAAAATTATGACAAAATATTTTAAAAGTGATAGAAGCTCTTCAAAATAGGCGCTGCGAAGACGTTCGATCAAATGACTAGTTCTAGCTTTCCACTTTCTCTGATTACAATTGAGTAATATTTCATTGATGTTATACATTAGCAATCAAGGCAAGATTACAAGGTTATGCCAACCCGAAAATAAAATTGAAATTTTCTGCGCATGTCGACCTACTGACGTCTAAAAAATGGCTTCCTGTTGGATAGTAATTCTGATTGAGAGTATAACTATAAATTATGAGAGTTTATTTTCAGGGTTGCCAATTTTTGCTTATTACTTAGATTTATTTGTACGCACTGATTTGATGCAATTTGTTGATTAGAGACTTGGCAAGTTTATATTGGCCGTTAGCGATAACAAAAAATAACTACTTTCACACGGAACGCTTGTGTTAGAAGCAGCACAAGAATTTCGTTTGGCTTCCGGTGCTGAAATATAACCATAATAGCAGTGCCCTGTCAGCGTCTTGACAATATATTCTTCAAATTTACCTTTTGCTTTGAAATTAGTGCCAAATTTTAAGAGTCTTACTTTTACAGTGCTGCAGATATGATTTATATATTTACTTCGTATGGAGGTACCCATAGGTTTTAAATAAAATTCTATTATTCTAGAGTTTTGTCAACAGTGTCTAAAATTTTCTGTTTACAAAACCTAAAGGTGCTGCCAAGTTTACTAATGTTATACAACGTTAGGTGAGAAAAATCAGTCATGGTTGTTGTATAAAAATCTAATTTATTAGGTAGGTACAGATGTGATCAAAAAATTAATGTCAGCACCTAGCCGTGTTAGCCCTTATCTGACCACCAACTAAAAATTAAGTGTAGACTGGAACCCCCATTTTGTAGCACAGCCCACAATGCAATACGGTGTCGTGTGTAATAATCTAATCTAATCTCTGTTCGAACTTTTTCAAAAAGCAATAACAACTCGCCATGTCAGTGTTGCATTTTCTTATTAATATATTAATACTTGTATTATAGTGTGAAATGCCCTTTAGCGATAGGAGATCATTCAACTTCTTCTGTTGAGAGTGATACATCAAACTTGAACAAACCTCTGCATGTATCGGTCTTAAACCACAGCCACGCCGTGAACCCCCGAAGGGGACCTCACCTACAACCGGCCTCATAGAGGAGTAGCTCTCTGTGAGGCCACCGATTCCCGTGGTACCAGTCGTTTGGACACTGGTCGGGCCTCGAAGGAACACATATTTAAACAGACCTGCTCTCCGAGATTCAGGCTCCAGGAACCCTGGCATCTAGTGCCCCATTTTCTCCAAAAGCACTTCTTCAAAGCTTTTGGAAATACTGCAATGACAGTTTGTATCCCCGGGGGAAAGTAGGTAGGTACATAACAAAAAATTACTGTTTAAAGTCAAATATGTAAAGGGTGCTCTTAGCACGTCAACTGATAAGCATATACACTAGTGCTGACAGGTTTCTACTACTTTCAATCACTCTATACAACTCAATACTTTTCGGATACTCGATAGTAGTCAATACTTCCATTTTCATACTAGCGGCGGAAATTTAGTCGTCAAATATTGTATTCTATTTATTTCGACAAATACCACCCTAAAAGTATCGATTAACTACTTTGTGTATTAAGTGCTTACAAAAAGAATGAAATAGTCGATTTTCGCTACCCATAATATTTTCCAATTCAGTATTTATATTGACACCTTTTAACCCTGGTCGGCCGTATTTAAATGCTTTTGGGGTACCTTTTAATAACTACAACTGTCAATGCCTTGGCACAACTTACCAATATTTGGGTGTAAAACTTATTACCGTCTGGGTGTAATAATGAAACGCTGACAGTAAATTGATTATGCAGAACAACAACAACATGATCGCCTGCAAACGATTACAATCGCCACATTTCTGTAAAATCTTATCAATTTCTAACATATTGCCGTGATATTGATATAATGATTTTTGTTGTCGTTGTTTTTAAATTTTTTTCTTTCTGCTGTTGCTGCTTCTGTATAGCAGCGGCGCGCCGCGGCCTGTTCTATATGTTTTGCCGGTAAAATTTAAATGCTTTAAATTGCTTGAGTTTGAGTATGTTGCTGATGTTGTTGTTTTAGCTTATTGTTGTTATTTTGTGTTGATGTTGTTGTTGATTTAAATGTGTTGTCGTCACATCTATTAAGTAGCATTATTAGAAAAAAAATAAATATTTAACAAATCATGAATCTTAAAATGCTGTTTAAAGATTTATTTATATTTAAATGATTGATGAGATTTACTTTGTCATTTTGTTGTTTTATTTTGTGAATTTTGTTGTTGTATTTTGCATTGTTTTTCATTATGAACTTTATTTTAATGGGTATAATTTGTTTAATTTGTATTCGTTTTCATTAGAACCGATTAAATTAATGTGGGCGTGAGTTGTAATATTAATAAAAATAATATTTATTTATTAGAAAACAGAAGAAGAGTTTGGTTATAAAACAATAATTAAATAACACACTGTGTAATTTTTTAAGTCATGGCAAAATAACCATATAAGGACACCACTACGTGATAAAAGACCAAAAAACAAAGACCCCTGTCTCCCAGTTTTGCCCATAGTCCTCCAGGTTTTTTTATGGGCCCTCAAAGATGTGGGGCCTCGATGTTATTTTTGCAAAAAATGATCATTTACTCAAGCTCATATTTTGCAAACCGTTTGGAATTTTGATATACTCTCTGAGGCAAAGTTGTAGCTCTTGTCATAAAGAACAAAAATTGTTAACATATAAAATCAAAAAACTTCATCTTCAAAGTCAAAATCGCAAAAAACTTTAAAAAATTACATTTTTTACCTTTTTTCCCCTGTTCAGGTCCATAGGTAGCAAACCGTTCAAAATTCAAGGAAACAATCGACTACAAAAATGAACCTAAGATCTCAATAAACAACTCACTTACGGGAGAAGACTTTATAGTATCTCAATGTTGAAGTAAAGAAAAAACAAATGAAATTAAAAAATTTTCGGGAAATTTTTCACTTTTGCGGCTACCTAAGCGCTACCTAAACGGTGTTAAGAATCATTCCTAGGAAGTTCATATGTTCTAGAAAGTTGTTTATTGAGATCTTAGGTTCATTTTTGTAGTGGATTGTTTTCTTGAATTTTGAACGGTTTGCTACTTATGGACCTGAACAGGGGAAAAAAGGTAAAAAAATTGCATTTTTTAAAGTTTTTTGCGATTTTGACCTTGAAGTTGAAGTTTTTTTTTTGATTTTATATGTTAATAATTTTTGTTCTTTATGATAAGAGCTACAACTTTGCCTCAGAGAGTATATCAAAATTTCAAACGGTTTGCAAAATATGAGCTTGAGTAAATGATCTTTTTTTTGCAAAAATGACATCGAGGCCCCACATCTTTGAGGGCCCATAAAAAAACCTGGAGAACTTTGGGCAAAACTGGGAGCCATGGGTCTTTTTTTTGGTCTTTTATCACGTAGTGGTGTCCGTATATGGTTATTTTTTTCCGTGTTGCACTGTGTAATGCAATTCACTTGTTACTTAAGCAGCGGCTACATAATGAATGTCAAGCGGCAGAGCGACAGGCGAACTTTAAAATGAAAAAAATATGGAAATACTTCGAGTATTGCGAATGAGATTTTGAATTCGAACTATCGCCGCATCTCCTATCATATCTTAAGCTAAAGGGAAGTGATAAAAAAATATTTTTTATTCTTTGAGACCATAAAGCTAACATGTTGAAAACTTCGAAAGTATTTTGCTCTGGGTTGAGGAACAACCCAGCAAAAAATATTGTTTCGTCGTATGCAGGTTTGTAAGGGAATGAAGAGTTGTTATTGCTTACAAGCCTACTTACGTATGACATGTTATGTGTTCGCGATGTCGCACTTTGGAGTATTTCCTTTTAAGCGATTATTCCTACGCAGTGTAGATGTTCTAATATCATACCGTATTATGTTCGTAATTCCTCGTTAATTTAAATTTTTGGTTATCTCTGCCTTACATTTGTGCTTTTTGGTATGCAGTACTGTAAGTGGAAGTGCAAAAAATTCGTTGCTTAATAAAAAATTAATATTTTCCGTCAAATAAAATTGCATTTATTGAGGCAACATGTGTATGCTTTTGTATGGCAGGAAAATTGTGTGCTGCTTACAAAAACTCAAATCTTTTTTGCTGGCAACGTACGCGCGTCATTGTCGTTATCACTTAAAGTGAAACAGGTGGTTCTCGCTTCTCGGACTTCGAGTGGTTTGAGTCTCACTCTTACACTGGATTATTAGCTTCCTCGAATACCTGTACAATGTACCGTTATTGGCAGTTGTTTTAATCAGCCACGTGTAATCTTTTTTGTAATCGTGTACAACCTAGTAATTTTTATTCAATAAGTCTTACATTGATGGAGCACCATTTTTAACTCATTTTTAACTGGAGGAGCACCATTTAACTCAAGGTTTTCACTGGAGGAGAATCACTCAATTTAATTTTAACTGGCTGAATTTGGGGTCTCACTTCTTATGCGAAGGTATAAGATGCGCTGCAGATTTTGGAGGAAGATAAGGATTTCTTCCTCAGGCGCTTTGGTTTGTCCCTCTGCCATTACCTATTTTTTTTTTCTTAGAATACAAAAAAAGAAAGTATTTTGCCAATTTATTTTTTTATGTGACTCTTGCATTAGAGGAGCGGAGCGATATATAAGAAAACTAATAGGCAAACGTACCAAAGCAACAGCCAGTGATGTCGACACAATACGACGACGTTTTGTGTTGATGGGTTTAAGTATTAGTATTCCCTTTGTCGACAGCAAGGTTAATCGATGAATGTTTATTTTTATTTGATATTTGGTAGGAAAATGTGACGTCGAACTACGATTTTGTGTTCATAACCGAATGAAGTGCCACAAAATTTAAAATTGGGAAAACTTAAATAACAAGTTCGAACCATTTCTGAAAATTAGTTGAAGAAAGTGAGATTCTAAAAATTAACAAAAGCTTGAATACAGGTTTCGGCGAGACCTTTGAGCTACCTTCAGCTAATTGTGAATAAAATCAAGATTTGTGCATCGATTTTGTTGAAATATAGCTTATTGTATTTGTAATATATTCATATTTATGAATAATGACAAAACTTTTAATTTTTGCAGCTTTAAATTTTTTTCAAAAATTTTTTTAAAAAATTTTTTTTCAAAAATATTTTTCAAGAAAATTTTTTTTTTAAATTTTCAAAAATTTTTTAAAAAAATTTCCAAAGTTTTTTGCGCAACTAATTTCCGAATAATTCCAAAACTGACAAAAAAATAGTATTCATAGAACTTAAAGACAATTTTAATTAAAATTAATCATTTGGTGACCCATTTGTCTATATCTAATGATGTCTATATCGAATAAACCTTTTTCGAGTTCTGATGAAATATACCAAGGTAAAAGCTTGATTAAGGGACTAATATTTGCCAGGCGTCGAAGTGATATAAAAAAATTGAAAACGGATTCTTATTGAGCACTTTAAGATCTTCCAATTTATTCCATTTTTTTTTTTTAAGATTTCTCTTTAGTGTAGTGTTATTGATAATTCGTTGACGTCGTCATTACATTATTAGGCAACTAAAAATTATAATTGAATTGATGACGACGTCGACACAAAGTGATGTTGGCTCAAAAGTGACGACGATGTAGCCGACTCCAAATTTAATCGAATCGAATTTTTGCCTTGTCTTTAATCTTACAACGTTTTATCAAAAACTCTTCTTATAACGCACAATTCCTGGTCCGGTCCCACGGAGTTCGTTGTAACCGAGTTTTACTGTATATTTCATTAAATAATTCACTTTAATTCTTTATTCGTTCTAATTGTCGAAGAACTCGAATAATAAAATTATATTATTGTTCTCATATTTTTGTCTAAAAGCAGACATAAATGGATTTAAACAGTTTTTGTTAAACAAGTTAACCGTGCAATGTCGTCAGTTAAATACTTAAGCAAATAACTAATATTAGATAGCTTTTTTTATAAATTCATAAAAATCATATAAACTGTGTATTTAAAACTGTCGTCGTTTGCACGTTATTCACTAAAGTTTAAACTATTTTTAGCATAATCTTTTTTCCGTATTTTATTTTGGGACAGAAAGATAAGTCGTGTAAATAAAATGTGAGTTTTTCTGGTTGATATTAATTTTTTGCTTAAATTCATAAGAATTTTGAACGTAGTTTTTGTGACTTAAAAAATTTATTAAGCAAATATTTACCCTTCACAACGTTATTTTACTGTTTTAGTATTAAATATTTTAAATTCATTTATTTTTTTTTTAATTTTAAATCTAGTGTCGCACTATTTCAGTTTTATTTTTTCAAACGACCGTAGTTTTAAAATTTTTCAATTCCTCTCATTTGTACGTTGTTTTTGAGAATGGGATGAATGTCTTTTAAGAAATATATTTTTGCTATTAAAAAAATGTGCAATTATTTGTTTAAATTGAATAAAATAATTAAGACAGAGATAAAGAAACTGCATATACGAGGTACAATTACAGCGAAGAGAAACATATTTTTTCAAACAAATATTAACGAGACATATAAAAGCACATTAATTAAAGAACATCTGTTCTGTCAGCAAGTGGTAACATGTAACAAAGTAAATTTGTTCTAATTACATGAAGTAAATTTTTGTTATAAAAAGTATTTTTTTCACAAAAATATTTTTTTTATATTTTTTTTATATTTTATTTTTTTCATAAAAATAATTTTTTCACAAAATTTTATTTTTTCCGATAAGATCCTATTCTGAATTGTACGATTGTGTAGAATAGTGAATAATTGTCTTTACTGTGTAAATTATTTTTAATTATCGAAAAATTACTATTAAACATAACGCACTTTCAGCCAAAATGTTTCAACTCCATTTACATCAGATTTAAATAAATATTTTTTTTTTAATGTTAAATTAAATGTTAAATGAACAGAGATAAACATTAGCGAATGCTAAAAATAAAATACCCGTTAAACTGCAATCAATCAAATTGAAAATTGTAATAAAATATTTTATTTTCGAATATTTTTATCGATTACACTGTGCAACAAATAAAAACTTTTTGAAAAATACACAGACTTGACAATATAGGTTCGATTCTACTAGCAAAGGGTAGTAACACCCTATACTCAGTTTGGTGTTCATACTAGCTGATAGGGCTTAACTTTGTTTGGCAATAATGTAGCTGAGGATTCTATGAAAAATATTTTAGTAACCTTTTATGCCAAAAAATAATTTATTCCTGCACTTTCTTTGAAACATATGAAATAAATATTTTTTTATACTTTTTTCAGCATAACCGAACCTATACTGTCACTTCTTTCTATTTTTTTGTATCACTGTTACACTGTGTTATTTTAATTTCATTTCTGCGATAAGAAATGTCACTGTCACTATATTTTTTTTTTTATTTATTGCACCTGCTTCTGGAAAATGTTGTGCATGTTTTAAAGATGAGTTTAGACTGACTGAATTAAAAAATTTGTAGTATTTTGTGTAACAAAAGCCTGAATAATAAAAATTGTTAAATTATTAGTTTATAACAAAATTTTAAGATTTATTATGACTAAATATTAAAACAAAACAGATGCACGCGATTTATCATATCGCAGTTTGTGTGGTCTCGTAGTAAAATGTATTTAAATCATTGTATTTAGTTTGTAACAACTAGCTTTAGCTAGCTAGCAAAAAGCTTTATTTAAACTTCTTAGCAAAACAGAAGTGTTAAATTCAGACAAATGGGAAACATGGTATAGATGTTGGTAAACATTAATTGGCTTATTTTAAAAAATTATTAAAAGTATATCAGTTTTTTTTGGTTTTTTAAAAGAAAATGTCATTGAGTTCACTAATTATCACTATTCACTGTAACGGATGTTCCCATCTCATTTCGAAAGCAATATGGACCAATGATACCGTTCGCTGACAATCCACACCAAACTGTAAATTATTGTGGGTGCAATGGTGCATCGTTGTCTTAAACGTAAAGGTAAAAACAAACATTACAGTATGTAGTTTTCACTAGTGAGAGATCAAATAAGGTTGAAACAAGTAAGAGTACTATATTCGGCCATGCCGTATCTTATATACCCTTCACAATAGTAATGCTAGATATTGTGTTACCCTTTTATGTTTCAATAAAATTTTTTTTATAAAAATTGTTTGAAATTTTACTTAAAAATTATTTGTAAAAAATTGTTTTTTAATTTTTTTGAAATTTAATTTTTAATTTTTTTAATTTTTTTGAGAAATTTAAATTTTTTTTTAATTTACCTTTTTAATTTTTTTTTTTTTAATTTTTTATAATTTATATATAATTTTTTTTTTTGAAAATTTTTTTAAAAATTTAAAACTTTTTTTTTTTTATTTTAAGTAAAAATTAGCAACTTCCTGCAATCTATAGTGCGTTAGAAATAGCAAAAAAATATTTTTAAAAAATTTGCTCATATTGCCCCCCTAATGGGCCAATTAACTGCTCCTGGTTACAAGTGGGCGCTCTGTGGGTCTATTGGCTATCTCTATATGTATTGCTTTCTATAAAGCCCTTAATACAAATCAATGCAGAAAATCCTTACCAACCTAAAAACAAACACATTACCGCAGGAGGTTATAGATCCCCCGAGATCTGTATGCACTCTCTGGGATCTACCTGTCGCGGACTAATATTTATTTACTAAAAGGAAAGCAAAAGAGGATCATTAAAACCGACAAAAAATGAAAACAACGTGAAAAAATATAGGTGGGAGTGGTTTTTTGCCCGCAGCCTCCAAAGAAATGATAAGATGTTGCTGAATTTCAATCCCAAAATTTTCGAAACTATGCTTGGCGGATTGGTGGGCTTAAACCTTCTGTAACTCGTCTGGTGCCTTGGCAAATTACATTACCACGCGAACACGGGCAGACAGACAGACGGACATCGCTTAATCAACATTTTTATGTAAAAGGATCTAGAATACATATACTTTATGGTGTCGATAATGAATATGGTGGAAATTATACACGGAAGGACATATTAATAAAGTTAAAAAAATAATAAGTGGCAACATACAGCAACGTGATCTTTATATAAATTTTAATAGATCCTAAAGGTATGCTTTTAATAAAATTATTTTAGTAATAAAAATTCACAGTTATAGTCATGATATAATAATAGAAGGTAATTCCATTCTCCCTTTTTGTCGCCATATTAACGTTCTGACTTTTGCGGGAATTATTTCAATTTGTGCTACCATATCACATACTTTGTGAAATCCTATTTTGGGGTTTTTCTTTATTTGAAATTTTAAAAATTCAAAAAAAACAAGCCTTAAGTTTATGTGTATAAATAAACAAACGAAAATTGTTTTCCATACCGTAGTAATAAACTTTTACAAAAATTCCCAAATAAGATTTTTTAATTTCCCTATATCTGACAAAAGTGTCTAAGTTTCCATTTTCTTATTACCAAAGGCACCCCTGGTTCCATATTCTGTAATTCTCGTAGCTAAATCTATCGCTAAAATGCTAAAAATGCACCAACAAATTAAGAGTATTCTTAAAACAACACTCATAATTTATTTGTGCATTTTTAATATTTTAGGGATAGATTTAGCTACGAGAATTACAGAAAATATATTTTTTAACTTAGATGGGCTAATCTGTCAGGAGTATCAAGAAAAATTGACAATTTCAATATCATAGAAACTTAAAGTTAAAATATTTGGTTAATTTTGTTATGAATGAGGGGGCTGCATGCAAAATTGCTTAAAAGCAAAAATGAAAAATAACCCAAGAAATCCGCATGCAGAATTGCAGAATATTTTATATAAAATATATTTTATATAAAAAGTAACCCCAAAATATTAAGTGCTTTTCGTAATTTTTTTAAGTTTTTCAAATGGACAATTATCCAAAACGTTTTAATGAAATATGTTGATACCATATTTGAGCGGTTTTATATTCACCCTTATTCTACTTGGCAACAGCGACATCGTTGTCACTTTTGACCGGACATTTATATTGATGTCAACTTCAATTTGATTATAATTTAGTATTTCCTAATGCTCTTATGACGACGTCGACTGCTTATCGATAACACTGTTCTGTAGAGAAATATTCATTTAAAAAAATTTTATGTTTTGGAATGATTTCAAATAAGAATCTCATTTAAGTTTTTTTCTATCACGTCGAGATTTTCCATTTCTTCAACTAATTTTCCGTATTGGGTCAAACTTGTTATTTAAATCTTTCCTATTTTAAATTTTGTTGCCATTTCAGTCGTTTATAAAAACCAAGGCGACGAAATCGCCGTTGGTACAAGAATAATTCAACGTCACTTATTCTTACAAAATACCAAATAAAATTAAAAAGTCATCGATAAATGTTGATGTCGACAAAGGGAATACCAATTTAATTTAGTGAAAGGTCGTCAATGTCGACAATAAGAGTGCAAATGCAACGGTTTATGTCCTAAAAACTAGCTAAGTAGTTACGTTGTCTACCTAAAACTACAGAATTGTTAACATTAAAGATTTATTAGAATTAAAAAAAAATATCAATGTACTTACTGCCAGTATTGCACTTTTCATATTTTTTTGCCAAATTTCCATTTTTCCATTTTTTACGGTAATTATTTATTTGGCGATTTTTAATTTTTGTTTTGTGGCGATTTTTCATAGGGTCAATTAGCATGCAGCTTAAATTAGATTGTAATATAATTTTTTTAATATAAAAGTATACCTATAAAATATTAAGGAAATCATAATCTACAACAAGATTTATTCCTCATAAGTTTAATTATGATACCAAAGTACGTTTTTATTTTATGTTATTTATGTAAATTACACACTTTTTTAAAATAATTTCCTAAACAATTTTTTTTCGTTTCTACTTGTGGCAACAATATTTTTTGCTGTTTACATAAAAACATACTTCAATAATTCCGGCAAACTTCAAACATTTTTGAAATGGAACTACCTTGTATTATTATATCATGGTTATAGTTGTCACTTATAATTCTCCAAAACCTATTTAAATCTTCAAAAATTGTCAGCATAAATTTTTGCTCTTTCTAATTCCAGTTATTGACATTTTATATAGCGATTTTAATGTTAACTTAAGTATCTTACGGTGGTATGAAAGGTAGCATTTATGTGTTAGCAAGACTTACATTTGAGATTTTTGAAATTAGAAAAATTTGTTTTAGTATTGAACAATGTTAATTTTTCTAATAAAAATTCAAAACGTTTAAAGGTTAGTCTCTAAAGAAACTCCATATCTTTTTATTAACCAATGGAGGAACCCGGAAGAGATGAACAAGAAAACTTCGCAAAATAAGGACGTGTTAATCTCGGCCGCAAGACCTAAAAGTCGAACTGCATCAGAGACAAGTCGTGGAAATTTCAAGTACTATCAAGCTAAAAATTGACAATTTGTAAGCACTACAGTCGAAACTAAAAGCTAGTGACAGCACAAGACTCAGTATTCGCTATCCTACTCAATCGTACGATCTGTCAAAAATAGCATGTCTGCTAAAAAAAAAAGCTGATAGTGTGGATTAGAAATGTATGTGTATGACAAACTTTTTAAAAGGACTGTACGATTAGATAATCTTCTATAAAAATTCACAAAATATTTTTTTTCATGCGATCAGTGTTGCAATTTTTTTTTTATATGATACAACGCCATTTTGAAACGATTTTTTGAGTAGTAGAGAATTCTGTCAGATTTTTTGTGATTGAATAGTACGATCGTGTAGGATAGTGAATCCTGGCCTTAAGTAAGTCCAGATAACAAGAGTTCATTATGGAAGGAAGTGGGTCGAAAAATGGCACATATACTTCGGTATTTGCCAACCAGCAAACAGTTGCTCCTGACAAATTTTCTTAAAATATTATAAATAAGATTGAAGAGGCACTTTAAAAAAAAAAAAAAAAAAAACTTACATACTTTACAAGAAAATTGTTTAACACTTTAAAGGGGTTTTATGTTCCCTCAAATAAAAGTTTAAAACTTAAAATCTTTTTACATTTATAAGTGACGCTATTCAGTTAACGTTTGTTTGAAAAGTGATCTAATTTCCATTTATTATTCATGTCACGTTTAACTCAAAACAGGGATGGAAAATTAAATTTGTACCAAAAATATTTTTCAATAGTATTTTTTTTAAACTTTTGAACAGATCAAAAAATGATTTAGATACAATTTTGATACAATTTTCTGATTTTCTAACCGCAGCGACTCGTTTCCCAGTTATGCTAATATATGTTGAGGAGAAGCAAAACCCTGTTGTAATATACATGGTTATAATTTCATAAACCAATGGAGTTCCACTGTAACGGTATTTCTAACGTTAAAAATACAGTCTGTCAGTGTTCGGGTTGATATGTCATTTGCCAACGCACCAGACAAGATACAGAAGATTAAAGGCATAGTTTCGAAATTTTGGGATTGGAGTTCAGCAATATCAGATCATCCCTTTGGAGGCTGCGGGCAAAAACCACGCCTTTCTATATTTTTTACGTTTTTTTTTTATTTTTTTCGATTTTAATTATTCTCTTTTGATTTTTTTTTCTTAAATAAATATTAGACCGCGACAGGTAGATCGCAAGGAATGTATACAGATCTCGGAGGACCAATAACCCCCTACGAGGACCGATTGTCTATTTATTTTTAGGTTGTAATAAAGGTCTTAATAGAAAGCAATACATTTAGAGGTAGCCAATAGACCCACAGGGCGTCCACTTGTAATCAGGAGCAATCAATAGACCCATTAGGAATTTTTTGTTAAAGAAATTTTTTGCTTTAGTCTGACCATTCTAACACAAGCTAGATCGTAAGAAGTTCTTAACTTTTACAAAAAAAATGTAAAACAATTTAAAAAAAAAATTAAATATTTTTTTTTAAATTTAAAAATTTTTTTTCAATTTATAAGTAATTTTTTATTGAAAGCAATATATATAGAGGTAGCCAATAGACCCACAGACTGCCCACTGGTAAACAGGAGCAGTCAATAGCCTCATGGGGGTCAATATGGGGAATTTTTGTTAAAGGATTTTTTTGCTTTAGTCAGACGATTCTAACGCAAGCTAGATCGCAGGAAGTTCTTAACTTTTACAAATAAATTGAAAAACAATTTAAAAAAAATTTAAAAATTATTAAAAAAATTTTTTTTTTTAATTTCTAAGTAATTTTTACAAAAAATTTTCCAAAATATATTTAAAAAAAGTGTTTCAAAAAATGTTACAAACATAGTTTCTTTGAAAATATTTTGTGAATTTTTTTGAGAATTTTTTTGTACAAAAAATTTCGTTTAAAATTTTATTGTATAAAAATTCTGTTTAAAAATTTTTAATATTTTTACAACAAATTTTTACAAAAATGTTTCAAAAAAATTTACCAAAAATTTTTTCAACAAATTTTCAAAGAAACATATAAAGGTAACACAATATCTAGCATTACTTTGGTGAAGGATATATAAGATTCGGCATGGCCGAATATAGCACTCTTGTTTATGATCTTATTGTGCAAGGAATGAACAAAATATTACAAAATGAGAAATATGTAAACTTATTTATATACAACAGTAAAATTGAGATCATAGGTTCATTTTTGTAGTTGATTGTTTCCTTGAATTTTGAACGGTTGGCTATCTATGGACCTTAACAGGGGAAAAAAGGTAAAAAATTGAATTTTTTAAAGTTTGTTGCGATTTTGACCTTGAAGATGAAGTTTTTTTGATTTTATATGTTAACAAGTTTTGTTCTTTATGACAAGAGCTACAACTTTGCCTCAGGGAGTATATCAAAATTCCAAACGGTTTGCAAAATATGAGCTTGAGTAAATGATCATTTTTTTAAAAATGACATCGAGGCACCACATCTTTGAGGGCCCATAAAAAAACCTGGAGGACTTTGGGCAAAACTGGGAGACAGGGGTCGTTTTTTTTTTGTCTTTTATCACGTAGTGGTGTCCGTATATGGTTATTTTGCCATGACTTAAAAAATTACACAGTGTGTTATAACTACTTTTGTATATTAAATAGTAACAAAAAAAATACGACCGTATCAACTTTTCCAGCCCTGACTTATAATAATTGAAAACACTTGTATTGTAGCAGAAGTCGTCGGTTCATTCGATATCACTGTATGTAAAAAAAATCAATGAGAGTTTAAACAAAAAGAGCAATAATCTGAAGTTTTTTAATACAATTCAACCAACACAGGTGGAAACGACATACACGTGTGTATTTGTCATTTGGTTTTTAATTTCCTTAATATTCATTTGCAACCGAATAAAATATGTAAATGTATTCTGAGTTCTTAGAGGTAGAGTTGTCGATTTGACGATGGCCGTCTATTCGTCTGCCAATATTTGGGAAGAAATATATTTTATGGGGACCACAGATAATGTCTTTTTAATATCAGTGTCTCCATTTTTTATTTTTCCATTGTTGTTTTTTTTTTTTTTTTATTTTTTCTAAACAAAGTGGATAAAAAAATTAAATTTCACAAAAATCCCGTTTAACACAATTTCAGCAAAAATGGAATTTAATTTTATAAGAAGAGTGGAAAGAAAATCAGATAGTGGTTTTTCAGGTGTTAAATTAGGTCTAATTCGACCTAGAGAATGGCAGGGGACATTGATGGTTTCGAAATTAAAAACTTTTTGTTGCGTTTATTGGAGTTCCACTATGCGCCATAATTTAAAAGAAGCAAATTCGCTTGCTAGACGACTTTCAAACTGGAGTCAACTAAAGAAAATGTTCTGGTCTTGTAAAACGGCACCAGCATTGGTTTAGTGAACAGTGCGTAAACCGGCTTAAGTATTGTAGAGCATGGTTATCAAATTAATTTTATTTGGCCTCGATAAAATAAATTTCGTACTTAAACAACTATATTCCTCTAGATATAAGTTGCAAAGAGTTAGACGGGGCGGAGCATCAAGAACTTGCAATGCCTACAATTTAGTCATCGTCCTGACAAAATTTTGTTCAATTTTAATTTTAAAGTAATCCACATTGAATTTTAAGACTATTTCTTTTATAGTGCAGCAAATATAGTTTATATATTTATTTTACTTTTTATAGAGGTACCCATCCCTGGGTAATTACTTATTATGTGGCAACATAGACTTTATATTAAATTCTATAAAATTAAAAAATATATAAAATTCTAAAATTATTTATAGTTCACTAAATAGTGTCTAAAATTTTCCGCTTACAAAAATAAAAGGTGCTGCCAAGTTTCCAGTACCACTATTTCAGTAAAATTGCGTACTTTCACTAGTTTAACTCTATTTTCTCTTGTAAATGAGATATTTTTAGGGGAAAAAGTATATTTTATTTGGACCGAGATACTAAGGTACCTTCTCATGAAATATTGTAAAATTTTATCCAGTAGTTTTCTTTCGTGATGCGAACACAGACAGAAAGTCTGACAGACAAAAATTGGCTTTTTTGTATTCCATATCGATTAATATCACAGAAACGGTCCTCTTACAATTTTATTAGATGATCTTGTTAATTAAAAGTCATGTATTCGAGAAATAATTGCCACAAGCCTTTCAGCCTTTAAGAAATAACATCCGCAAGCCTTCAATATAATGAACTCAAACCTTCGAGTCACTTAGCTCGTAGCTTCGGACGTCTTTTGCACTAACCATCACAAATCTCCTAATCTATGGGAGCTGGTTAGAGTAGTTTCGCTTATGAACGACCTAGTTCAGTTGAACGATTCAACAATATGAACGACTCCGACTCGGCCAGTAATTCTCTTTCTTATCGTTCTGTTCGTTTGACATATTATATACATAAAAATTTATAATAGAAAATGATCACCGTTTCCAATGCAAAAGTTATTTGTGCTAAACGACTTTTATTATCCTTCAAGGTACCATTTAGTTAGTATTTAGGTTATAGATTTTTAAACGGAAACATAAAAATAATTAATCTATTTCTATATACATATACATATATAATAAAATAGTAACTCATTTCCGTCTGTCTGTCTGTCCTTCATTGTTTGTGTTCGCATCACGTAAAAACTACTGAATGGATATTAACAAAATTTTGTGAGGAGGTACCTTAGTATCCTGGTCCCAATATAGGATACTTTTTTTTCGCAAAAATATGTTATTTACAAGAGAAAAAGGAGAAAAAGCAGTAATAAACGCAATTTCTGGTTTAAAGGTACTGAAATTTTTGGTTTAAAACTGGGCTATTTTCAACACGGTTTTTTTCAACACGGTTACAATTTCACCACACATCTTATTATTTTTGAAAGTGAGATATTTTAGAAACTATTACGAAACAGATGGCGCCAGTTGATTAAAATTTGTAAAATTCAAAAAATTATTGTAAACCACTTACAGAGGTTTACAATAATTTTTTGAATTTTAGATTTTTTTTTTTTAATTTTAGAATTTTACCGAGGGATGGGTACTTTTATATAAATTAAATACATAAACCATAACTGAAGCACTATAAAAGTAAGAGTGTTTCAATTGGTGTGAAATACTTTCAAAGCAAAATCGAGCAAAATATTGTCGGGACGCCCACGACGCGACGTGGCGAGCACAGCTAGTATTTTATATTTTTAATATACGTTTTGTAATTCGAAATTTGATTATTAATTATTGGAAATGCTATCTAATCAATAGGAGATACATACTTTGTTTTAACAGTTTAAATTCGAAATTCGAACATTGAACGATTAATTCAGTTGTGTTCATTCGTACATTGTTCGCTCACCGTTCACATGACGAAAGAACGATGAACGCAAAGAACGAAGTATTTATTGACCAATATATTTATTACAAAAAAAACAAATTGAGTTTTCACAAATAATAACAAATCAATTAAGGTTTGTATATATTTGTATATTTAAATGTACATAAATATATATTTATTCATATCACATTAAATTTCAGTTAAATAAATAAACGCGGAGTTTTAGTGAACCAATTTAGTAAAAATTATTGCCTTATTTTTTAAACAATCTGTTTATGAGTAATAAAATCGTACTTTTTTCTTTAAATATTTTGCAAAAATTAAAATAAATTTAAAATTTTCAGAGAGGTATTAAGTGTTTTCATAATAAAATATTTTCTAATTTATAGAGGCCAGATATGGGTATTTGAGACACAATGTTACATATGTATGTACATATGTATGTGACCATTTTATTCTACAAAAACATATTTTTAGTTTGTTATATTTGATATTCAACCTGGATTCAATTATAACCCTTTAAAGGCGGGATGTGAAAAATAGCAAAATATATTTTAAGTTTAAAGCATTGTTCGCCCCTTGGCATTTTGGCATTTTCATTTCCATATGGGCCACCAGTTCCACTTGCAAAGTTCTGCAAGAGACTTAGATAGCCTCTGCTCCGAACCATGAATAAAATTATGGTAGCGAATTGATACTCATGACTTGAGCATGGCGACGTTGGTGAACGCATTGTGTTCAGCCACTGGTAACATCACAGTCGGGTTAGGGCCTACACTGCCTAATACTCACGCAAATCTATATCGCGAATTCCCATTTACATTAGGACTTTATACTTTTAAAATCTGGCAATATTTTTTAGATCTAAATATAACAAAATTATCTCTGGAATTCAATTTGAAATTTGTTGAGATAAATATCCCTAGATATATCCCATGTTATAACACTGCATATCTCTATTTTTAAAGGTTGTTACAACTTTTGGCGTAACTAGACTAGCGCACTAGGCATTTTAATGGCAATAGCCAAGAGATAAAGGGCAGTAGGAATGTGTTGCAATGGTATATGATAACAGGTTCACGGCGACCCGAGCACTCAAGTAGCAAAATTATGTTTACGTTAAATTGTTTAACCCTTTTTCTGCGTATTTCTCGTACAAGAACTCAGCTCTCCTATAATCCTACAGTTTTTTTAGTAGTTTCTTATATGTTGCAATATCCAAACGCTTTATATCATGATAAAAAAAATTGGCAGCATATAATCTGCTTCGAAAATTGTATGGTACCCGCCAGAACCAATCATCGTTATTATACTCTTCACCACAGGTGAATATATATAAGTGTAATTTCTACAATATTCATTGCCGATCCCACAAAGTATATATATTCTGGATCCTTATAAATACAGAAGTCTATCTATCCGTCTGTCCGTGTTGATGTTGAAATGTCATTTGCAAAGGCACCAGACGAGATACAGCAGATTTAAAGACACCAATCTGCCAGGCAGAGTTTCGAAAATTTTGGGCTTGCAGTTCAGCAACATCAGACCATTCTATTGGAGGCTGCGGGCAAAAAACCACTCCCATCTATATTTTTTCAAAGTGTTTTCATATGAGGAAATTTTTTTTTGGATTTTTTTGCTTTAGTCTGACAATTCTAAAGCGATATTGATAGCAGCAAGCTCCTAATGTAAACAAAAAATTTACAGAACATTTTTAAAAAAATTTTATTAATAGTTTTTACAAAAACTTCTAAAAAAATTTCCAAAAAAGTTACACTAAACATTCTCCAAAAAAAATTCACTAAAAATTTTCAAAAAAAATTTACAAAAAGTTTTCAAAAAAATTTACAAAAAGTTTTCAAAAAAATTTACAAAAAGTTTTCAAAAAAATGTTTATTAAAAAATAAAAAAAATTTACCAAAATTTTTAAAAAAATTTTCAAAAAAATGTTTACAAAAAAAACAAATTTTCAAAGAAACATAAGAGGGTAACACAATAAAAATTAGCATTACTATGCTGAAGGGTATATAAGATTCGGCATGGCCGAATATAGCGTTCTTACTTTTTTTTATTAAAACTAAATCCTTCTTTTTCAGATCGGTTACTTTAAATGTCTTCAAAATAAAAATATCTTTCTTAGAGCTTAAAACATAGATACATACATAGATTGCTGTACGAGACTGTTAATACTTCCAGCGAAGTAATTCTAAAATCCATTAACTGTAACTCTTGCACTACAGCCGAATTCTGATAAAGCTGGGTCTCTATTAGTTGTTTTTTGGGAGTCATTGAAAGTAGACAATCTCGTCAATTTTAAACAAAATGAAAAAGATTGAATTTCATTAATTTCAAGAAACATACATCTATAAAATACATGGATTAATGTTGGAGAAGAGTGCTTATGCTGCAGGCATCTCAACCAATCGGGTTCATCAAATTTTACAAAATGTGCGCGATGGGTCACACATGACCATAGCCCCAACTGTGTGATAACATTAAAGGAGTATTTGGCGATGTTAAAGGCAATGGACCCATCATAAACTTCAAAAACCAAATAACAATAAAAATGTTAGGCTTATTCGATATGTTGGCCAGCAAGATCATGGTTATAGTTTTTTACTATATACGCAGAGTAATTCACATAGATAACCTTGAAGAGAGTAAACCCGACGAATATTACTCACAGATTTTGGGCAAATTCAATAATGATTTGAAGAAACTCGATGAGGTCGAAGACCTTGCTTCTGTTTCCTCTTGCCAAATTTAAAGAAATGTCAAGGTGGTAAGAGATCTCGCAAAAACGAAGTGTTCACCATTAAAAATTTGCCTATTATGAGAACCTTAAGAGACTAGAAAGACGCTGGACTAAATATATCGAGGTCTTTCAATTAAAATCAATCGAGAATGAAGACTGACGCCCTTTTATAAATAATGACGATGACTTGTAAGTTGTTCATTAGTCCAGAGCTACTTTACGACTAATCAAAATTACTGCCTTTGCAAGACTAACTGGACATTTACCAGATGTTTGCTTACAGTCAAGCTCTTTTATTAAAAAAAAAAAATTTTTGTACACAATGTTTGATAGTTGGAAAAGCAGCGATAACTTTTTGCTAGAAATACGAATAATTTTCTCATGGTGCTGTTTGATTATTGCTTAGCAGAATGGACCTTCGAACCTCAAATTATAAAATTTTCAAAGCAAATCATAAAATAGTGTTGGTAAACAAGAGATTGTTATATATGTTGTTAAGTTTTTAATATATTGCTAAACTTGTTATAAAAAAACTAGCTGTGCCCATATACGTTGCGTGCGTCCTGACAATATTTTGTTCGATTTTGCTTTGAGCGCAATCCACACCAAATTTTTATTTTATTTAAAGGTATCCATCACTGGATAAAATTCTAAAATTTATATAAAATTGTAAAAACAATTGTAAAGTTCTGTAAAAGACAGAAAGGAAATAAAACACTCATTATTTTAAAACAGCGCCATGGATTGTGCAAAATTGCTTAAAATATACTGCTTTAAAAATAAAAGACGCCTTAAAGTATGCAGTATCTTTAAATCTGTAAAAAAAATCGGCGGATTTTAACTGATTTTTCTCTCTCTCTTTTCTCTCTAAGGTACCTCCTCACAAAATTGTGTTGACATGTATTCAGTAGTTTATACGTGATGCGAACACAAATAAATGATAGACAGGAAATCAGTTATTATTTTATAAGGGGTGATCCACTTCGAGGTTCCCTACTTTTTTAAAGAAAAAACACAGAAAATTTAAATTTAATGGAGAATGTTTATTATCATTTAAAAGAACATTCTTTGGCATTTATTTTTGGAAGATTATATTTATCAAATGTTGGCCGTTGCTACGTTGCAGATGGTCCATCCGTTGAGTCCAATTTTCGATGACTCGTTCGAGCATTTCGAGTGGTAACTGGCGAATGAAACGCGTGATGTTTTCCTCCAAGGCCTGAATCGAAGCGAAAAAGGAAAAAATCTACCGATGTGATATTGCACGATCTTGGTGGCAAATCGACCGGCCCAAAACGTGAAATTATGTGCTCACCGATATGTTCTCTCAATACATCCATTGATTGATGCGATGTGTGGGAAGTGGCGCCGTCTTGCTGAAACCAAATGTCGCCGAGATCACGAGCTTCAATTTCAGGCATCAAATAGTCGGTTATCATGGCATGATAACGGTCGCCATTGACAGTTATGTTCGCACCGGCATCATTTTTAAAGAAATATGGAAATATGGAGCAAGAAATGGGCCTCATCGCTAAACAAAATTTGCCTCGAAAACGTCGGATCTTCTTGGATCATTCAAGAGCGCATAGAGCGAAGCGATTCAGGCGTCAGTTTTTCCATTATGAAATGCCAAACAATACTAAACAAAAATAACATGACACGACTCACACGTGATCTGTCAAAAAAGGCTATTAA
This sequence comes from Phasia obesa, assembly GCA_949628195.1. Classification (NCBI taxonomy): domain Eukaryota; kingdom Metazoa; phylum Arthropoda; class Insecta; order Diptera; family Tachinidae; genus Phasia; species Phasia obesa. The sequence continues at coordinate 206,299,406 of OX451215.1, read as the reverse complement.
AAAAAGTACCTCGAAATGGATCACCCTTTATTATGTATAGATCATATGGACCTTTAAACCCTAAATTTGTTTATTGAAGAATCGAAGTAATTCAAAAAAGTAATTAGTACAAATGTGTTTCCTTAGACGTCTCTCTCAAACTGCTTGCAGACTCAATGGGTTAGTTAAGAGTTCATTGGAATCTCAGCGAGCATGATTTATAGTTGGACTTAAACAAAACACCAACTGACAGCAAGAGAGAGAGTTAAAACGTAAATTCATTTACAATATATCAACGGCAGACGACAACCGTTGGGCGAAGTTTATAGGAACTTCTTATCCACCAGCCATAAAAACAACACCTCAAAAATATCAGTTACTCGCACAACGTTAAACACGAACGATAGCCGGGCTTATGAGCAGCAGACGTCTTAACAATTTCACTTAATCGCAAAACCATAAAAAAATAAAAATAAATCTGTTTTGTGCAAATTATGAGTAAATATTATGAAAATCTCAAGTTAAATAGATAAAGAAATAGAAAATAGAATAAAATTAAATTAAATAAAATAAGAAAAAACAACTACAGATTCTGTAGTAAAACTCATTGTGTAGGTTTCTCGAGTCGCAAATCATGAAGAGCCTAATTGCATTCGTATCTTTAAACAAAATAAAAAAGTAAATGTGTGGATAAAAATTAAAAATTTTAATAATTTAACAAATTAACAAAGAAATTTTAGATAAAAAACAACATCAGTATTAAGAAGATGCAAAATAGTGTTTGAAACCAATTTAAAATCGTTTCGAATTTAAAACAAACGTCTTGTGAAATTAGCAGCCCTCGAGAAAGGTGTTTAACAATTAAAAGCAAAAAAATAATCAAACCAACAATTAAGTGATATAATCAAGAAAATTCTGTAAATTTAAGTCCACCATAACCACAAGCTGGGTCCACAACAAACGTGTAAATAAAACCCGTAAAATGGATATTGAAAGAGTTTTGGAAAAGTGTGGAAATTTTGGATTTTATCAATTGGCGGTGCTACTGTTGTATGGCTACACCAATTTCATGTCCTCCATGCATTATTTTTCACAAACTCTCATTTCCTTTACGCCCGAACACTGGTGCCATCATGAACAATTGGAAAATAAAACATTTTCGGAAATCAGAGACATTTATAAAAATTTTAAAAATCCTCAGTGCACCCTCTTGGAATTTAATGATGAAGGTGTAGCCGAGAAAGCGTCAGTCGGAGTCTGCCGTAAGTGGTTTTATATTAAAGAAAATGGTTACGAGAGTATAACAACCGAGGTGAGTTTGTGAATTACAAACATTTTTGTTTACGAAATTTTATTCAGCCTTAAAGCTGGCTAAGGTTTTTGTGTATTACCCGCGCATACACTGCACAAAATTGTCTACTTAATTCTTATTGGTTGTCTTTTTAGTTAGACTGGGTTTGTGACTCGGCTTATGAATCGGCTGTGGGACAATCATTTTATTATTTGGGTGCTGTAATAGGCACCATCTTTTTTGGCTTTCTGGCTGATCGTATTGGCCGTTTGCCTGCCATTGTCATGAGTACATTAGCAGGTGGCTTGGGCGACTTTTTGTCGTCGTTTGTCAACAGCGTGGAAATGTATGCCTTAACCCGTTTTATATCCGGCCTAGCAACGGATACCTGCTACATGCTTATGTTCATTTTAGGTAAGTACTGGATGACAAAAGGGTGTGCCAGAATTTTCGCAAGTTTCGCATTTAATATAAAACACAATTCATTTCTTTGGATTGTTATTTTTGTTACTAAAACACAGGATAAGATTATGTAAGGGATATCATAAGCACTATTTTGTCAAAATTATCCGGGACCGTTTGGCATAAATGTCAACCACCCTTCAATGTACGCGCGATGGTTGGCTTGTTGCAATAGATCTGTGCCTTTAAATAACCTAATTAATACAAATCTAGTCATATTAAATTACACGACTTAGAGGTCCAATCCTGATCGATGAAACAGAAAAAAAGTCGCATGCAGTAATAGAACTAATGTATGGCATATGGCATTGTCTTGTTAAAACCACACTGCTTAACAAACCTCATTTAAAAAAAAAAAGTATGGTCCAATCATGTCTCAGACTAAAATCCTTTGCAAAAAATTACACGTTTTAGATCCAATCGTTTTTTAAACCCCCGCCTACATTAGTCATCAAAATGCCTTAACAAAAGTCAAACTTCATATAAAAAACCAGTATTAAAAATAATGTTTTTTATATGAATTTTGACTTTTCTTAAGCCACGTTAATGTCTAATGAAGACGGGGGGTAAAAATCGCATGTGGTTCAGAAATTTTGACGCTTAATACCCTTTTTACACTGATCAACATCTACCATCAGTTTGAGAAGATGTTGAAATCTTTCCATAACCCCCTGTCTACATTAGGCAACAATTTGTATTAACATTAGTCAAACTTTATAGAAAATACATTATTTTTAATACTGTTTTTTTTTATATAATGTTTAACTACTTGACCAATCTCATTCTCTAAAAATTAGGGTTAAATCATGCCTCAAGCCCAAAATCCTTTCCAGACGATGGCACGTTTTTGTAACAATCGCATGTGGGTCGAAAATTTTGACGACTAACAAAAATAAGATAATTTTGGAATATTGTTCAAGTACTCGTTATTCTCTCGTGTAAGCTCGACATGTCGTCTTGACGAGCCATTGTTTTGTTTGCACATGAAAAAAAAAACGTCGGCAGAATAGAGAACAAACATTTGTTTATTTTCTTGTGTGTAGAGAATACATACATCAAAGTGCATGTTCCTTCTAAACCAAGGCGAATTCGTACCAGGTGGAGGCGATTGCCCAGCTGATTGTTTTTTGCACTGGTATTATTGCTAATGTCTTGTCAAAAATACATTGTTTCATATCTGCTAATCTAATGTCAAACTTGTTGTTTTGTTGTAGTTGCTGCCCTACTGCTCACACCTGGTATGAATTGGCTTTGGTCTAAACATTATTTTCTGTTGGGCGTCAATATTGCTAAAGTCTAGGACTCATTATCCTACACAATCGTACGTTTCAATCACAAAAAAAAAATCTGACAGAATCCTGTCTTATTCAAAAAATCGTTTCAAAATGGCGTTGTAGATGCCACACTATCATTCAAAACAAGATTTTGCAACTCTGATCGCATGGCAAATACTATTTTATGAATTTTTTCAAAAGATTATCAAATCGTACAGACCTATCAAAAAGTCTGTCACACACATTTCTAATCGACACTATGATACTTTTTTAGCACACCAGTCTGCTTTTGACAGATGCAAAGGCTGCAATCTCCATTAGATAAATGTATATTCATATTAATTTATTATACATATGTTTTGCTATCCACTAAAAAGGACATGACGCAAGTTTCAGCCAAATCGATATAGCGGTTTCATTTGAACATAACATCGACAACGATGGTCTTCACGAGACATTTTAATGTGAGCACATGAAATTGTTCAATGGTTGCACAAATCCATAAGTCGTCAAGATGTAGTGTAAATAGATATTTGTTTTTCTTTGTGGGATGGGGGGAGTGATTACCAACCCTTTACTGCATAATTGACGGCAAATTTGTAGAAGAAAATTTGATAGTATGTAAAAGAAAAAAACGATTAATTCACAATATAAAATGTCTAAAAAACAAGTTACACCTTCTCTTGGTGGAGAAGAGAAGCATGAAAGAAGAGAAGAAGCATGAAAGAAGAGACCAAACTCAAAAGTAGTTGTGGTTGCAGCATGAGAACTATGGAAACCAGTTTTACGAAGCTCTGATTTCCTTCGTTACGCAACTGGGGCAGAGCTTAATCTCCAAAGTAAATGGCGATGAAGGTTAGCAGGAATAAACGAATCTTCCCCAGAACGTATAGAATCCTCAATTAGCATCAAATAATCGCTTCGAAGGGTTCGGAAGTGGGAGTATCGCTAAAGAAATTATGGCTGACAAGCTAAAAACAAACCCATAAATATCGTGAATAAAATTGAAGCTGTTGAAGCTGTTGAAGCTGTGATATTCTAATGTTTTTTCCAGGCCTCCATACTCCAACGTATGAAACCAAACTCAAAAGTAGCTTTGTTTCTAGCATGCAAACTATGATAGCAGTTTTACGAAGCTCTGGTTTCCTTCGCTAAGCAAGTGAAGCAGTAATTGATCTTCGATAGAAAGGGGGATGAAATAAACGAATCTTCCACGGAACGTAAATAACCTCAATTAGCATCAAATAATCGCTAAAAAGATTTCGGAAGTGCGAGTATCGGGAAAGAAATTAGGGCTGACAAGCTGAAAGAACCTGAAAAATATCGTCAATAAAGTTGAATTTGTTAAAGCTGTAATACCCAGAGTATTTTTTTTGTTTTTTTTTCAGAAGGCCTGAACCTAGAATTTTACTCGGTATGCTAGGAGCTAAGGTCTTTCAATGGTTAAACTTTTTTATAAGAGCAACTATTTGTAAAGTAATCCAAATGGTAGGGAAAAACGATAAATGCACTTTGAGCCAATTGGAGCACTCTTAGCAGAATAAATGTAACAACAAACCGCTACTAATATTGACTAATCTCTATACGGCAACTAGGGTCAGCTCTGGCTAGCATGAGATTAAAACCACAGTTTGCTTTTTTAAGACAACACTACCGCAAAGCTTTTTGTTTGTCTGTAGAAAACATCTAGAATCCTTGGCAGGAATCGAACCCGCATCCCCTAAACTGATAGACTACCATACTACCTATCAGTCTGTCGAGGCATGTCATGCGGATCTTACCTAAAGGACTAACAATTAAGCTGACTTAATGATAAAAAAGATACGTAAAACTACCAGTTGACAGCTGAAAAATAAACAAAGCCGACAATAAATGTTAACTATAGAGCAGAACAGAAAGATGAAAAAGCAACGAATGGTAGTTGAAACGGGACTCGAAATAGTAGTGTTGTTCTACAGGGTTTACAAAACTAACACATTTTAGATTAGGTGGGGTAGAAAAGTTTGTCTGATCCAATTTTGTTAATAATTGCATCATTTTATTCAAAAAACATTATGATATTGTTTTTCAGTCTTAATCCATAACATTAAATATTATTAAATAAGCCATTTATAAGAAATACTCTTAAGAAAGTAAAAAGTATGACGTAGTTTGAAAACTTTTGCCAGATAAACATAATTTATATTCTAAATTCACTTCAAACAAACAAACAATAAAAAGTGAAAATTAATACTTTGTCTAGTCACGTGTTGTCACATGTTGATAAAAATTTATAAATAAATAAATATTTTTCTTCTCTTTTCTTTCGTTTTAGCCTTCGAATACCTTGACCCCAAAAAACGTACCTTTGGTCTCAATATTATAACGGCCATTTTTTATTGTAGCGGCCTAATGCTTTCACCCTTTTTCGCTTTGTGGGTAAAGACGTGGCGTTTGTATTTATTGATTGCCTCAGTGCCTCTACTGCTAGTCTTTGCATATCCCTTGGTGGCAAGTGAATCCGCTAGTTGGTTATTGACGAGAGAAAAATATCATCAAGCCGTCAAGTGTTTGAAACGTGTAGCCAAATTTAATGGCCGCCAAATTGACGAAAGAGTTTTTACACAGTTTGTAGAATATTACAAACTAAAAGCCACCGAAGTAAAAAAGACTGAAGACAATGATACCTTTTGGCAAATGTTTAGGACACCACGTCTAAGGAAATTTACGATTGTGTTGCTGATCAAAAGGTGGGCAAAATTACTTATAACACTCCGTCTTCACGAGCCATTGTTTTGCTTGCACATGAACAAAATGTTGGCAGAAGAGGGAACACAAATTTGCTGTTTTTTTTTTTTCTATGTGGAGAAAACGTATCGATGTACGTTCCGACTAAACATCACAATTTTCTGTTTGTCGTCAATATTGTTTGAATGCTTATAGCACAGCAAATAGGATTTGATCAACAGATGGCGTTCTTTAAAAGTTAAACTTTCATACTAAAATAAAGATTTGATAGTAGACGTCGTTGTATGAACAAAAGTTCTAACAATGCTGTTTGAACCACAGAACATGACATCGACAACGATGGTCTCCACAAGACATTTTAATGTGCGCACATGAAATTGTACAATGGTTCACCAAATCAATGGCTCGTCAAGACGTAGTGAAAAAATACCGAGAAAAAAACATTAAAATCTTAATTTTTTTCTAGTGTGATTATAACCATGTCATATGATATAGTATCGCGAAATATGGAGGGATTGGGTACTTCACCTTTTAAATTATTCTCATTTTCGGCAATAATTTATGTGCCAGCCGGCCTAACAATTATTGCCTTTCAAAATGTCATCGGTCGCAAAGGTATGGCCACAGCTTCGCTTTTTGGTAGCAGCCTAATAACAGCTGTGACCGGCTTTCTAATTGCCTTTTTGGATCCAAAAACAAATGCTCTCCTGTTGGCTCTTATGGTGGGTTTGGGACGTTATGGTGTTGTGGTGGCCTACGATGCCGAAGTTCAGTATTGCACCGAAATTGTGCCGACAAGTGTTAGAGCTCGCGCTGTCAGCAATATACATGTACTGGGTTATGCCTGTAGTTTCCTAAACTCGTATGTAATTTATTTGGGCAATTACTACAAGCCCTTACCTTCCATATTCCTAAGTATTATTATGATGATAGGAGCCGGTTTATGTCTGTGCTTGCCGGAAACTTTAAATAAGTGAGTATTTAAAGTAAGTGAGTGAATCCAAATAAAGTTTTATATCTTGAAAATATTTTATCATAGAAAACTTCCCGAAACTCTGAGAGACGGCGAGGTCTTTGGTCTAAATGAGAAATGGTATTATTTTCCTTGTTGTAGTAGGAGAACGAAACAGTTGGAAACCCCCATCGAAGACAAAAATGGTTTTGCAAATAAAAAAGATATAACTTATTTGTAATTAAATTGGTTTTAAGTGTCAATAGAATTTAAATTTTAAACTGTTTATTTTTTAGACTAAATTTATATTTAGATATAGATATGTATGTGAGAAATATAATTTTTTACTCAAAGAGATAATAAAATATTGCTTATTATTTTTTGTTAATTTTTCTTTTTTACTGCTTTGCTTTTCGAAATTCCTACGTACGAAAATAAAAATCAACTCTGTTTCTGTCAACAAGCTTCAGTTAAGTCAAAGTTTTAAGCCAGTTGCTTTATTTACCGAGGCAGCTAGATAATTCTCCCCCGTCTCCATTAGACATTAACATGCGTTAACAAAAGTCAAACTTTATATGAAAAAAAAACATTATATTTAATACTGGTTTTTTATATGCAGTTTGACTTTCGTTAAGACATGTTAATGACTAATGTTGACGGGGGTTTATGCTTTTCCAGCGCAGTAATTTTCAATGCAGTACTGCTACCGTTAAAGGCCGTTTTACAAAGGCCTTTAATACAGGTATTAAGACATTTGAATAAAAAAAAATCAGGGTGGCAGATCTAATCGCTGTTTAAAATTTTTCAAAAGACAATAACAACTCATCATGTGTGGCTTTTATTACTCCCAGTCTACATTACCCCCCGTCTCCATTAGACATTAAAATGTCTTAACAAAAGTCGAACTAAATATAAAAAAACATTATTTTTTAAACTGTTTTTTTTTTATATGAAATTAAGACATGTTCATAGCAAATGAAGACTTGGGTTTTAACATAAAATGATAAACATTAACACTAACATGATGTTAGTATTAAGTGTAGACTGTCCATGTTAATGATTTTTTCCAAATCTTAACATGTTTGTTAAAATATTTGTTATAAAAACTCTTTTATAACATGAAAATGAAGTTGTTGTATTTTAGTTTGATAGTATTATTTGAAAAATACTGCTGTTTAGTGTGGAAAACAGAAAATTATATTCAAACGGAAAAATATCTTCAAACAGAAAATTATGTTCAAACAGAAAATTACATAAATACGTATTCGCCACTTATAATAATATGCCGAATATAATTCCGCTGATCTGCTCTGCTCTGCCACGTCATGTTTATGTTTTGCTAGCGAAGACGGCCTCTTATCCTCAAAAGTATTGGTACTTGTATTATAGTGTGAAACGGCCTTAATGGTTTACTGCTAAACATAAACAAGAACGTAAGGCGTAAAAAAACTGTCAAAAATGCTCATGTACATACAAAATGTATGAAGCAAACCTAAATAGCGTCGTCAACGCAATTGCCATTTGCAAAATCCAATTTTGAGAGATCGTTAGATAGTGAAGTTAGATGCAAACAAAATGTTATTGTTTTTTTTTTTTTTTGTGTAATTGTGGTGCCATTTTAGCTATTTTCTACTTTATCTAACGATTTTATCTCTATTTTGCGCCTTAATTTATTCGATTTTACAAACAAAACAAAATATGTTAGCATTACTGTTTATTACAAAACGTTGCGCTCTTATTTAGCCTTGTTCAAAGCTAGGGGCTAGACGTCTTTACGCCCTACGCCCTTGTTTAGGTAAGTTAGATAACCATTAAGGCCATTTCACACTACAAGAACACAATAAACGAAGCTCATAAGACTCTTGTTATAATATATCATTTAATTCATGTCTGATCATAGCACACGAGTAACGATGAGTGGACAATAATAAACAGCAAAGCTCAGCGTGCTAAATGCAATGAGCTAGCAGAGTATGAGTAAATGTTGAATATAATAACAATGAAATTGGGCGAATTTAAGCAGTTTTATGCTTAGAGTGAAACACGAACACAGTTTGAGTGTAGAAACATTAATTACGTTCGTTTTAAGGTCTTCATTTCTTAAGAAATACAAAAGTTCTACACAACTACTATACAAAACACACTGAGTGTTTCGAACATGAGACGATTAAACCCGGCGCTCACTAGTATTGAAAGTTCGTTTTTCTCTGTCAGCTCATTGCGTTTATCATACGAACAGATTTTAGCTTGTGTTCAGCTTATGAGAAAACCCATTAGATGAACTTGCTCATGCAACAGTTTATTATCTATAACTAAATTACTGTTTAATGTTAGAATAGTTGCGTCTATTAGTTTGTTTTTGACAACCATTAAAAGCCGACAACCTCATTAATTTTAGCGAAAAGGGAAAAAAATAAATTTCGTGTAGTGATTAAACACTAGTTTTGCGTAAAACAACCACCATATTTCGCTTCGCTAAAGAATGGATAAAATAGATCGTTTTTCATCACATACCTGATAAATGTTGGGTTATAAAGTCCAAAATATATATTTGAATTTATATTATAAAGGGAATTATTTCATCGCAATTCACAACTTTTTGTTTTATGGATATAATTGTTTTATACACTGAACGGCTAATATAACTAAAGAAACCACAATAAAGGGTTACATTCAAAGCCGCCATATTTTTAACCGACTTCAAAAAAAGGAGGTTATCAATTCGTCTGAATGTTGCTTTTTTATGTTTGTACTCGCAGAACTCAGTCATTTCTGAACCGATTTTAAAAAATTTTTCTTTATTAGAAAGGATATGCTTACAGATTGGTCTCATTTTAAAAGAAGTTCAGAATTTTAAAAATTAAAGGGTGTCCCCATACAACATAGATGTTTTTTACGTGTATTATGAACCGTAAAGGGCACCATTTTAAAAAATTGCATATCACTATAGCTGCCAATAACAGAAAGTAATAAAAGATAAACTTAAAAATTAAAGGGTGTCCCCATATGTGACGTCAATTTAAATATATGGCCCTATCTTTGAGCCATTGTAGACAATCACTTGAAAATTGGACAGAAGGTACCATATTTATAATTAGGAATTAAATATATATAATTAGAAATTAAAGGGTGTCCCAATAGTTGATGTAATTTGATGTACATATATGGCAAATCTTTTGAACCGTTACAGAGAGACGATTGAGATTTACAAAGAACCTGTATATCTAAGTCCGCTATAACATCAAGTATAAAATTTAATTTTGGAATCTAAGGGGTTTCCCCATAACTGTTGTTATTTGACCTATCTGGCCCTATCTTTTGAACCGTTATAGACAAACACTTGAAAATTAGACATAACCTACACTACTAGTTCCGGTATATTAACATGTATAAACATTTAAAATTATAAATTAAAGGGTGTCTCAAAAGTTGATGTACATTGATGCATGTGGAAAAACTTTCAAATTTACAAAGAATCTATCCTTTATAATAAGTCCTTTATAATAAGTGTTTAATTCAAAATTATACATTAAAGGGTGTCCCAATAGGTGATATCATTTAACCTATATGGCCCTGTCTTTGGAACCGTCACTTTTTATTACTGTGTCAGTAATAATAAGTGTAAAAAAAGAAAGGGTGTCCTCATATCTGATTTAATTTGGCGTATATGGCTATATCCTGAAGCGTTATGGATAGACATTTGAATATACAGAACGTATATTACTATGTCCATTATAGCAACAAGTATAAAATTATTTGATTTGGGTACTAGTTCTTACATATTACTTTCTTTTAAATTTTTCTATGCCCTTATTAATAAAAAATAAACCATAACTTTTAACAAATTTTCATACAAAATCTGTCATAAAGAATACTTCAAGTTCACTTTAATTTTTATGAATATGGGCATTCGTTTAGAATTGATGACCATATATCTGTTTTGAAGTCAGTTTTTTGCAAGAATTATTTATCCTGGACACAAACATAAAAAGCTGTTACTAATTAGTAAAGACACAAACTTTTTTATATGTAATGCTTATAACAGTGATGCCATTGTGATGTCATAAATATAAGAAGTAAAAAAGCTTTGTACTTAACCAAACTAAATGAGAAAAAAAATCTTCGAAACATCTTAATTATATTTTAAAAAATGTATTTTTTATTAATATAAAGTAAATTAAGCTATTAAATAATTTGTATTATTAAAAATAAGAAACTAAAATTCAAGCCCTACTACTTACAAGTAAAAAAATTTTAACTAAATTAAGTAAAAATTGTGCCACAAAAATACAAAACTCATTTTGGAAAACCAAACTAAAATTGTAAATCAACGAAATGGAACACATTCTTAAACAATTAATTGGAAAATGGTAATCTAAAACCCTAAGGCCAATAAATCTTTTACTAAATACTTAATAAATTGTGTTTATAATGTTAATTTTAATATTCCCTAAATACAAAACTAGCTTATTTCCATTATCTTATAATATTTTTATTATTTTGTTTTGTTTTTTTCTTTCAAGTAGAAAATTTCGAATAAAGGCATTTTAGCTGTTTAATAAATTTATATATTGTGTTTTTTTTTCTTCATCTAAATTGTATTTATAGGCATAAGTTTACGTTTTATAAATGGTATAAAAAATACTTAAGTATAATAAAAGTCCTATAACTAGTACCTTAAGTACTGGCTACTATTTTACTGTTTTGGATGAGCGTTTAGTGAGTGGGGGGGTTTTTTTTAATAAATGTTAACTTTGTGTGCGATTAAATTTTATATAAAATCTACTATGTACAACTATTACTATTGCTATCGATATCTTGTCGTATAGAATTAACAACAACGCCACCACGTTCTAGACCAGCTGTAAGTGTTTGGTTGCGTTTTGTATACGGCTCCATTTCAGAATCGGAATCAGATGTTCCATTTTTATTTTTCGATAAGCATGGAAAGTCAAACATACTTTCACCTTTGCCAAAGGTTTCACCTTCTTCGAGGGTTTTCGGAAGAGTTCTGGTGAATAGAGATTTTGTTAAAAGACATTATTTATAAAAGTGATTTATTAAAAAAAAAAAATAATAATTTTTCCAAAAGCTATTTTTTGGTAGTTTTAAGGCAACTTACTTATTCAGCGTCTCCGGCAACAGCAAGCATACCAGTGAGCCGGTGAAGAATAAAACTCCTAATATAATAGAGGGAGCAGCCTTAAAGAAAGTGCCCAGCCATAAAATGTAGGGTGCCAAGAAGGAGGCAGCAAAACCAGCAACATGTACGGCAGCTACACCCTGACCCCGCACACAAGTTGGTATCAACTCGGTGGCATATTGAGAACCAGACTCATAGGAAATGGCCACACCGAAACGGGCGGCAATAGTGAGACAGGCCAACAAAATAGCATTGTGATTATGTTGCTGATAGGCAATGGCAATACCTGCAGCCACTGTAAAAAATCCACCCACCAGCAAAGAACCCGACGCCATGCCCTTTCGTCCGATGCGATCTTGTAGCAGCACTAAGAGTAAGGATGAGGGTAACACAACTAAAGCACTTAAAGAGAACATAATAAAGGGAGAAATGCCCATGCCCTCTACATTACGCGAAACCACATCGTAGCATAGAGTTATAACCATGCTGAAATGAAAGTTAATTAAATAATTTAAATAAATTATTCTTCCCCTTCGGCTACTTACGACTTGAAGAACAATATCAACGTGTGTTTTCTCATTCTGGGTGTCCGAAACATGTCAATTAAATTCGAATGTTTTTGATCATCGCCACCCTGTTTTTGTCTTTGCTTTTCACAGTATTTACGAAATTCCTCAAATTCCGTGTTACTAACTCTGCGTCCATTAAATTTCGCTACATGTTTAAGTCTTTTGATGGCGCCATCAACATCGTTGCGCGTTACCAACCATTGAGCGCTTTCCTGTACAATGAAGTAGTAAAGAGTTATGAAAAGTATGGGTATGGAGGTGCTAGCCAAATAATATTGCCAATGACCGGCCAGCACTGCTAGCCAGGGTGTAAAGACCAGACCAATCGTATAGAAAATACCAACAGCCAAGTTAAGACCAACGGTGCGCATAGAAGGACGTAAATATTCGAGAACTAAAAGTAAAAGGGAAAAGGTTAAGCATGTGACACAAAATTTATTACTATTTCTTATTTACCTATAATATACATGAGATAGAAATTTGTATCTGCCGCCAAACCAGAAACAAAGCGACACAGCGTAAACGTTGTAACACTTCTGGTGAATATAGTTGAAAAGTCTCCAATGAAACCCGATAGATTTGATAAAATTAAAGCAGGCAAACGACCAATTTTATCCGAGAGTAGACCATAAAACAATGTTCCCACCACCGAGCCAATAAAGAACAATGATTGGCCAATGCGAGCCTTGTACGACGATTCACAAACCCAATTTAACTGTAAAAAATAAAACATGTTTTATTGGAGCTTTAATTGCAAAACAGAATGAAATGAAACAAGTCTTGCTTAGCGACATTTCTCGAAAAGAAGGCTTGTTAAATAGAGTGGACGTCTTGAATCTTTGCATACATCTAAAAAAGCACATTATGACAAAATGGGAAGATAAATTTCGAACATAAATTTACAGAGGCATAGTAACGTTTTAAGGACCATTAATCTTTTTCCTGGTTCCGTTGATTACTGCATACCGAGACCCTTCCAAACTTCCAAACAAGAAGTTTTTTACATCTCTTTGACGGAAGATTACTCTCCTTCTCTCGAACACGCTATGTTTATTCAGATAGCCCCTAAAGGTGAACGAAAGTTGGGAATGGAGAAAAATAAAATAAGTTTCAGACTCCCAGATAACTGCAACGTCTTACAGGCAGGTAGAAATATATACTATAAAAAAGCGATAAACTGCATAAGGTACTACAGAAGATCTAATACGGATATCTGTTTTGCTGCCAACGGGAAATCTGGAATCACAGGTCTAATATATCGACCCTTGTCCTTGAAAGCCGGGAATCCTTGAAAGTCTCCCTTTAATGGGTGCAGGGAGGTGGTACTAACTTTAGTAACTGTATTGCATGTGAATTGGCAAATAATAGGACAATTCTTCATGATGATGCAATTGACATCTATTGCTGCAGTCATCTCTGGGTCTGTGGACGACGCAGCAACGATGCTCTTTATGATTTGGCCTATGACAGATTTATCTAATCAGTTGTATTGTTTGACTACAAAGACAATCTGGACGGAATCGGAATATAAATGTCGGATTTAGTATCTATAGTTACTGGGCATTGACTGTTTCTAAGTCATGGAAAAAAAAATATAGGTTTCCCATTCAACGATTTTTGCAAAAGCTATCAAGATGACGAAGAATAGTCGACTAAAGATATCCTCTGCCTATGCCCTGCACTAGTATAATGCGGCGGCTTCATTACCTTGGGCACCGATATTTAGAGATCCTTTCTTATTTTTCACCACTGCAATTAAGAACTAACAGTTTATCTTTAAGGAGCTGCCAATGGTTTTCTAAACCACTCGCAGTTGATGTGAACTACTTACTTAACTAATGTATGTCGCAGGCAGTGACCCTGTCATGACAGTTCATCCTTTGTTACATCTTTCTCCCCCATCCTTTTCTATTTAAACTTTCCCCCTTCGTTCAAAGCTCTTTTCTTTATATTTTGACTTTCCCTCTCTTTTGCAGGTTATATAAAGGGATCATTAAATTGGACCTAAGTTCCTAATAGGAATAGACTTCAAATAACGCCATTGAAATAAAATCAATTATAATAAATCACTCGAGAGATTCAATTCCAATCATCGAAACTAAAAAGTACACGATCAGGCATAATTTCATTTAGAAGCACGTTTAGGATGTGACAACGTCTTGTTTAAATCACAAGTCTTCCACATCAATATTATTATTTTGCCAGAAGAAACTGTGTCTTTATGTCGTGATATTGGTCACCAGACAAAATTCGCACTGATAATGACTCGTTTTGCATGAATTTCACCTTTTTTTATATTAACACATCCTTTGGAAAGCGATAGTAGTATATAAGAGAGATGGTTACTGAGATAGTAAAGCTTCGATTCTGGCAACACTGCAATTGCACGTTATGATTATTTTTAGAACAGTATTTCAGCGCCTCTGGTGTTATTTAGGCGAATTAGTTTGAAGCTATATATAGTGCTATGTGGTAATACCGGCGAAGGAGGACGCTGTGTTATACGTTATTATAAAGAAAAACTAATACATATCACAAAAATTGATGTTGCCATGGCTGAAAATTGAACTCGTGACCATTGCTTAGTACTCAACGTGCTAACCACTTAAGCTACAGCACCCTCACTTTCGTAAATTCAATATTTTCTGAAACCCAGCTGCTGCAATGTTACCTATTAAAGAAAGCGGTAAACTCAATTCTTCCATAAATTTTGGGACTTCCTATAAAAGTTTTTCAGATTTTTTAGGATTGGAAAAAGAAACGGGAATAATATTTGCAGTCCATTTTATATTTCGTTAAAAAGGTCTTTCTTCTCAAATGTAAAAAATATTGAAATTGATTTAAAAACTGACTCTTAAACTATTCGTACAATGAATACAAAAACATTTTACTCACCTCTGTATTCATACTTCTATAACCGAAATCATATTTATAAATCCATCTTGTACACTTCTCTTTGCTGATCGTTATATTCAAACCATTTATGTCGTCCAGTTTTGTACACGATGGATTCGATATTTTCGCATAGACAGCAGCGATTTCATCGAATGTCTTATTTTCTAATTTTTCATGATAGCACCAATGGTCGGGCACAAAACTTATCACAGTTTGAGTAAAATAGTGCATTGATACAATGACATTAACGACTCCAAAAAGAGTCAATATTAATAATTGATAACGATTAAAATCACCACATTTTGCTAAAATCTGATCGAAATCCATTTTTGTATTGTAGTCTTTCTCGGCGTCTGAGTTCAGTTGGAACGATGAATGTTTTGGGGATAATTTTTTAATTATTTCAGACTTTTAAATGGCTTTTTTTGTTTCGTGTATGGTATGGTTATTTTCTTTAATTGTATTAAGAGAAAGTATTGTCATAGATAGGATAAATAGAGAGTATGAATAACGGAAAAATTGTCACATCATTGTGGAGATTTTGTGTTGAAAGTCGATGTTGATTTGAGCTGGAAAAAAAAAATTATTATATTATAAAATTGTTTATAAGATTTTAATTTCTAATTCATATTCTATCTCTAAAAGCTATTTTAAATCTGTTGTCATGAACTTTAACAAAATAAATCTATCAGTTGGACTCGCTCCATACTACCCAACATTTTACATTACAATAACACTAAACCAGATTAGAGTTATTAAATATCATAAAAAAAATGGGCAATAAATAGATAGAGATGATAACCAATTGCATAATATTCCCAATCTTTTGGAATCCGCATGACAGCAGACGAAGAGGACGTTCTTAACCAAGAGCCCCCACGCAAACCCCTAAGGGTCTGTAAGCACATACACAATCTCAACCAGAATCTCACAAAGAGAACAAAACATGTAAAAATTTTAAATCAGTAGCATATCAGCTTTAAACAAGGTCGGTTTATGTCACTTTGCCAAATATTTAGCAAACCAATGCATTTTCATTTTAACCACTCTTTTTGATTGGGGGCCTTTGTTCTTAACACACATGGGAACGGCAAAACGATATCGAAGGAAGTATTAATACGATATATTCTGACTCCACCCGGTTCTACAGGTACACAAAAATTGATATTGGAATTACAATTGACTTAATCGCCTTCAGAAACACTCGTTGTATTTAAGCAAATCATTTAACCACACCGCACCCACAACGATTGTTATGCTAAAGTACATGCACGCCTACTTAGGTAAAAAAAAATTCATGAGTGTTACTATAACATATATTTCACGTCAATCACATGAGCGATGATCATCAGAAAAATATGCTAATCGGCTCACAGCCGATGATGCGCTGCCGCCGATTATTTTTTCAACCCACAGTTTTGATTTGAACTCAAATTTCTGTTTTTATTAAATTTTCGAATTTTGCTAAAATTCCGTATTTTTACTAAAATGTCGAAATTTACTAAATTTTAGATTTTTAAGCAATTTGAATTTTTAAAAAAAATTTTAATTTTAATAAACTCCCGTATTTTACTAATTTTATAAAATTTTCGAATTTTGCTAAAATTTTGAATTTTACTTTTTTATTGTATTGTAATTTAGATTTTAACTTAAATTTCTATTTTTATTTAAATTTTCGAATTTAACTAAAATTCCGTATTTTACTAAAATTACGAAATTAACTAAATTTTTTGACTTTTACTGCAATTTTTAATAAAAATTTTATGAAATTTCAATTTTTATTAAATGTTTTCGAATTATACATTTTTTTTTTAAATTTCGAATTTAAATACAATTTAGAATTTTACAAAAATTTAGTTTAAAAACTTTTGAAAAGCAAAATATTTAAACGAAAGTACAATTAATTAAATAGATAAGTTTTATTTAAGCAATCAAAATTAACTAAAATTTGAAATTTACAAAATGTTTGATTTTTACTCCAATTTTTATTAAATTTTCGAATTTTACTAAAATTTTGATTTTTATAAAATTTTTGAGTTGTACTAAGTTTCGATTCTTACGATTTTTTTTTTTTTTTAAATTTCAAATTTCAATTAATATGAGAATTTTACAAAAAATTCCTATTCAAAAATTTCGTTCAAAAACCTTCCCAAAGCAAAATATTTAAACGAAAGTACAATTAATTAATTGCTGATAAAATTAAATAATCCCTAAACAGGTTTTATTTAAGCAACAAGCCGAAAATTCAAACGCGCTGCCGTTTTCATATGATAAAAGCCGCCGCCGCCGGTTGAATATTACTCAGCCGCCGCCGTCATTTTTCGAATTTAACTATATATCCACATTTGACTAAAATTTGAAATTTACAAAAATTTTGATTTTTACTCCAATTTTTATTAAATTTTCAAATTTTATTAAAATTTTTTATTTTTATAAAATTTTTGAAGTATACAAAATTCGTTTCCTACAAAAATTTTTTTAAAATTTTTAATTTAAATAAAAGTAAAATTAAAAAAAAGCAAAGTATTTTACTGAAAGTACAATTAATTGATTGATGATATAGATAAGTTGTATTTAAGCAACAGCCGCGTCGCCGTTGTAGTATGATAAAAGCCTCCGCCACCGCCAGTTAAAAAATTATTACGACGCCGCCTAAAATTTTGGCACGGTTTGTTTCACTTTTGGCCATCTTTACTAAAGGTGTGTTTACATTGAGTGTACAAGTCATATGTACTGTCAAAATTGCTATCCATATGGAATTTCATGCGTATGTCAAAATCAGTGTTTTACACATGGTTTATATTTTTTGTGTTCAAACGTACACATGTTACGTACATATGACATAACCTCCTGTTGTTGAAAACAAAAATCAAATATTTAAAACAACTGGTCTTCAAAGTGTGGTTTCGTTGAATTATTTTTTTAAATTATTAGACTATATAATAAAACTAATAATAATAGCTTTATTGGACTTGTTGTAATAAGTTATTAGGCAATTTTGTATATTTTTGCCGCCATTTCATTTTATTAGACACCCGCTAGTGATGTCAACTATGCAAAGAACTACCGTTTTGTGTTATCATTTGGGTGCTTCTACAACAGTACAGAAATCAATTTATAAGAGACAAATTATATAAAAAAAAAATAATTATAATAAATAATACAATAAGTAATAACTAATATCATTTGAACTATATCAGCAAAAATTGAATGAATAATTTTGTTGATGTTAATGTCAATTTATTTTCACTCTTTTTTTTTAATAGGAATAAAATATTTTTTATCCTAATTCTTATGACAAATTAAACTAAATTTCTTTAAAATAACTTAGCCGTTGATTTTGAAAATGAGAGAACTGCATTTTATTTTACTTAATGATTTGCATTTGAATGCTGTTGAAAAATTCACAAGCCGGAATAGACTTATTTTATATTTTTTGTGGTCTTATTGCATGTAAGTTTAATATGCAATAATAGTTATCCATTTTAGTAGGAAAAAAAGGTTTTGGTGTGCGCCAATGTAGTTGTCTCATTTTCAAAGGCAATGATTTGATGAAAACTTTGATTTTCTTTTACTGGAATGTAATTATAATACCAAAAAATTTCATAGTTTATTTACATACATATTTTATTTCAATATCATATCATTCTTCTTGGTACAGTAAAGCAAAAAACAAAAAAAAAAACTAAAATTATATTTAATTTTAAGAGTAAAAAGTGGAAAAGGAAAGTAAGAAATTACAATACATATATTTCTTAGGATACATAGCGAAGATTTTCCACCATAGTTGCAGTATGATTGTTAAATTCTGATAATGCTTCTTAATATATTGCAATATAAAAAATAGTACTATTCAACATGAATTAAAAACATAAAATTATGTAATTTGTAATAAGACTTAGGTTTTATTAATTTTTTTCACAAAATGGAGTTCTCTCATTTTCAAAAGTAAAGTAACGGCTCAATGAAGTGATTTGCAGCACTTTCGATACCCACAATACCTCTGTAGCATTTTTTTATCCTGCGGTCCAAAGTTGTTAATTAGGTGATATTACAGTTTACACAGTTTGCTTACCGTCTTAAAAATTACTTAAAAATAATGCACTATAGTAAAGTAAATTTTTAATTTAATTCAGTCTTTTTTAGTAAAGGTAAAATAGATAAACACAAAAATATTAAAATTGAGTCATTCGTATAAAAATGTCCCATATACCCTCCTGGCCCTAGTTTTAAAAACAGATATATCCCATTGGACCCACAAAAAATAAAGATCTGTATGTTTAAAATATCATTAAATTCGATTTATCCGTGATTGACATACAATTAAACAAACTTGCAAATAAATATATTATATACATACATATGTATGTATATTAGATTACATATGTAACTTTATTATTAATATCACCTATGAGGTATCGATAAAAATCTGCGAACATGAAATTACTAACAAAAATTATGATAAAAATAAATAAGCGGAATTTTTTAATCTAAAAGTGAACATCACTGCAAACAGCTGTTGTCATATAGTTTTACACATCAAATAGAGCGTGCTTTAAATAAAAAACTAACACATGTTATTGCACATAGGTAAATAACATATGTTATGTTTCAAGAGGTTTACACTATGTGTATAGTTTTACATATGGAAAATCTGACATTCCATATGACTTGTACACATAATGTAAACACGCTTTAAGTACATATACTCAACTTACAATCATACTTTCAAAGTGAACTGACATGAAAAACATTTGACTCAGATATGTGTCATTTAATAATCTGATCGGATTTGTTAGAAGTCTTAGATGGTTCTTAACTTAAAAAAAAAAAAAAACAAAAACGGAGAGAATAAGATGGAATCATCTATACATATAATAAAACAATAACTTTTTCCTGTCTGTCTGTGTTCGCATCACGTGAAAACTGCTGGACGGATTTTAATAAAATTTTGTGAGGAGGTACCTTAGTATCTTGATTCAAATATAGGATACTTTTTTGCACAAAAAAATCTCATTTCCAAGAAAAGGTGGAGAAAAAGCAATAAACGTAAGCAATTTTACCGATATGCATACTTTAAGACGCCAATTGTCTTAATGTCCTTGAAATAAACTCACTGTATACAAGCCAATCACCATAACCTTATCTGACCTTATCACATAAGAAAACACAGCACACATTCTTTAAACACAATAGTATTCAAATCCAGTAAAAAGAACATTATAAAATACTAGCTGTGCCCGCCACGTCGTGGGTGTCCTGACAATATTTTGCTCGATTTTGCTTTAAAAGTATTCCACACCAATTGTAAGACTCTTACTTTTATAGTGCTTAAGTTATTGTTTATGTATTTACTTTACATAAAGGTACCCATCCCTGGATAAAATTGTAAAATTTATAAAAAATTCTAAAAATGATTGTAAAGCTCTGTAAAAGGTGTTTAAAATATTTAAATAGCAATGTAATTCCACAAAGTAAAACTACAAATCAAATAAAAATTTTATTCAATTGGCGCCTAAAGTTACGCAATAGTGTTTAAAATATCCAAGTTTTAAACCGAAAATTACGTTTTTTCACTGCTTTTTCTCCACTTTCTCTTGTAAATAAGATATTTTAGCTTAAAATAATTATCCTATATTGGGATCAGGATGCTAAGGTACCTCTTAACAAAATTTTGTTAATATCCATCCAGTAGTTTTTACGTGATGCGACCATAAATGAAAAGCAGACAGACGAACGGAAATGTGTTACTATTTTATTATAGGTATAGATTTTTTATTATTTAAAATATTTCTTTGTTAATTAATTAATTAATTAATTTAATTACATTTATATATTATAATTATTTATATATTTTCATAATTATTTATTTAATTTTATTGAATTATTCACCTCAAGTTCAATGTTCTTCAATCACACATTTTTTCTTTTTTAAGAAAAAATTTAAAAAATTAAAACACACTTATTTTAAAATAATAGAAAATATTAATATTTCTTTTTGCTTAATTTATCATATATGAAATTTCAGTGAGTAAAAGGACCGCTTTTCTTCAATGTTTAAAGTCAACTGGTCACCATGTAAAAAGCCTGAAAAAATTTAAAACTTCACATCATTTTATGATCTCTTGTGCCGCTAATAAAATAAATATGTATTGAGTTTAAAAAAGCTGGTTTAGTCAATATTTGTTAAATTTATGATTTTGATTAAACAAATTTTGTTTGCAAAAAAATCACTAAAAAAATTCGTTAAAGGTGCTAATTTATTTAGTTGATGAATTCATCACGTCCGCCACTTTTTCTGAATCTTTTCGTTTTAATACGAATTTAGAAACTTATTATTATTTCGGACTCAACGGTTTTGGTAAAATGTTAATATTTTAAATTAATAAAAATTTGAAACTAATTTAAGGTTATTCGAAAAATAATGCGAAATTAAATAATCCCTAAACAGTAATGTACGAGTAGTATATAATTTAAATGAAATGTGTCAGAATACTTTTACTGCCTATTTTACAGTGCACTGCAGTGTGTGTACTCGTATTCGTTCTTTCGCACAATTTTACATTTAAAACAAAAACAAATTTACAAATGTTTTTTTTTTTTTGTTTAAAATGTAATTGTGCGAAGCAATTATAATTTACATATCTTTACATATCTTAGCAAAGTTCTTGGGGATTAATACTTTTTAGGGGTTCCATGTCGAAAGGGTGCAAACGGGCCGCTATCAATATCGCTCCGATGTTTTGCCGTCTAGTTTACAGGTATATCAATTTAACCGTAACAGTTAGACAGACCTCGCTACATCAACAAATCTTCTATATAAATAAAATCAAATTACGTTCGTTGGTATTTTTGCATTATTAGAAAGGTTATGGCTACAGATTGGTCCCATTTTAAAAGAAGTTCAAAATTTTAAAAATTAAACGGTGTCCCCATGCAACATACATGTTTTTTACGTGTATTATGAACTTTATAGGTCACCAATTTAAAATTAAAAAAAAGTGCGTATCACTGTAGCTCCCAATAACAAAAAGTAATTAAAAAATAAAAATTAAAGGGTGACCCCATAGGTGACGTAATTTCACCTTTATGGTCCTATCTTTTGAACTGTTATAGACAAACACTTGAAAGTTGCACAGACTATTCGTTACTGTCTGTTATAATAAGTATAAATATTTAAAATTAGAAATTAAAGGGTGTCCCATTAGTTGGTTTATTTTGATATATATATGGCCAAACTTTTGAACCGCTATAGACAGACAGTTGAAATTTACAAAGAACTTGTATTCCTAAGTCCGCTAAAATAACAAGTGTAAAATATGAATTTGGAAATTAAAGGGTGTCCCAATAGTTAATGTAAAAGTAATATATATGGCCAAACTTTTCAACTGTTATAGATAGACAGTTGAAATTTACAAAGAACCTTTATTGCTTAGTCCGCTATACAACAAGTATAAAATTTGGATCTATAAATTAAAGGGTGTCCCCATTATTGATGTAATTTGACCATTATGTCCTCATCTTTGGAACCGTTGTAGACAAACACTTGAAAAATAGACAGAATGTTCACTACTATGTCTGGTATAACAACAAGAATAAATATTTAAAATATGAAATTAAAGGGTGTCCCAATAGTTGATGTAATTTGATGTATATGGACACAAAGTTAAAATTTAAAAAGAATCTGTATGACAAAGTCCTCTTTAAAAAGTATTTATATTAAAATTTGAATTTAAAGGGTGTCCCAATAGGTGACGTCCTATGATATATATGACCCTATCTTATAAACAGTTATTGATAAACACTTAACAATTAGACAGAATGTCCATTACTATATCTGTTATAATAAGTATAAATATTTAAAATTATAAATTACAGGGTGTCGCAATAGCTTATGTAATTTGATGTATATGACCAAACTTTTAAACCGTTACAGAAAGACGGTTGAAATTTACAATGAACCTGTATTGCTACGACCGCTATAACTAGTATAAAATTTGAATTCGGAAATTACAGGGTGTCGCAATAGTTACCGTCTTAAAGAAACATGATTTTAAGTTTGTCTGTTTTGAAGTCGGTTTTTTTTTTTGCAAGAATTATTTTTTAAATCTTTATCGTAACCCACCTTAGGTTTTTGCGGAAAGAAAAATTGACCATGCCCACTTTAACGCCCACTTTTTTATTTATCTTATATCGATAAAAAAAAAACAACAAAAATAGTATAAATTAGTTATTTTGTACAAATAAATTGTTTAAAAGTTTCAAAAAAAATTCTTCAGCATAATATGTAATAAAAAATAAAATATTTTATGGTTTTAATATAAACGTGTGTCTAACTCGACTGTAATCAAATTATACTTTTTTTAAATCCTACCAAAAATATGTTGAAGTTAATTTTTAATATTAACACGTTTAGTAAAAAATTGTCAATAGAAAAAAGAGTTCCTTCAAAATCCAGACGCACTCTACATTAAGTGGAAGAAAATCTTGTGCACAACGCCAAAAAACAACAGAATCATGATATAACCGTTCGGATGTGAGCCTTAGCTACCTATCGCACTTTTATTGATAAGTGCGATAACAATGGAGCTTGGCAGAACACTTTGCATTCCATAGCATTCTTCTGATTCAATTCTTTGCTTTTATAATGTTTTATTAGGAAAAAATAATGTTAATTCAGCACTCGAAATTCATTTTTTTTTTCGCTTTCAATGGCTATCAAAAACCAACTAATAGACGCAGCTTGTCAAAATTTGACTGTAGTCCAGCAATAGATACTAGTTAACGGGAGTAATGAATATTAAAAACAAAAGCTGACTGGTGTAAGTTTGTAAAGACAGATTTTACAACTTGAGTTTGTTTGTTAATTATAAATGTACAGATTAATGTTCCTTATGATTATGATTTTTTAATGACATATTGATGCACCCTCTTAGCATTACTAACATTAGTTTTGTTATTAATGAAAATTATCAGTTAAAAAAATATTATTTAATTTCATCTTATTTTCAAAAGTTTTGACCACTACTGTTAATATTTATAAGGGTTTTTTTTTAATTCAACAAGCCATACAAACAACCAGTTTAAGATCGACTAAATTCAAACAAAATTTTTGCTAAAATAACTAAATATATGTGAGTGAACAAGAAACCTTTTAGAAGCACATGTGAGAAATTCTTATTATAATCTTGGCGTTTTATTTGAAGTCTATAAAAGTAAATAAATCGGGCACGTGTAAGTCGAACTAGCACATAAAGGGTTTCGTACTGTACACGCTTAAATTGGTTTTACACGATGTATATTAGTCATATGACTTGTCACTTTTCCATGTGTAAATTCTATATACATCGTGTGGTTCGTTTCAAACATAACCTGTGTATTTTCCATGTGTAAAATACATATGACATTTTTCAGTTAGAACGTGTTTCATTTTAAGGTGACAAAGCATCTGACATCCTTTAATGCCAACTTGATTCTTTGTTATTTTCACATTTATGTGGTACTAAAAGCGCTAAAATTGTGACAAAAGCACTTGGTTTTAATCAGCTGTGGTTGGCAATACAAAACTGTGTGGCGGCAAAATTATATATTGTAGGTTATGCCAGATGTAATTACACATGTATGTTTCAGTCGTAAAGTAGCTCTGGGTTGGGGAACACCTGCGCGCGTTATTGTCATTATCGCTTAAAGTCAATCATGCCGTCCTTGTTGCTATGCCTTCAAGTGGTTTACGTCTCACTCACACTAGCTGATTGGCTTCCACGAATAACTGTACTGTTGTACTGTATTGGTGGTTGCCATGTGTAATAGTTTTGGTTATCGTGTATAACCTATTAATTTTAATTAAATATGTCGGAAATTGGAGGAGAACCATTTTGAAAAACTCAATTTCATCTCTGGAGGAGAACCATTAAACTCAACTTTTTCACTAGAGGAGAACCATTAAACTCAAGTTTTTATCACTCGAAGAGCACCATTAAACTCTTATTAATTTTATCTAGCTGAATTTGGAGCCTCACTTCCTATATGAAGGTATAGGTCGCGCTGCAGATATTGGAGGAAGCCAAGGCAATCACACCCTGGAGCATTGGTCTCGTAACTTTCCCAATTTTTTTGGACAGAAACAAAAAAAAACATTTATATTTGAAA
The DNA here is from genome assembly GCA_949628195.1 of Phasia obesa. Classification (NCBI taxonomy): domain Eukaryota; kingdom Metazoa; phylum Arthropoda; class Insecta; order Diptera; family Tachinidae; genus Phasia; species Phasia obesa. The sequence goes on along the minus strand of OX451215.1, from coordinate 206,273,965 downwards.
GCAAAAATTATAAACCGTATGTAAAATGGCTATTTTGACAAACATATGAAATTACATATGGGTTATTAAACTGACAAGACATATGACAAATACACGTCGCACAGTGGCTGAAAATCGTTTTTCGTTTGCTAAAATTCTGTAACTTTTGAACCGATCAAAATATTAAATTAATTTTTTTTTTAATGGATAGATATTTAGCTCAGCTTGATTCAGTTTTAATTACATTAAAATTGATTGAGGACTTTTTAAGGAATTCGAGGTCAAAGTTGAACATTTTAATTTTTTTAACTTTCAGAGTGAAATATGGGTTTATTCTGTGTGTAACATAGTAAAATATCCCTCTAAGATCCAAAAAACTATATATATATTCTTGATCAGTGATGAAATCTAAGACGATATAGCTATGTCCGTCTGTCCATACGTCCGTCTGTCCATCCGGCCGTCCGTCCATTCGCCTGTCTCTATGAACACGATTCAGTCTAAACGAAAAGAGCTAGACCCTTGAAATTTAGTACATATATATCTTGAAGGATAGGGCAGGCTAAATTCGTAAATGGGCCAAATCGGACCAGGGGGAAAAAATTCCCCTAAGAAGAACTAAACCAACCCCTGAAAAACTACACATTTTTACAAGTTTTTTTGTAAATTTGTTAAGCAAATGAAACATTTTTATGTCAAAGAAGGTTCGAGGTCTTCACCCTGGAGCCAGAAAATCATAAATATTTATTTTTGGACCCCGCCCCCTTTTTGTGGGCGTTTATATAGCATATTATATGAAAAATAGTGTCAATAATTAACAAATTGTATTACCTAAGCCTAGATTGCATAAAAAATTAATTTTTAAGCTTTCATGACGAATGGAAAATGTACTCGGATCTTCTGCGCTACCTTCACCTTACCCTTTTTAAATCTGAAAATAAGCTTGAAATCCACTCCTGTTATTTCAGATGCTGTTTCTGGATCTGAAAAGAATCTTCTTGCGGTGTTGCGATCATTTGTATTGCCTGACCCTTGTTTTGGCTGATCTATAATCAGTCCACGTTTGCGATATTCATCTTGAACATGTTTCTTTTTTGAACTTCTTAACTCTTTGTTGGTCACGTTGTTTCTTATTGATCCTGAAGACCCGAAATCCAAATCATAACTGATTTTTAGTATGTGTTCCATAAGTCGTATTCTTGCGTGTAGTGTATTCGGTATAATCTAATGATTTTGCTGGGACTTGGTTTAATTGGGTTGATGTTGCTTGGCATATAATGCAGCTGGATGCAGCCTTCGTGTTAGTCAAAGCCTGACCCACTTTTCCATCTATCATTGTCAGGACTAACTGGTAGCTTACTTCAATTTGCTGCCCATCTAACTGTAATTGTAATGGCTGTAGTGCTGTAATTTGGGCCTTGATATCACTAATTTCTTTATTAATAACATCATTTGTTTCTTTTTTGAATTGAAATTTGATTGGCCTGCAGTATTTCGTAGAAGATGGTGTCTCATTTTTTCAAATATCCATTGTTTGCGTTGTAATAGTCGAAGGCTCTGAATCTTCCAAAATCTTTTTCAATCGCAATGGTACAAATGATACCATGAACATATCTGAGTCAGAAATATTTTCACATACAGCTTGTTTATATTGTTTTTGTCCCGAAGAACCATCACATCCCCATTTACAAAAAAGAATTAACTTTGTGTTTCCGTATTTCTTCAACTCATTTCCTGTTATTGATTGCAGCAAGCGTGCGGCTGTGTGATCAAGTAGAGATTGTAGTTGTACCTCTGCCGAAATTGGTGTGATTGTAATAGTGTCCTTTGATGGCAAACAGTCCATTTTAGCAGCGGTTATGTGATGATATGCTGGATATATATTTGAGCCTTTTTCAATCGCACGCTGTCTGAGTTTAATATATTGCTGTTTTGTTAATTTCAAATACAGAAATAATGCTAATGCCTCCTCATTTGTGTACTGTATTGCATCATTCGGAGTTGGTATACTTTTAAGAATCCGTTTTGTTCTCGGTGGACTAGCTTTAACAACTTTTTCAATGATATCCACTTTTGTAAATTGGTTCTGTGATCGTAATGGATGTAGGAAAGATTCTTTTATATTTGTAGAACCAAAGGCATCGTTAATATCTTTAAGCTTCCGCCTCTTAGATCTATCGCTGCAATTGTCCACTAATGATTTGCGTGGTCTTCCAGCCTTATCTTGCTTTGCTGTTTCTGCAGCGACAGTAAGTTGACCTTCTAACCACTTTGCACTTTTTATATAAAATTTTTGTTTACTGTACATAACTTCTTTGTAGCGTTTTTTTAGTACTTTGACGAAATTATATAATTGCTCTTGCATTTCGGTGCTACACGAATTTAAGTTTAATTTTATTTTAACGTAACTAAGAACATCTTCCTGATTTTTGTTTCTAAAATACACTTCGGCCAGTTCTTTATAACTGAAGCTCTCCATTTTCTTTTGAATATTTTTATTTGCGTTTGTTATGTTTTATCCGTACACTTAAAGGATTAAGTTATTACTGAGTAATCCCTTAACGAATCCGTACTTTTATAAATTTTTAGATACATGTTCTTCACACACTGATCTTTAATTTCATAGCAGGTAGCGCTTAAATTGAACAAAACTGCACTCATGCGTCAATATGGGGTTGTTTTTTAACTTTAGTGGTTTAATGTCGCAATTATTGTTATAAAATTGTTTATGACTTTGGTTGACCCTAACATTTGATAACAGGTAAATTTAGAAAGAGATCATATGCTTCCTGTAGAGCCCATTGTGATAATTTTATTACTTATTTTTTGCTGATCAAAACAAAGCCATTAAACCCTTTCGAAGGTATTATATTTATTTTTTTTAGTTATACGTAGCCTAAACTAAAAAAAATAAACTTTTAGGCAAAAAAGTGAAAATTTAATACACCATTGTATATGAATTTTTTTCGAGTAATTTCGTTAAAATGAAAAAAGTGTTCTACAGGCGGCTCGTGGCGGGTGCAAAAGTATATATAGCCTTAAAGAGGACACTTTCACCTTTCTCGTGGTTGTATACGTTTCTTGATCCCTTTTGTTCCCTTGAAGTTCTATTCCACTAAAGTTTAAATTTGAGGAAAATATAGTAGTTTCATAAATATTTCATAACGCCCCTAATATTAAACGCTAGAGCTGTGTCTACTTAGTACAACTAAAGACAATAATCCTACCAACATTACAAAAAAAACCGCAGACCATTATCGATGATAGCTTGCGAGTAGTAACCATTTAATTTTGTTAAAAAACCAAAGAAAAACACCTTTTTCTGAAATTAAAAAAAAAGTTGAGTTTGACAGCATGCCACGCCCACAATTATCAATATTTTAACATAATTTTTTGGCTACCTTAATTTGGATATATTAACTACAAAATGACGTAAAAATTTTAAAAATCGGTGACAAAAAAAAATTTACTTTTGGCCAACGAAAAACGATTTTCAGCCACTGTGCGTCGTGTAAATCCAATTTTAATAGCTTCATATAAAATGTATTCCATTGAATGCAGCGTTGCCATATACTTTTCTAAAAAAAAATTACACTACTTTTTCACTATTGAAATATTAGAATAGAATAGATATTTTTGCGGAAAAAGTATCCTTTATTTGAACTTTACTCAGGTACCTACTCACATTATTTTATTAAAATTCAGCCCAGGTTTTCAGATTTTTTTCCCCTGTTTCACCAAAATCGATGTAAAAAATCGGAAAAATGATTTTTCTTAGATCTTGCTAACAATATATATATTTTTTTAAACTTATAAAAAATATTTTTAATATATCACCGACAAAAATTAAATTAAAATCGCCAAAAATAGAAAAAAAAACGCCAAAACGGAAAAGTATATTCATATTTTATTTTGTTATTTAAAACAAAATAAAATTGATTAGAGAACACGAGAAAGGTACAATATTTACTTAAGGCAATAAGAAATTTATTGGTTAATAACTAGCCCTTACCGCCGAAATATAATAAGTCTTAATTTTCCGATTTTCGTTTTTTGATAAAAAATCGATTTTTTATGATCATTCGCATCATCTCTAGAAAATAATAAACAACTTTCTTGAATATATGAACTTCCTAGGAATGATTCTTAACACCGTTTAGGTAGCGCAAAACTGAAAAATTTCCCGAAAATTTTTTAATTTCATTTGTTTTTTCTTTACTTCAACATTGAGATACTATAAAGCCTTCTCCCGTAAGTGAGTAGTTTATTGAGATCTTAGGTTCATTTTTGTAGTTGATTGTTTTCTTGAATTTTGAACGGTTTGCTACCTATGGACCTGAACAGGGGAAAAAAGGTAAAAAAAATTGAATTTTTTAAAGCTTTTGCGATTTTGACCTTGAAGATGAAGTTTTTATGATTTTATATGTTCAAAATTTTTGTTCTTTATGACAAGAGCTACAACTTTGCCTCAGAGAGTATATCAAAATTCCAAACGGTTTGCAAAATATGAGCTTGAGTAAATGATAATTTTTTTGCAAAAATGACATCGAGGCCCCACATCTTTGAGGGACCATAAAAAAAAACTTGAGGACTTTGGGCAAAACTGGGAGACAGGGGTCTTTTTTTTTTGGTGTTTTATCACGTAGTGGTGTCCGTATATGATTATTTTTTCCGTGTTGCACTGTGTTAGATTAGCAGATATGAAACAATGTATTTTTGACAAGACATTAGCGAAAAAACGAGGGCAAATACAATCAGCTGGGCTATCGCCTTCACCTGGAGTGAATTCACCTTGGTTCTAACCAACAGACGATAGATGATTGTAATAAAATTTCTCGTATACTATTATCTGAAATTGATTGGTTAAATAGATGATGTTTACAATTAAGCAGCATCTAAAATAGATGAATAAAAAGAATGCTGTAGTAAGATCTAGCGATCTAAAAAATACATTGTAATTCTACTTATGTAATTAGAGAAAACAAACAAACTTCAAGCTTGACTTAATTACAATTCATTTGTATGTTAACAAATAGTTTGTTTGACAAATAAATTTAAATGTTAAATAACTAGTAATCAATTTACAATGTATTATTTATTATTATTTATTGAACCAAAAATTTCAGTTAATTTATAAATATGTAAAAGTGGTTAATAACGATTAATTTTTATTTTCATTTTAAATTTTTAAAGAGCATAAAAAATTTCCTTCATTTCAGCGAATTAGTGGAAATTGATCATCACCATTAAATGGAAAACAACTTCAAACACTTAATTAATGAAAGAAGATCAACATAATTGTCACAATTGTTTATAAAAGAAATTCGATTACACAATGAGGGTTTTAAATTTCACATCATCTAAATTATATTTATTAAACAGACTCATAAACAAGCATGGAAAATTTACAATTTGTTTATTGAACATTTTTTTTACACTTTTCAATGAATGACCCATATTTTCAACAAAAAAAAACTTTTCGCGGCAACTATGGAAAAGAATAGAAGAGGGGCGAATAATATTTATTGATACATATCAATTTGTTAAAGCGAAAACACAAGATTGTTGACCCAATCTTTCTTTTCATTGTCATATTAAAAGTCGGGGGTTTTAATAATTAATATTTTAACCGCTCAAAAGCTATTCACATAAAAAACTAAGAATTATTCAAAGCACATTAATCAGGTAGCCTCACTATGGAGGGAGGGGAAATTTTAAGGCGAAAAATTTATTTTTTTTTGCATGTATTTTGACACTTAAACTCACAATTTTTCCCCATAAATAGAAGTTTAACTGTCAAACTTCATATAAAAAAAATTTAAAATTTTCGCTTTAATGTTTCCCCTCCATAGTGAGGCCCCCTGATAAATATGCCTTGAATTATTATTTTTTACAAATAGGAAACGCTCTTTTTTTCAATTTCCCATACCTATGTAAAGTATAGTAATCGTGAAAAAATCGATGTCGGGATTTCAACGGATTTATACGTTTGAGGTCTCCTGAATCCATTTTGACTATTTTTGCGATGATGTCTGTTTTGTGAAGGCTCTACAGGTCATACCGTTTGAAATTTTTGACTATTTTTGCGATGATGTCTGTTTTATGAAGGCACTACAGGTCATACAGTTTGAAATTTCAAAATGAAATTCAGTATGCGCCTTCGGTATATGGAGGTGATTAGCTGAATAGTTTTTGGGAATAATCGGGAGGGGGTAAGGGATAGTTTACTTGACACCAAACGATAAAAAGTAGTTTCAAGGCTCCATCTTTTTTTAAGTAAACGATAATAATTTTTCACTTTGTATAGGAGGTTCCACGCCCACTACACAATGAATCTTAATATGTGGATTACTAATGCAAAATTCCAAGGAGCTACCTATTGTAGTTTTATAGATACACGATAATAGTTTTTAATGTCTCAATTCATTCTGTAATTGGACACACTATGCGCATTAGCACTGGGGTTACTCGTGCGAAGTTTCAAGCCAATAGATAGAATTGTAGTTCGCCAGAAATACGATAATATTTTTTCACTTTGTATGGGAGGTATCACGCCCACTATTCCAATCCACTCTATCTTTCACTAAACTATGTATGTTAATACAGAGGTTACGGGTGCAAAATTTCAAGGCGCTACCTATTACTCTTACCAAGCAACACGATGATAAATATTTACTTTGTATGGGAAGTGTCGAATATCCAAAAAATAAGTACCCTATTTTATCAACTTATATCTAATAAAAAACTGTGGAAAGGTCGATTCATCAGTGTAAACAACTACAGCTTTCCGACAAACAAAAACATTTTGTGCTTTATATATATAGAAGAAGCTATAGATATGGCGTGAAAGGCGATATCAGCAGTTGGGTTAAGGATAGCCGATCCTCGTCTGCTGGCTAAATCGACAAAATATAATTGTTTGGAGGGCTTTATATATGGCCCGTCCTTACTTTTTTAAAAATAAGACTGGCAAGAACATTACCGTTAACAGCTAGTGGTAATTCCTTCTCATCCAATTGGATGAGAAGGAATGTTGACTGGAAACAATGTTTTTCCAATAGAAAGTCAAACAAGCGACATACTAGAGGGGACATTTTGGGAACATGTTAGTTCTCAAAATGGCCTAGTCAATTGGATAGCAAGAATGTAAGACTTAACGTTTAAAGATTTTTTTTTCTTTGAAGCAATCCTGCCAGTAGTTATATGCTTGTCTCAAAGATTAAGTTATGCATGTCTAAGTACACACGAATTAAGGGTGAAACCGCAAAAGGCTCATTGTATCAGTTATGGATCCGGAAAGTCATTGATTCGTTGTGTGAACAAACCAGAACCTTTGTTTTAATTAGAAGACAACATTGTGTAGACGACTGGCGAGATAATGAGGTTAAAAGTTTAACCCCCGAGGTGCTGTGGTATTTGACGTTTGCAGAAAAGGCACAATAGTACTAAATTTTCCATCCCTGATATCAACTGCTTGTTGACCAGTTTACGAACTGATTCAAAGAAGTTCAATAATCTCTCTCACAACAATAGTAACAAAATTTTAAATATTTTTTTGAATTCAAATTTATGGTTGAAAAACGGAAATTAAAAGATGTGCCAACTACATACATATATGTACATATGAATATGGACCAAAACATTTGGTTTGAGAGATGAACACATCTCGTTGGATTTTTTGTTTTTCCTTTTAAAACGGCAAGAATAAAATAGAATTTGCAACTAGCATCCATGCTAAGAGTGCACGATCGCATTACGATGACCATGATCATCATCATTGACTGTGTAGCAGACATTAAGCGATTCAAATATCATTATTACTGAGAGATAATGCTTTAACGAGGCAGGTTTAAACTGGTTGCAACAAGTTTTAAACTGCTGCATGTAGAAAACAATAAGCTTTGTTTTTATTTTTTTGCATTATTTTCAAACTCAATGGCTTTTTGTTGTAATATATGTATGAGAAAGAAACAATAAAGTATTACAGATTAAGGGCATTAATGGTGGAGGTGAAGTGAAAAAAAAATTAAAAAATGCAAAATGTAAAAAATGGTACAGGCCAGGATTCACTATCCTACACAATAGTACGATTCAAGCACAACAAAATCTGTTAGAAGTCTGTCCTACTCAAAAAATCGTTTCAAAATTGCATTGTATGGGAATTTTATAACAACACAATTTATTTTATGTAACATTTTGTAGATTTTTTGTTTCACTGTAGAATTTATGAAAAAATAGTTTCTAAATAAAAAAAATATCGATAATCAGTTTTCCACTTAAACTATAATAAGATTTCTTCGTACAATTGAAAACAAATAAAAGGAGTGGAACAACAAGTATCTATAAACACCTCTATTTATTCATAAGCTACTCGTAAATAATAAAAAATAATAAAAACAATTTCAATAAATCTAAAGAGCAGAGAACAGATTTATCTTTTATTTCAATTGGAAATTGTCAGTCAAAAACTAACTAATTAAATATTGCAATGCCGTACGGTTATAACTTATTCAGTAAATATTTGATGTTAAGTAATGTTTAATAAGTGAAAGTCCTATATTTGTTCATGCCGAATGTTATATACCCTTCACCATAGTAATTTTAAATATTCCCTTAGTCTTTTATGTTTCCCAATTTCACAATAATATACATTTGGGTTTTACTTTTATGATTTCTACTTCATTATTACAAATTTTTAAGATATAGTATTTTTTCTTTATATTTTATCGAAAATTTTTTGTTAAAATTTTATCCAATTTTTGTTTTTAATTTTATCGAAAATATTTTGTTAAAATTTTATCGAAAATTTTGTATAAAAATTTTATCGAAAAATTTTTGTTAAAATTGAATCAAAATTTTTTTGTAAAAATTATATCGAACATTTTTTGTAAAAATTTTATAGATATTTTTTTGTAAAAATTTTATAGAAATTTTTTTTGTAAAAATTTTATAGAAATTTTTTTTGTAAAAATTTTATAGAAATTTTTTTTGTAAAAATTTTATAGAAATTTTTTTTGTAAAAATTTTATAGAAATTTTTTTTGTAAAAATTTTATAGAAATTTTTTTTGTAAAAATTTTATAGAAATTTTTTTTGTAAAAATTTTATAGAAATTTTTTTTGTAAAAATTTTATAGAAATTTTTTTTGTAAAAATTTTATAGAAATTTTTTTTGTAAAAATTTTATAGAAATTTTTTTTGTAAAAATTTTATAGAAATTTTTTTTGTAAAAATTTTATAGAAATTTTTTTTGTAAAAATTTTATAGAAATTTTTTTTGTAAAAATTTTATAGAAATTTTTTTTGTAAAAATTTTATAGAAATTTTTTTTGTAAAAATTTTATAGAAATTTTTTTTGTAAAAATTTTATAGAAATTTTTTTTGTAAAAATTTTATAGAAATTTTTTTTGTAAAAATTTTATAGAAATTTTTTTTGTAAAAATTTTATAGAAATTTTTTTTGTAAAAATTTTATAGAAATTTTTTTTGTAAAAATTTTATAGAAATTTTTTTTGTAAAAATTTTATAGAAATTTTTTTGTAAAAATTTTATAGAAATTTTTTTTGTAAAAATTTTATAGAAATTTTTTTTGTAAAAATTTTATAGAAATTTTTTTTGTAAAAATTTTATAGAAATTTTTTTTGTAAAAATTTTATAGAAATTTTTTTTGTAAAAATTTTATAGAAATTTTTTTTGTAAAAATTTTATAGAAATTTTTTTTGTAAAAATTTTATAGAAATTTTTTTTGTAAAAATTTTATAGAAATTTTTTTTGTAAAAATTTTATAGAAATTTTTTTTGTAAAAATTTTATAGAAATTTTTTTTGTAAAAATTTTATAGAAATTTTTTTTGTAAAAATTTTATAGAAATTTTTTTTGTAAAAATTTTATAGAAATTTTTTTTGTAAAAATTTTATAGAAATTTTTTTTGTAAAAATTTTATAGAAATTTTTTTTGTAAAAATTTTATAGAAATTTTTTTTGTAAAAATTTTATAGAAATTTTTTTTGTAAAAATTTTATAGAAATTTTTTTTGTAAAAATTTTATAGAAATTTTTTTTGTAAAAATTTTATAGAAATTTTTTTTGTAAAAATTTTATAGAAATTTTTTTTGTAAAAATTTTATAGAAATTTTTTTTGTAAAAATTTTATAGAAATTTTTTTTGTAAAAATTTTATAGAAATTTTTTTTGTAAAAATTTTATAGAAATTTTTTTTGTAAAAATTTTATAGAAATTTTTTTTGTAAAAATTTTATAGAAATTTTTTTTGTAAAAATTTTATAGAAATTTTTTTTGTAAAAATTTTATAGAAATTTTTTTTGTAAAAATTTTATAGAAATTTTTTTTGTAAAAATTTTATAGAAATTTTTTTTGTAAAAATTTTATAGAAATTTTTTTTTGTAAAAATTTTATAGAAATTTTTTTTGTAAAAATTTTATAGAAATTTTTTTTGTAAAAATTTTATAGAAATTTTTTTTGTAAAAATTTTATAGAAATTTTTTTTGTAAAAATTTTATAGAAATTTTTTTTGTAAAAATTTTATAGAAATTTTTTTTGTAAAAATTTTATAGAAATTTTTTTTGTAAAAATTTTATAGAAATTTTTTTTGTAAAAATTTTATAGAAATTTTTTTTGTAAAAATTTTATAGAAATTTTTTTTGTAAAAATTTTATAGAAATTTTTTTTGTAAAAATTTTATAGAAATTTTTTTTGTAAAAATTTTATAGAAATTTTTTTGTAAAAATTTTATAGAAATTTTTTTGTAAAAATTTTATAGAAATTTTTTTGTAAAAATTTTATAGAAATTTTTTTGTAAAAATTTTATAGAAATTTTTTTGTAAAAATTTTATAGAAATTTTTTTGTAAAAATTTTATAGAAATTTTTTTGTAAAAATTTTATAGAAATTTTTTTGTAAAAATTTTATAGAAATTTTTTTGTAAAAATTTTATAGAAATTTTTTTGTTAAAACTTTATAGAAATTTTTTTGTTAAAACTTTATAGAAATTTTTTTGTTAAAACTTTATAGAAATTTTTTTGTTAAAACTTTATAGAAATTTTTTTTTTAATTTTATCCAAATTTGTTTGTTAAAACTTTATTATATAGAAATTTTTTTGTTAAAATTTTATAGAAATTTTTTTGTTAAAATTTTATAGAAATTTTTTTGTAAAAATTTTATAGAAATTTTTTTGTTAAAACTTTATAGAATTTTTTTTTTTTTTTTAATTTTATCCAAATTTGTTTGTTAAAACTTTATTATATAGAAATTTTTTTGTTAAAATTTTATAGAAATTTTTTTGTTAAAATTTTATAGAAATTTTTTTGTTAAAACTTTATCGAAAATTTTTTGCGAAACTTTTATTGAAAATTTTTTGTTAAAACTTTATGGAAATTTTTTTTTTAAATCTTTATTGAAAATTTTTTGTAAAAATTTAATGGAAAATTTTTTGTAAAAATTTAATGGAAAATTGTTTTCTAAAAATTTCGAAAATTTTTTGTTCTAAATTTATCGAAAATTTTTTGTTCTAAATTTATCGAAATTTGTATGTAAAAATTTTATCGAAAGTTTTTTGTAAACATTTTACAGAAAATATATTGTAAAAGTTAGGACCTTCCTTCAATCTATATTCCGTTAGAATGGTCAGGCTAAAGCACATAGGAGGGTCATATTTTATCGAAAAATTTTTATTAAAATTATATGGAAATTTTTTGAAAAAATTTTAACGAAATTTTTTTGTAAAAATTTTAACGATCATTTTTTATGAAAGATTTATCGAAAATTTTTTGTAAAAAATTTATCGAAATTTTTTTGTAAAAAATTAATCGAAATTTTTATATAAAAATTTTATTGAAAGTTTTTTGCAAAAATTATACAGAAAATTTCCTGTAAAAGTTAGGTCTTTCCTGCAATCTATATTCCGTTACAATGGTCAGACTGAAGAACATTGGGAGGATCACATTGACCCCCAATGTCGCTTTAGACTGCTTCTGGGTCAACGTGGGTCTATCGGCTACCTCTGTGTGTGTTGCTTTCTATAAAGGCCTTTAAATTAAATCATAGCAGAACAACCTAAAAACAGACAAAAATTGCCCCTCGCTGGGGGCTATTGATCCCTCTGTATGCACTCCATGCAATCTGCTGGCCGCGGTCTAATATTTATTTACCCAAAAAATCAAAGGAAAATCATTAATCCGAAAAAAATTAAAACAACAACGTGAAAAAATATAGGTGGGCGTGGTTTTTTGCCCGCAACCTCGAATGGAATAGTCTGTTGCTGAATTGCATTAGCGAAATTTTCGAAACTATGCCTGGCAGATTGATAAGCTTAAATTTTCTATATCTCTTCTGGCAAAGTCGATTTCAACCGAACACAGAAGAACAGACAGACATCGCTTCTTCAATAAATAATTTTAAGTGAATCGCTTTTTTTTAAAGTTTGCTGAGTGTGAACGTGAACATAATAATATTGACAATGATTGATAGGTTTAAAGAACTTTTCTCCTGCAATAACTACAATCGTCTCTATTACTTGTATGCATGTATGTATGTATGTATGTATGCATGTATGAGTTACTCTAAGTTGCGGATTGTTTTTTATTTTAATTGCTAGTGGAATATTCCTTCAAAATTTCGATTTGTTTATGCGAAAATTATTAATAAATACTAAACAACAGACAAGTGGATGATTAAAGTTGCTTCAATGTAATTCAGAAAACATAAACAATTCTGTTTAATTTTCATTGAATTGTTTATGAAATTTAATTCAAAGTGGAAAACTAAATTTTTCTTGCAGAAAGTTGAAGGCATGCAATTAAAATAATTGTAAAGATTTTAATATTTAGTAATTCCAGAGAGATAAAATAAAATTAAAAACCAGCATAAATTGAAATAAAGAAACGATAAGTCATTTTTACCTGTACATCCTAATAAAGGACCAAATAGACGACACCAACCGCTTGTCAAACATAATGAACAAGCAATTTTGTATAAATAAGTGTAGTGTTTTTATATTCGTCCAGCCGCTAGAAGCTTTTTTGTACAAAAATGAAAATTTTTGGATATTTTAACACTCTATTGTATTTTGTATCATTGCATACTACTACTAGCCTACCGGAGAACCCTAAAGAAGAATTATATATAAGTTTATGTGTATGTAAATGTATATTTTAATGATAAATTACTGCAGTACATTCGACGTCTTAAACGTGTTATTTTTATATAGTCTAGATGCAAATTAATAAAGTATATTTTGCAAACTATTTGTGTCGCCCTTTATGGTCCCAGTTCAAAAATGTTTCACTGTCCTTCATACGATGAGTAGTCTAACGACTTTCTAGTTTTTGAATTCCCTCCAAATAATAAGATTTCTGAAGGACCTAAAAATATGCTTTTTTTACATGTTTGAACCTATTTTTTTTTTTAATTTGGAAACAGGAAATAGTCCTTAGGCTCTAAAGCTGAAGAGCAAATTGGATGGAGAGCAGTTTGTAGTTTAACACATGGCTTTGAATTGATTACGGCACTTATAGCGCAGATATTAATGTAGGAGGAATATCGAAGTAGACCACTTCTTAAATGGATCCTTTTTCGAACCCCTTCCGTCCTTAATGATAATGGACATCCTTGCTTCTATTGAGTCACGTGCTACAACCAGTCTTTAATCTAGAGTGTAGTGATTTCAGACTGTCGACTGGTAACTATCGGCATTCTACCTCATCACGGAGTCGTAGTGATTGCTATCATATCATTTTCCCAAGGCTTAGTTCCCCCATGGCATTTATATTTACCAAGCTTCTGTCCGTGGTCCTAAGTCTTCTGAACCCAGTGATGGACATTCACACACAATGTGCGTTACCGTCTTAGCGTCTTCTAGGCATAGTCTGCAAGTATTATCTTCTTTGGTTTTCATCTAAGCTAGATGATACTTGACCTGTCTTTAACGCCGTTATCCAGCTTAAGGTACCTCTATTAGATCTAAGCACCTTGCTGTTGTTCCTGCTTTCTTTGTGCACTATTCGACCCTCCCTTCATCTTCTCAGGTTTAGTGACTTCAGCCATTGTAGTACCTTCACTCGTAATAAGCCATTACCCAGTGATACTCAGATCCCTTTTTTGCCCTTTTAGCGAAGATGGTAATGCTGGAAATTTCTACTACTTTTATTACTGAATACTTCTCAATACTTATCAATTGGTTACTCCTTAGTACTCAATACTTTTGTTTACATGATGGAAACGTAACGTTAACGAAACTGTTAATCAGAATTTAATGAACCTGTTAAATTTTGTATTAAATTTGTTTATAAGAATATAACGCTAAAAGTACCGAGCACAAACTTCTGAGCATTGACTACTCAAGAAAAGGATTAAATACTCGATTCTCGGTATCCACTACTTAATACTTTATCAGCACCAGCAGATAGCTTTTAAAAATCCAAATATTCATGCATAATGTCATGTACCCGCTCGGTTGAGATACCGATAGTCCCAGCCACCTTATGAATATTTATTATTCGATTGTTCAATATTATTTTATGGATTTTATAGACTCTATCAGTCATTTTTGCTGATGCGATAAATCACTTTTTTATCTTTTGGATAACGCTTAGTGCGTTTTGCTGTCCCTAGTGATTCTTTTTTATAATTCTTAAGACCCTAAAATAAACAAAAGTAATGTAGGTGAACAAAACTCTGTGTTTTTTGTTCATACACTCGAACTGTGTTCGTGTTTCACTCAAACATAAAACGGCTTGAACTAGCCCCGGTTCATTGTTATTATGTTCAACATTTACTCATAGTTATTCAAACTTGCTTATGGAAACTATGCAAGCTCATCGTATTTAGCTCGCTGGACTTCACTGTTTATAGCTGTCCACTCATCGTTATTCGTGTGCAATAAACCGTCATAATTTAAATGAAATATTATAACGAGCGTTTAACGAGCTTCATTTTGTGTGCTCATATAGTTCTTTAGTAGATAATAGTTACAGAGAAAAAGCCATAGAATTATCAAAGTATTTTTTCTCTTATTTTCCTCTGGAAAGAAAAAATAGCATTCCTTTGAAATATTTTTTGTCGTAATTTTTAGCCTCCGGTCTTTTGTCTCAATATAATTATTTTTACATTCGAAAATTCTTGTCGATTGGAACATAACATTTAGTTTTGGCCTTCATTTAATTCACAAAATAAATTTATTACTGAATTTTTCAATTTTTAATGTCTTCACATTCGAAATGGTCAACAAATAAAATTGTTTTTATCTGATCATCAGCATCAGCTGATTAGCATCAGTTTCGCAAACTAAATTGTGTATGCATATCAGCTGCAGCTCAGTTGTTCATTTCCGAACAGGCTCATACACAAATTTGTTTACTAAATCGATAGTATAAAGGGTGTTTTTTTCTAAGGTGGCTTAATGCCATTAGTATTTTAATATGAATTTAACTATATTTACACTGCGGCTGGCATTGATATAGTGGTCTAATTATGTACAATTTTTTTTCGAAACAGCATCTCGATAATGGTTCAATTCGTCTAAGATGCTGATTATTCTGAAGATTTATTACTAAGTAGTTTATTTATACAAAATTCTTTCTCTACTATTAGTTATTAGCCAAACTCTTTTAAAGCGAACTCAAGCCTTACTTTAAAATTATATTGTTTTTTTTTTTATTGAATTACCCACCAAACCAAATGTTCCGATTTCATAAAGAATTCGTAAGGTAAAGTTTTATATTTTTTTATTTGTTTAGACAAAGAACCGAAATGTCCTATCGAATTTGTTACGACAAGTCTGATTTCTGATAAACCACCGAAATGTTTTAACGAATTTGTTACGACAAGTCTGACTTCAGAAAAAATCAAAACCTTTGGTTTAGTGCGTATATATGAATCGAAGTAAATTTAATCACTCTTCTTTCTATACATAGAACACTCTTCTTTCTATACATAGAACAAACATAGAACAAGACCATTTCTGTATATGAAATATTTTTGGAAAATTTTGTTACTGGTCCAGTTAGTAATCGAGAAGAAATACAAAACAACACTTTTTGTTTGTCTAACTGGGTTGGCATCACGTAAACACTACGAAATAAATTTCAATACAATTTTGTAAGAAGGTACCTGAGTATCTCGGTTCAAATATAGGATACTTTTTTCAGCAAAACTATCTCATTTCCAAGAGAAAAATTAGAGAAAGTACGCCATTTTATCGATTCAATGGTACTGCAAACTTGGCAGCACCTTTTATTTTTGTCAGCTGGATATTTTAAACACTATTAACACAACTCTACAATAACTTTAGAATTTTGTATAAATTTTAGAATTCTATACAGGGATGGGTACCTCTACATATATAAAGAAAACACATAAGCCATAATTGCAGCATTATAAAAGAGTCTTGAAATTTGTGGTGTATTACTTTTAAATCAAAATCGAACAAAATATTATCAGGACGCCTACGACATGGCGGGCACAGCTAGTTATTTACAAAATTGAAAAGAAATTCATGCATTTGAATATTAAAAGTACTACATTGTCACGTTCCAAGATAGGAAAATCACTTCGAGTAGTGAAACATTTTTTATGAATATGTGAGGCAACCTTGCGTATAAAATAAAAACAAAAAATGTAAAAGTAGCAGAAGTACGATATGTCATATATGTACATCTATACATATAATAAAACTGTTACTTCTGCCTGTTTGTCTACATTTGTTCGCATCACGTCTAAACTACTGGAGTGATTTTCAAAAAATTTTATAAAGGTACTTTAGTGGTTTGCGTCTTATTCTCACCCTGGCTGTTTGTCGTCCTCGAATGGCTGTACTACGGTACTGTTATTGGTGGTTGCTTATTCAGCCACTTATAATCGTTTGGTTATCGTATAAAACCTAGAAATTTTAATTCAATTAGTCGGGCATTAGTGGAGCACCATTTTAAAAACTTAACTTTGCCCTGGAGGAGCACCATTCAACTCAAGTTTTTTCACTGGAGGAGCACCATTAAACTCACTTCCTATACAAAGACATAGGTCAGGCTGCAGTTTTAAAGGCAGCTAAGGAAAATACACCGTCGCCATTTACCAAATTTTTTTGGTCAAAATCCAAAAAAAAGTGGTTCAAGAGCTACCGAATTATTTCCAAAATGCAAATTATTTAGTCCACTCTGCTGCAGTCGTATTTTCCGAACCACCACATCACTAGTAAAATTACGATAGATGTAGATATAACCTTAATCAGGCCTCCCTACGCTGAATATTAAATATTCCTGTACGTTAAGATTGTAAAACATGGGTAGAGAAAATAAATCAATGTACACATATCTATATATATCCCGATCTTTACCTGATTGAAAATATGAAAAACTATATACCTATTGACAATTAGGTATTCCAAAATGTTAATAAGTTATAGAGTGCCCCGATACTTTGATTGGTAGTGCGCTAGTCGAACAGTCTAAGGGTTTCAGGTTTGTTTCCCGCTAACAGCCAAGTAAAAAGCTTCGCAGTAGTGTTGTCTTAGCAGATAGTTATATATGTATAAGAATTATTACCCCGAAGCCTTAAAGCTAAGCGAGAATAATAGCTGAAGAGTTTTTTGAACTCTTGAATTTTAATTAAATTTTCATTGGTTTTATTTGTATTAATGATTGTTTTAAAATGCACAAAGTTTCTTATTTAAAAATAAATAAATTAAACAAAAATTTCTTTATGTAAATAGATTTAATTTAATTAATGTTTATTTGATGTCACATTTACTTTAATAATAAATTTAAATGCTGTAATTTTTATTTTATAATTTTTATTTTTTAATTTTTATTAAAATCTAAAAATAATTTTGTTTAACTTTTAATTTAGAAAACAAGAAATAATAACAAAAATATAAACTGTCCTTTACAACAACACAATTTTTACGTCATTAATCGTCGCTTGGGGCGTTTGTACATTTTCGAAATACTTACACCTTGTGAAAAAGAATTTTGGCAAGACATCAAATTTAACAGCAACAGGAAGAAAACAAACACTCAATTGCAACAAATTAAAAATTGATTTAAACAAAAATTTAAAAAATTAGCAAATTTTATTAAAGAATTCTTTTTGAAACATGATTTCAAAATGCACTTGACACACACACTCACACAAATGCTCTGTCACAAACTTTGTTTTATTTTTTTTGCTTAAATAATTAATTCGAATAGGTAGGAAGGTAATTTATTTATTTTTATTGTTAATTATATTTGTTAATATTTTGTTCCTCAAGTCGTCCCTATTTATTATTATAACTTTTTTCTATTTTTTCTTCTTTCAATTTCCCCAATTCCTAGAACTGCTTGAACGAAAGTTTACTGACGACTGAAACATACAGCATCAAAAAAAATCTAAAAGAATTTCTTTGCTAGAAAAAAAACAGTACAACAAAACATGCTCAGACAATAATGGTTAAATGTTTCGTGTACTCACTTTAATTACATTCTCATTGAACAGAGGCGCTCTCTTTTCAATGAACAACAAAAACTCACTCGCATACAACTACGAATTTTATTTTGTTCTACGACCATGACTCTGAAATTAATGGAGGAAAAGCTGTTTTAGAAAAAGAGTTTTATTTCTTAAAAGAATATTTTTTTTTTGTTTTTTTCGCAAGTACATTTACCGCTCCTGTACTTGTATTAACGCTCTATACTTTCTTAAACTGGTTTTGTCTCTCTTTCGTGTAACTGCGCTCTTGAAAATGCATATAAATAAAGTGCATGCACTTTATTTATATACTGTTTGCAAATGGGCATGTCAATTTCTAGTTAATCGTTTATAGGTCCTTTACGCATTAAAAAAGTACCTGTTAGAAACGTACCTCTCAAAAAATCGTTTTTCAAAAAGTATCTTTTAAGAAAATTGGTTTAAAAAAAACATTTTATAGAGGTTCTTTAAAAAAAAAATATTAAAAGAACGTCTTTCAAAAAATATATACAAAATAAGCCAATTCAAGTTTCTTAAAAAAGTCTGTGAAAAGCATATGTTAAGAAAGTACGTTTTAAAAAAGGTTTTTATAAACAAGCTTCAAAAAGTACATTTAAGATAAGACTTTTTTAAAGAGTCCTTGAAAGTTAGCACACTTGTTTCTAAAGGAACTTAATAAAATTTGCTTTGGTAAAAGAATTTGCTTTAAAAAAGTACCTTAAAAAGTACTTTTAAAAAATCAACTTTCAAAAAACCATTTCTATACATATAATAAAACAGTAACTCATTTCCTGTCTGTCTATCTGTCTTTCTCTTTGTGTTCGCATCATGTAAAAACTACTAGATGGATTTTAACTACATTTTGTGAGGAGGTACCTTAATATCCTGATTCCAATACAGCATACTTTTCGCAAAAATAATTTAGTTCCAAAATGGAGTAAAGGCATTGAAAGTACACCAATTTTTTTACTGCATACTTTTAGGCATCTTTTATTTTTTAAGGCAGTATATTTTAGGCAATATTGTGCAACAGATGGCGCTGTTTTAGAATAAAGAGTAACTCATTTCATGTATGTCTTTGACAGAGCTTTACAATAATTTTTAGAATTTTAGAAATTTACATAAATTTTAGAATTTTATGCTGGGATTGATAGCTTTATATAAAGAAAATATGTACGTAAGAGTCTTAAAATTAGTTTTAAAAAAGTACTCCTTTGAAAAAAATTATCTCAGAAGTACCTCTAAAAAAGTTAACGCAAAAAAAAAAAACTTTGAAAACGTAAAGTGTACGTTTACATTAAAAAGACCCTTTATGGGGTCGGAAATGAATATTGTAGAAATTACACACTTATATATAGACCTCCCCCCTGTAGTGAAGGGTATAAGTAGTATATTTTCATAGCAATTTCTTAAACAAGATAATTTTAGAAAATTAAGACTTTAAAATGCATTTAACAATCTTTCGAACAAATATGTACTGTTTTTGAAAATTAATAAATTTTTAAAAATTAATGTAGTATAAAATTAATGTAGTACATATACAAAAAGTACCATTTTAAAAAGTACCTTTTTTTAAAACTACTTTTTCAAAAGAATGTTTTTCTTTTTAGAAATTACCATTTAACAAATTTTACTTGCCTGGAAAAGCTTTTAAAAAAGTACCTTTTAAACAAAGTATCTAATGTAGCTGAATCGTTTTAGTTTATCTTCGTTTTAAAAAATTAAAAGTTATTGTCATCACTGTTTGCTTATTAATGATTTACTTCAGGTTGCAATGATTCTTCTTTTATACCGTAAATAGGGGTTGAATTTTATTTTCCTATTCATACACACACACACACACATTTGTTTGCTCATCTATTTAAATATTTTCTTTTTTAAAATTAAAAAAAGGAACATTTAAATAAAAAATTAATCATAAGGGTTCATTAAATTTCCAAAAATAAATTTATATGCGTAGTAAAATCAAAAAAAAAATTTTTTTTTTTTTTTTTTGAACAAAGACAAGAAAAAGCCAATGAACCAAAGAGTAACAGCCATAAATTTTACCTGTCCCAAACAAATCTTTTATAATCTTCTTTTATTATTTGTAGTGGAAAGTAAAAGACAATGGTTTTTAATGCTACTAGTCCTCAGGCAATGGTGCCTTGAGCTTTTAACAAAAGGAATGAAATTATGTAAAAGAGTCTTTGACTTTCATAGTGATGGTTAAAAATGGACTAATTATTCGGTTATTAACGTTTGCAGTGAAAAAAAAGATCTTTATGACATAAATAAATTTTTAAAAATTGTAATAAAATAAACAAAGCAAGAAGGCAGCTGGCATTTGGATTTTAATTTTCTATTCCTTGTTTCTGTTTTACACAGTAAAAATACATACACATGTAGATACAATCATAAGTATGTACAATATATTTTTTTTTTTTTTTTTTTTTTTTGAAAAATAGCAAAACGTGTGAGTTCCAAAATAGGCAGAAAAAAGTTGCCGACTTTCAAGTTGTTTGCGATTTCATAACCATGCGAGTATCAAAACATGGGCATTTACTTTTTTGAAGAATTTTTGGATCTTGTGGTGAGAATTTGCCTTAAATAACGTTTTTCACACAAAATGCAAAACAACTAAACAAAACATTTTTTTATTAAAAGCAAACATTTGCAACATTTACTAAATAAATAATAACGTTGGGTAACTCAGCAAATGTGCTAAGTCCACATTTTATAAAAATTTACATTTTAATGTGGTTGTTGATATAACTCTAAAAACATTGTTTTCAAAAAACACTTTTATATTAGCGGTGTTCAGTGTTTGATGCAAATGGTCTTGCAAAAGTGAAAATGCGTTATACTATTCAAATTTAACAAAAACAATAGGCATTTTGTTGTTGGATTTCACAAAAAAGCTATGACATTATGCACTTGCACTTTTGTAAGGCCATTTGCATCGAACACTGAACACCGCTATTGTTTTTTTCTTGTTATGCAATGGTAGCCAAATAAGTATGTTAAGTAAAAAAAGTAAAAAAATAAAAATAAAAATAAAAATAAATTAAAACACGTGTTAAGCCCAACTGCAAACAACGACTTTTTGTGTTGTATATTTCACATTCACATAATTTTCTATATAAAAGCATGCAAATATAAAAATATTTCACTATCGAGTAAATATGTGTGGAATTAAAGATTAGGATATTTTTTTGTGATATATGTAGGTACATACATATTTTTTTATTATGTGATTTACTTTGTAAGTAAATGCAAATATAAACAAGTAAGAGTGCTACATTCGAGCATGCCGAATCATATAAACCATTCACTATAGTAATAATAAATATTCCTTTACTCTTTTATGTTTCCCAATTTCACAATAATATACATTCGGTTTTTACTTTTATGATTTTCAACTTCATTGTTACAAATATAATATTAAGATTAAAAAACAAAAATTTGTAAAAAATTTTTCGACATTTTTTTGTTAAATTTTATCGAAAATTTTTTGTAAAAATTATATTGAATTTTTTTTTTAAATTTTATGAAATTTGTTTGTAAAAATTTAATTGAAATTTTATAGAAAATAGTTTTGTAAAAATTTTTTAGGAAAATGTTTTGTAAATATTTTATCGAAAATTTTTAGAAAAAAAATTTATTGCGAATTGTTAGTTAAAATTTTATCGAAATTTTTTTGTAAAAATTTTATCGAAATTCTTTTGTAAAAATTTTATCGAAATTTTTTTGTAAAAATTTAATTGAAATTTTTTTGTAAAAATTTTATGGAATTTTTTGGTTAAAAATTTTATGGAATTTTTTGGTTAAAAATTTTATAGAAAATATTATGCAAAAATTTTTTAGGTAAATGTTTTGTAAATATTTTATCGAAAATTTTTAGTAAAAAATTTATTGAAAATTTTTAGTAAAAATTTTATCGAAATTGTTTAGTAAAAATTTTATCAACATTTTTTTGTAAAAATTTTATGGATTTTTTTTTTTTAAATTTTATCGAAATTTTTTTTGTAAAAATTGTATTGACATTTTTTTGTAAAAATTTATCGAAATCTTTTTGTAAAAATTTTATCGAAATTTTTGGTGAAACTTTTTTAAAAATTTTATTAATTTTTTTTTTAATTTTAAAAAAAAATTTTTTTAAAAATTGTATAAGCAATTTTTTTGTGAAAATTTTTTGTAAAAATTTGATAAAAAATTTAACGAATTTTTTTTAATTTACCGAGAGTTTTTTGTAAAAATTTTATGGAAACGTTTTTGTAAACATTTTATTGAAACTTTTTGTAATAATTTTATCGATTTTTTTTTTAATTTAATAGTAATGTTTTTGTAAAAATTATATAGTAATTTTTTTATAAAAATATTATAGAAAATTAAAATATTAAAATTTAAAGGAAAATTTTTTGTAAAAATTTTATCAACATTTAATCAAAATTTTTTTTTTTAAATTTAATGAAAATTTTTTATTGTAAAAATTTGATTGGATTTTTTGTTTTTTTTTTTTTTTAATTTTGTTTTTTAATTATTGAAATTTTTTCTGAAAATTTTAACGCATTTTTTTAATTTTTTGTAAAAATGCTATCGAAATCTTTTTTAAAAATTTTATTGAAAATTTTTTCTAAAAATTTTATTGAAAATTTTTTCCTAAAATTTTATTCAAAATTTTTTCTAAAAATTTTATTGAAATTTTTTTCTAAAAATTTTATCGGATTTTTTTTGTATTTTCTTAGTAAATCTATATCGATTTACATTTTTGGTAAAAATTTTAAAGGAAATTTCTGTTAAAATTTCAAATAAAATAAAAAAATTCATAAAATTTGTTACCAAAAAAATTTTTATAGAACTTTTACCAAAAAAAATTCGATTTTTTTTTATAAAATTTAGGACCTTGCAATAAAATGGTCTGTATGACCCCCGCAATGTGCCTATTGACTGCTCCTGGTTCCAAGTGTGAACCCTGTGGCTCTGTCGGCTACCTCTATATGTATGTATTGCTTTCTATAAAGGCCTTTAATACAAATCATAGCACAAAAACCCTACCAACCTAAAAACAAACAAAAATTCCCCCTCATAGTGTTATTGATCTTCCGAGATCTGTATGCATTCCATGCGATCAGATGGTCACGGTCTAATATTTATTTCACAAAAAAAAGCAAAAGAAAATAATTACAACCGAAAACAATAAAAACAGCGTTAAAAATATAAGTGGGCGTGGTTTTTTGCCCGCAGCCTCGAATGAAATGCTCTTGCTGAAAAGCATTGTCGAAATTTTCGAAACTATGCCTGGCAGATTGGTGGGCTTAAATTTTCTGTATCCCCTCTGGTGACTTGGAAAAGTTGATTTCAACCCGAACACAGACGGGCAGCGCTTAATCAACTTCTCTATGTATAAGGATCTTGAATATACATATACATATACTTTATGGGGTCGAACATAAATATTGCAGGAATTACAGACGGAATGACAAACTTATATATACACTTTCCACCTGTGGTAAAGAGAATAAAAAGTCATGTACGTGCAAATTTATAATTTAAAAATATGCTCATTAACATTGATCTTCAGATACAAATTAGCCATAATAGTTGCTCTGCAAACTTTTAACAGATACAGCAAAATATTTCTTTTATAGAAAATTAAATAAAAAATAAACATTTTTTAGATAAACAAACACACACTTTGGCGTTAAACCAAATTGAAAAAAAAAACATATAAACTGTGGCTTTTTGCAAAAAAATATATATTTTTTAAATGAAATATGCTCTTGTCAGCCTCATACTCATTCTTCTTCTTTGACACACAAACAATTGCTGTAAATGTGTATGATGTGCATACGCGTCATACGCCGGAACATGTTTAATGAAGGTTACACTATCTTCTTGTTGTTTTTGCAGTTTTTTTTTGCAATTTGACGAAGAACATTCAGCAAAAGTTGTCAATTTTTAGTTGCGTAAATACCAAGTTTGTGATAAATTTTTATAGAAAATATTAAATTTTGTGCGAGCAGAGCAAGCAACCTTTGTTGTACGAGTAGTTTTTAAAAATGTTTTTTAATTTATTACCATTTCAACTGTTTTGACTTTCTTATCGAAAGTGTTTAATGGGTTGTTGGATAAGAAGTTGAATAACGTTGCTTCCGCGGTTTTCATATGTGATGCATCAGTTGTAAATAATAATCATCGAAATAAAATGTTAATTACATTTACCTCTAAATAAAGTGAGAATTGAATAAATAACAGACAATAATTTTCTATTCCTTTGTTATAAAAAAGAAGCGTTCAGTGACCACCATATCAGTGATAGTGATAAGGAATTCAATGATGCAGAATTACACGTCTTTCTTGATAAGACGTGTGTTAAAAAAAAACAAAACATTATTGTTACTTTACAACACAACTCAATAACGACATTTAAATGGTTAAAAAGAAACGAAATTGCCTGTCGATGAAAAGAAGATATACGACGCAAAGCGGGTCAAAATTCTTTTCGTGGTTATAACGGTTGGTTGGTTCTCCAACCCACTCCCACTCGGCGAATACGCTTGTTTGCTGTCTCGGCCAAAATGCTATTTAAGGCGACCTCTTGACACTTCTATTTTCTTAACTTATCTCTCTCTTTTCTATACCTCTCCCCCCATCTTACTTTTATTTCTTATTTCTCTTCGCAGGTAACACAAAGGGACCAATACGTGGACCCAAGTGAGCTGTGTACTACAGCTGCCTGTTTAACCTAACCTAACCTATAACTGTAATGGTGTAAAGAGTATTTTTATACCCTTCACCGCAGGTGGATATACATATATATGTATATGTTTGTCATTCATTTCCGACCCCATAGAGAATATATATTCTGGATCCTTATACATAGAGAAGTTAATTAATCGATCTCCATTTTTCCCATCTGTGTCCGAATTGAAATCAACTTTGCCAAGGCACCAAAAGGGATACAGAAAATTTAAGCCCACGAATCTGCCAGGCATAGTTTCGTAAATTTCGCTAATGCAATTCAGCAACATCAAACCATTCAATTCGAGGCTGCGGGCAAAAAACCACGCCCCTCTATTGTTTTTCTCGTTGTTTTTTTTTTTTTTTTTTTGTAATGATTTGCTTTTGCTTTTTTTGTTAAATAAATATTAGACCGCGAGCAGTTGATCGCAAGGAGAGCATACATTTCTCGGAGGAGCAATAACCCCCTGCGAGGGTTGATTTTTGTTTGTTTTCAGGTTGGTAGGGTTTTTCTTCTTCAATTTGTATTAAAGGCCTATATAGAAAGCAATACACATACAGGTAGCCGATAGACCCACAGGGTGTCCACTGGAAACCAGGTCAGTCAATGGGCACATTGGGGGTCAATATGATCCCCTAATGTGCTTTAATCTGACCATTCTAACGGAATACAGATTGCAGGAAGGTCATAACTTTTCCAAAAAATTTTCTGTAAAATTTGTACAAAGAACTTTCGATAAAATTTTTACAAAAAATTTTCAATAAAATTTTTACGAAAAAATTTCTATAAAATTTTTACGAAAAGATTTCGGTAACATTTTTACAAAAAATATTCAATAAAATATTTTAAAATACTTTCTAAAAAGCAACATCAAACCATTCCATTCGAGGCTGCGTGCGAAAAACCACGCCCACCTATATTTTTTCACGTTGTTTTTTTTTGTTGTAATGATTCTCTTTTGCTTTTTTTGTTAAATAAATATTAGACCGCGACCAGTAGATCGCAAGGAGAGCATACAGATCTCGGGGGATCAATAACGCCCTGCGAGGATCGATTTTTGTTTGTTATTAGACTGATAGGGTTTTTCTGCTTTAATTTGTATAAAAAGCCTTTATAGAAAACAACACACATACAGATAGGCGATAGACCCCCAGAATGATACACTAGCTAGACTACGAATCAGTCTAACGAGACATTCGATTGGTACTGCATTAATCGTGACACTTGAGGACAAATAACGGGCATAAGAGTAGATCGGTTTAAAAATCCTATAGATCATTAGTCTCAAGTGTCAAAAATAAAAATACAGTTTATAAATTGAAATAAAAAATACTTATAAAATATTTACCAAAATGTTTTATTTTTTGTTTTTTGTTTTATTTTTTTATTAATAGCATGTGATTTTTAATGTAGTTGAATTTTCAATATATTTTGCTTTTATTCAAATTTTATGGCAAACAGCTCAAGCTGGTTGGCATTTATTAATTAATAGAAAAATTAATTAAACAAAATGAGGAAAAAAAATTTATGTTTTTATTTAAAGGTAATATGAAAATATTCCATTGCCAATATTTGTACAAAACATACGAGTACAAGAAAATCAAATATTTATACAAGTTTATATATTTTTTTAATAAATACGCTTGAGTTTTTGTTTTAAAAGCTGTTGTTTTTCTTATTAAGTAGATAATCTAATAATCTTAAAAACAAAAATTCATAATACTTTAACTCTTGGCTTCTATATTCACAGATCAAAAAATTTTTATTTATATGTAAATATATACTATGTACGTCTGCGAGTATGTTATCTAATCTAACTCCCTATTCACTAGATTTTTTTCAAATAATTTATCATAGTTTTTTTGTTTCATTAGGTCATAAATGCCACCTTTTCATAATCTTACCCAAACATTATTTTTCGTAAAGTCGAAATTCCAAGTATCAGTTTGTTTGATGGCACTTTCTTGTCATCGGGACTTATATGTAAGTATGTAGAAAAAACTAAATTCAGTAACACACAGTTGTGTTCAAAATATTTGAAACTGATTGTCCAATTTTTCACTAGGGATAAATACTATATGCAAACCCTAACCCCAACACGCCGTCTTCACTAGCCGTCATTTTGAACAAAATATAAACATGATGCCAGCAGGGCAACGAAATTAATGTATGCATGTTGTTATAGGTGGCGAATACATGTTTATATCATTATCTGCAGATAGTAGTAGTACGGTTGAGCAACAGATGGCGCGGTTTCAAAATAAAACTGTCATACTAAAATATAACAGCAACAATATTGTCATGTTATAAAGCAGCTTTTATAACAAATGCTTTAACAACCATGTTAAGACGTGAAAAAAAAACATTAACATGGTCAGCCTACACTTAACACTAATGAAGACTAATGAAGTGGTATAGTAAGTTTTGGCCAATCACCATGAAGAAAATTGGCAAATTTATTTTAAAAGTCAGGTTCTCTGATCGACGAACACATAAGGTGACCGACGAACATAAATAAGGTGATCATAATTTTGAAATCAAAGTACAGAAAAGAACATTTTTGATAAAGATCAATAAAGGGTGGTTTAGCCAAATCGCATTAACGTTACCAAACAACAGCTAGATATAGCACAAAAAGCTCAGCTGGCATCACTGTTATTTTTGTACACAATGAAATAAACTCAAAACAACTTTTATTTTACTATGTTAAAATCTACACGAATGGTGTAAACGCAAAAAAATAAATCGTAAGATTTTTACTTTCATTTCTTAAACAAAGATATTTATATTATTTTCTCTTGGAATTTACGTATGTAAAATCGTAACGTCTAAAACAACCTTAACATCCCGTCTACATAACTGCTCAGCCTAAACAAGAGCGTAAGGCGTAAAATAACTGTCAAATATTCTTATGTACATAAAAATGTATGAAGCAAACCTAAATAGCGCGACGTCAACGCTTTGTAATTGGAAAATCCAATTTTGACAGAGCGTTAGATAGTGAAGTTGGGTGCAAACAAAATGTTATTGTTTTTTGTGTAAGAGTAGTGCCATTTTAGCTGTTTTCTACTTTATCTAAAGATTTTATCTCTTTTTTGCGGTTAAATTTATTAGATTTTACCAAAAAAAATATGTATGTCATCTCTCTGTCGGAACACCCTTTAATTTTGTAATTTTTAATAGCGGCCATGGTATTTCTTTTTCTTTGAATATATTAAAAGTCTATCTTTTACGATTAAAAAAATAAGTCACTATACGAGAATAACATGTCACTGTCGGTAAACCCTTTAATTTTTAGTAATTGTCAAGTGGCAACACATCGCATGTTCTGGGCAAATTATAAGAGTCTACATATTACGGTTAAAAAAATAAGGCGTTATACATGCAAATCACGTCACTGTCGGAAAACCCCTAAATTTTTACTGTTTTTATAGGGGCCATAGTATTACACAATTTGTGAAAATTTCAAAAGTCTATCTATAATGGTTAAAAAATTAGGCCTTATACATTCTATCGGAACACCCTTTAATTTTTAGATTTATTTTTTAGACTTGTTTATAAAGCGAACTAAGTTTTAATTACTGTTTGTAAATTTTTAGTGTATGCGTCCTACAGTTCAAGAAATAAACACATATTCGTGAATAACACCTCTCTATCGGAACACCCTATAAATTTTAGTATTTGTTGCTATAGCGGCAACAGCTATACATCATCTGTGAAAATTTCAAGAGATAAAAGGCGCTGACAGACGGACAGACATTGTAGCGAAAACAATAGGGTTTCGTTTTTACCGTTTGGGTACGGAACCCTACCAACCCTACCAATCCTAAAAAAACTTTATTTTAATACTGTTTTTTTATTTAAAGTTTGGCTTTTATTAAGACATGTTGATGACTAATATAGATGGTACCCCTCATCTACATTGGTCATCAACATGGGCCATGATTCATACCATAAGTATGAATCACGATCCGTCAAAAATAAAATCCGTGCTCGAAAAACACGTTCGTGGGTATTAGAAGTGTATGTGTGTGACAGACTTTTTGACGTCCTGTACGATTTGGAAATCTTTTGAAAAAATTCATAAAATATTTTTTCCTTGCGTTCAGAGTTGCAAAATCTTCTTTTTCTATAAAAGTGTGGCACGACATTTTTAAGTACAATAGAATTCTCTCAGATTTTTTGTAATTGAATCGTACAATTTTGTTGAATAGCGAAACCTGGCCTTAAGGAAGCTTAGCTGATTTAAACAGTGCAAGTTTCTTTGCAGCATTAATATTTTATTTCTCTTTTTCTCACCAATAAAAATCAGACTTGCTGAATGACAAATTGCCCCGTGTAAATCAGGTATACATTAGAACTATAAATGTATTTAATTACCTGCCTCAACTTACAAGTCTAACCAATTATTTATATCATATTTTGCTAGAATTTATGACATATTTTGCTGGTAAATACAGCAATTGTTTTAAATATAAAAATGTAAAAAATCCCAACAATTAAAAGTTGATTGCTGTTGTGAAAATTGAAAAAGTCAATAACTTTTACTACTTATTTGGTTTTTTTTAATTTATTATTTGTTTTTTCTTCTCATTAGTACAACACTTAAAAATTTGTTTCTACTATTACTTTTACTGAAAGAAAGTAAACAAACGGAGCCGAATTACCTCATCCGTGATCGAGTAAAATTATACGTCATTTTCTATTTGGAATTACGGCATTCGATATCGAACAAGTTTTATCGATTCTTGAGATGATAGCATACGATAATTGGGAAGAAATCGAAGATTCTTTAGGCGTGTTAGGCTTTTAACGAGGGCTTTTTTTCAAGCTCAATTGCCATTTAATTGTTTTAAAAAATATTAACAAATTTAAATTTTAAGTAAAAAATACCATTTTGATGTATTAAAGAATAGAGAACAAATACTGAACAGTAAGTAAAATACAGAACATTATAACGATTTTACTCAAAAATAATTTAGACAGAACATTACTCTCAAATACACTGTTAGTTAAGGGCGATTACCACTATAAGTAATAATACTTTTAAATAAAATGCAATCCTGGGGTCTAATCACCGCATTCGATATCGAGTAAAATCTGTCGTAATTTTTCATTTATCATGGCACTCGATATCGAATAAAAAGTATCGTAATTTCATTCGAAAGGAAACGTTTTTAAACCGTGTTTTTTTGTTCACTTGTTGACTTATTATTAATCTATTACAATTTGATATAAATAACGATTCAATACATGTCGAATGGCATAATTAGCTTACTCGACTCGTAGTTACTCGATATCGAATGCGGTGATTAGGCCCCTGATCTAATCGCTGTTTGAAATTAAAAAAAAAAAAAATCAATAACAACTTATCATGGCTGGGTTTCATTTTCTTCAAAAGTATTATAGTGTGAAACGGCCCTTATAGAGAACTTGGTGAATTTTACGGTGGACATAATCCACCTTCGGAGCATGCTATTCAACGTATTATTTATTCTCTACCTGAAGTTAAGCCATCAACAAGACAAAGTAGTATTCGTCAGAGGAAAACCATAGCTTCTGTAAGGCGAAGTATTATCAATAATCCACCGTTCACCACATGGAAAGTTTTTTTCCATGTCTTAACATGATTGTTAAAACATTTGTAATAAAATCTTTTTTATAACATGACAATGACGTTTTAGTTTTACAGCGCCATCTGTTGCTCAACCGTACTAATACTCTCTGTTCGGCTATAAACATTAAGCAATTCAGTAACATCAAGCCATCCTATTGAAGGCTGCGAGAAGAAAAACCACGCCCCCCCCCCCCCTATATTTTTTCAAGGTGTTTTCATATGAATAAATTTTTTTAAGGATTTTTTTGCTTTAGTCTGACCATTCTAAAGCAATATAGATTTCAGGAAGGTCATAATTAAAAAAAAATTTATACCAAAAATTTTTATAAAAAATTACAAAAAATTTTAAACAAATTTTCAAAAAAAAAAAATTACTAACTTTTAAAAACAAAATTTAAAAAAAATTTACAAAATATTTTCATCCAATTTTCAAACAAATATTAAAAGAAATATACATAAGAGTAAAGGCTCCCAAATGAAATAATGAAATGAAATAAAATGAAAATGCATTGGTTTGCTAAATATTTAGCAAAGTGATACAAACCTACCTTGTTGAAAGCTGGTATGCTACTGATTTAAAATTTTTACATGTTTTGTTCTCTTTGTGAGATTCTGGTTGAGATTGTGTATGTGCTCACAGACCCTTAGAGGTTTGCGTGGGGGCTCTTGATAAGAGGGTAACACAATATCTAGCATTACTATGGTGAAGGATATATAAGTTTCGGCATGTCCGAATATAGCCTCTAACTTGTTATGTCTTGCTCCAATCGATGACCAGTGGAGACGAGGTGGCGTCATCTTGTTTTCCATCATTCTTACTTTAAACAATACCTATGCTTTATAAAATGTTGTTGCCAGATAAAATTAGTTCAAAACTGTGAAATTGTGCAAAACATTGTCAAAATCATCAAAAGTCGTCAAAAAAAATGGTGAGTCCGACTGGCACTAAGCCGATTTATATATGAAACAAAGAATTTTTTCCCCCTATACATTCATCAATGTAGCTACTCTTTTCTCAGCAAAGTCGATGTACAAACGAT
Organism: Phasia obesa; assembly: GCA_949628195.1. Taxonomy (NCBI): domain Eukaryota; kingdom Metazoa; phylum Arthropoda; class Insecta; order Diptera; family Tachinidae; genus Phasia; species Phasia obesa. Next base: position 206,242,155 of record OX451215.1, on the reverse strand, counting down.
TGAAGCCTTGAGCTCGAGCATAAGCCTCTTTTCTCTACGAAACAGCTTTTCAAATGTTTGCAGTAACAAAATGATATTGTCAAAATGTCAGCCGTTGTCTGTGTACTTTTTAAAAGGATTTTGAACTCCTTAAATGCCTTTCATAATCTTTAATTTTTATATCTGTACGTTGACAGTTAAACAAAATCCGCCAAATTGTCTTTGTTGTAGAGTTTGATTACCTCATGTTAGAAATTCTGAAGGCATCTGTGTTTACACATATTTTTGTTTTATACAAAACATATTTATTTTATACATAATACATTTAAATAATGCTTTTATATATTTAGTTAAATAAATTTCAACATTAAACAAAATGTATTTTATTTGGTTTATATGAATTCATATTTGAACTTTTGTATTTAACTCCACTGTGCGTTGACATCTTTTGGGTTAAAAACCCTAAATTACGAAAAGGAATATGAACTAATCTGCTCAAGTAAGCTAATAAGCTGAAGTGAACTAAGGATATGAAGTGATTTAAGGAGCTGAACCGAACTAAGGAGGTGAACTGACCTAAGGAACTGCATTGAACTAAGGAGCTGAACTAAACCACGCAGCTGATATGATCAGTGTGATAATCAGCTCACTTAGGTGAGTTGAGTGCTTAGTTCAATAGAACTAGATCGTTGTAACTAACTCATTTTACCTGGCGTTTTCCCCTTATCTCTGAGTCCAAGTTTGATATACCGACACGGTCCTGTTATAGTTTTATTACATGTATGTATAGATGTATACATAGATTGTGCCCCTTTTTTTAAAGAAATCTTCGAAGCTTCTAGCTTGCCCTCAGAAACACCCAGAGTCTTTGGTGGGAACCGAACCTGCAACCTTAGACTAGCGCACTACCATCAGTATATCGATGAAAAAGACGGCATGATAATACTATGAATGAATGATGTTATACAATGTTAAAGGTAAGATTATCTAATAATATTTTTGATCACCACTTTACATTAAATATTGCTTTTAGCATTTTGAATGCTTGTGCTTTATTTGCTTTATTGTCAGAAGACAGAAAATGTCCTTGTAGTGTCATATAAATTTTTTATTTAAATAAATTATTTATTTGCGGTTTATTTACAGACTGAATACAAATAAAGTCAAGAGACAATTTTGACAGCATGTGTATGGCTGTGTAGAAAAGCATAAAGAAAAATAAGCGAAGGAAAGGATGACTGGACAAATATTTTGTTCAAGGAATAGAATACATACATTACATTTTTTTTTTATAAATAAATAAAAATATTAAAAAACCAAGACCAAGTTTCTTATAAGGGATGCCATATTATTTTTTGAATACCAGGATTTGTAATGTTTAAAAACCGGACCTCGGGATCAGTCGCGAATCAAGGATTTTTTTGTATTATCTATATTACAGATAAATTTTATTTTAAAAACTATAATTTAATAATTATCTCGGAAACGATAGAGCGGTAGGGCAAGTTCCGACCAATGTCCTGTTCTTTAAACACATAGACGACAGCGCCTACGCGACTACAAATGTCATCGGCTACAATTTTTGTTTTTTATAGGTCGATTATGGATGGTAACCGAAATTTAGTTGCGTTATCGATAATGCTATTTTGACATTCTAGCAACTGGAAATAAATATAAGCAATCAAGTAGTTTTTAATAATTAACAAAGAAAATCCAAAAAAAAAGTATTATTTCATGTCTACAGTTTTGATTCTTTTTTGAAATTAATCACCAAAATGTGCCTAAACAGGCTCGTAAATTAAATGCAAGTTTATCCTCATGTTCCAGCCAAGGCGATAAATCTCGAAGGAAAATATACAATACTCCTCATCCACCTATAGATCCTCCTGTAAATTACAACCCCATTTTGAGCATGAAGCCTAAGTCCAAGTTTTATACCAGCAGTTATTTTTCGACTATTTTCATCAATAGTTAAAAATTCGTATCATTGTTATTCTTTTGTTTTTTTTTTTTTTTTTTTTTTAAAGAGAAGTACCACTCAGGCAGTTAATGCCTACATAAACTGTGGTTCTTCCTTTGGAAAGGGATAGTAGTAGATAAGACAGATGGTTAGTGATAGTAAAGCTTCGATTCTGGCAACACTGCAATTCCACGTTATGATTATTTTTAGAACAGTATTGCAGCGCCTCTGGTGTTATTTAGGCGAATTAGTTCGAAGCTAGCATAGCCAATTTATAATTATTTTATTTCGCCGGCGATTTAGTGCTATGTGGTAATACCGGCGAAGGAGGGCGCTGTGATATGCATTATTATGAAGAGAAATTAATACATATCAGAAAAATTGATGTTGCCACGGCTGAGATTTGAACTCGTGACCATTGCTTAGTAGTCAACGTGCTAACCACTTAAGCTACAGCATTGCAGATGCTATGTGTGGAATGACGTGAGCAACGTAGAAAGTGGCCGATGATACTTACGTTGTCTGTATGAGATGAAAAAAAAAACTTACTCTTCAGTTTTAGTGCAGTATGTATTTACTTTATAATCTGTGAAAAAAAATCAACAGTAACAACAAATTTATGGTTGCCATTTTGGCAACTAAAATTAACAAGTTTTAGTTGCCAGTTGCCAATTTCGGCAACTGACAGCGTCTAAGGCAATAACTAAAAAATTTGGCAATTTTTTTGTACAAATATATCGCTCTTTTAATCTCCTCCCGGGAGCACTAATTGCCATTGCAATCTACCGTTTTACTCCTTTAACGCAGTGCTTTCGGTACCGCGGGAACTGGTAGCCCATCAGAGAACCACACATCTCTGTGCACGTGAAACTTCGGGGTACACGTGATGGATGTGGTTTGGACCAATGTTTGCAGGGATGGTGGACGGTTGGTCAAGTGTGATGTTGCACTGTCAACTGAAGGCACCAATAGTGTCAGGAGTTTGATGGTCTCCAAAATCCCCCAAACAAGGGGTTAGAACATGGGTCCATACACTCTATGTTCTATAATTTGACACTTATTTTACAATACTTAAATTTTACTTAGTGGTAAGACCACCATCAAGTTAGGCCATCAAGGCAGGTCCTGACGCTAAATCTTAATCAGACTCCGCACCTTTAATTCGAGATAGTGCCATCTGTTGCGCAACATTGATGCCTTGAAGTATGCAGTACCCTTAAATCGGTAAAAAAAAATCGGCTTTTTCTCCGCTTTCTCTTGGAAATAAGATATTTTTGCGGAAAAAGGTATCCTATATTGGAATCACTATACCCAGGTACCTGCTCACAAAATTATGTTAAAATCCATCCAGTAGTTTAATCGTGATGCGAATACAAAAAAAAAAGACAGACAGACAGACAGACAGGAAATGAGTGACCGTTTTATTATACAGGGTTATCCATTTTGCGGTTTCAAAAGTAAACGTAAATAAAACACATATAAAATATTTTTAAAATATTAAAAAAATAAAATATTATGTATAGATATAGATATATGGAGACTCCAAACATTTAATATTTTCTTGACAGATTGAAGTTGAAAAAAAAAAAATGGAAAGTGTAGGAGTTTCTTAGGCCATTAAGAACCTTAAATTTTAAACATCAACTAAGTTGCAAAGGGGAAGGCAGCAAGTTCAATTAATTTTCAACTGAAGGGTTTAAAAAAAGTGATTTAATAATATGAATTTTATAAAAATATTTATTTAAAATGTTTTGCAACTGCGAAATTTCAATAATTAGCAGGTTGGTGTTATTACTAATAAACGTTTATAGGTTTTTAAATTAAAAGTTTATTTCACTATTATTTAGAGAGAAAATCTCAAAGAAGATTTATGGTAAAATTATCATATGCATACATACAAACATACATACATTCATATATACACAGGGGTATGTATGTATTTAGGTATCATATGAAGTAGATTTTTACTTACAAACCGTGTCAATCGCAAAAATTTTAAAAACAGATAATAAAACAGAAAGTATAATTAATAAATTTGGGTCATTTAAACTAAAATTTGAGGAAAAAAATTAGTACAATGACTTTGATTTAAAATCGGGATTTAAATGAAAAACTTCTATCGATATCAAAAGTCACTTTCACTTGCTTTGGTGTAAATGTTAGATTTAGATCTAAAATCTATATTATTATTTTTTTTTGTATTCTTAACAAAAAAAATTGAAGAATGGCAGAGACACAAAGCCACAGCTTCAGGGTATGATTTCCTTAGCTTTCTCCAAAATCTACAGCGCGATCTATACTATACCTTCGTATAGGAATTGAAACTCCAAATTCAGCTGAGTTTAATGGTGCTCCTCCACTGAAAAAACTTGAGTTTAAAGGTACTCCTCCAGTGTAAAATTAAGTTTAATGGTGCTCCTTATTTTATTAAAATATCTAGGTTATACACGAAACCAAAACGAGTAAGCCAATCAGCCAGTGTGAGAGTGAGACGAAAACAAAAAAACAGTGTTATATTTGTGCCGAATATTATATACTCATTACTATAGTAATATAATAAAATATCGTAAAGAGCTTTATTTATAACATTGGTGTCTTTTGTGACCCCCACTATAATTTTCCGGCAAACATTTTCGAAGAATATTTTAATCCTTAAGTGTCCTGTTTTAAAGGATCTTTTATGATTTTCTCGAAAAAAGGGGTAAATTGACCCATAAAGAGACCAGTTAGAGGGTTAAGATCTTCCACAAAAATAATCATCATACAATTCCACAATACAACTCTGACCATAAGAATTCTCTCAGACATTAATTTACAGCATTTTTTTCATATAGTATAATGCTCCCTTCGACCAAAAAATGAAAACTTTGACCCACTGTAAGGAAAACGTGCTGGACCAGACGTGCTGGACCATAAGTTTGTTCCACAAAAATGATCTACTCAACATACCTTTTCAGAATTATAGGGTCGCTATTCTGTTCTAAAAATGCTCTTGGACAGTGTTATAAGCGATAACCGTATGGTGGAAAAAATAAACCGATCCGTTGGTTTGGGAGTTATGAATTTCGACTATTTTCTTGCAATATGGGTATCGCAATTAAAATCTATACATATAATAAAATAGTAACTCATTTCCTGTCTGTCTTTCTGTGTTCGCATCACGCAAAAACTACTGGATGAATTTTAACAAAATTTTGTGAGGAGGTACCTTAGTATCCTGATTCCAATATAGGATACTTTTTTCGGAAAGACAAAAAAAGCAGTGAAAGTACGCAGTTACTTTTGTAAGGATAAAGTAAATACATAAACCCTAACTGAAGCACAAGCCCATATGCATAGTTTAAGGCGGCAGCTAGTTTAGTAAGAATGAAAACCTTTACAAAAATTAAATAAGGGTCTTCGGTGTGGATTGTTTTCAACGCAAATTCGAACAAAATATTGCAAGGATGCTGAAGAAGTGGAGTGCACAGCTAGTATTATAATTAAAGAACAACAGGACCATTACTAAATATGAAATATTTTTTTCAAAGTGTTGTTGCTGCTGCAGATAATAATCACAATGGAATACAAAACTCCAATTTTTAGAATTTCTGTCGCCTATCTGTCTGCCTGTCTGTTTGTGTTCGCATCATTTAAAATTTAATGAATGAATATTAATATGATATTGTGAGGAGGTACCTTTGTGTTATCTTAGTTCAAATATAGGATACTTTTTTATCAGTTTTACAGAGTCAATGGTACTGCAAAAATGGCAGGACCTTTTATATTTGTTAGCGGTAAAATTTAAATCCTACATATTTACCGAATAGATAATAAAATAATCTATACATATAATAAAATAATAACTCATTTACTGTCTGTCTGTCTTTCTTTTTTTGTGAGTTTTAACAAAATTTTGTGAGGAGGTATCTTAGTATTCTGATCCTAATAAAGGATACTTTTCTCCGCAAATATATCTTATTTTCAAGAGAAGTGGAGAAAAAGCTTTTAAAGTACGTCGGATTTTTTTCTACCGATTTAAAGGTACTGCATACTTTAAGGCATCTGTTATTTTTGAAAGCAGTATATTTTAAGCAACGTTACGCAACAGATGGCGCTGTTTTAAAATAATGACTAACTTATTTCCTGTCTATTTTTTACAGAGTTTTCATAATAAATTTTAGAATTTTATATAAATGTTTTAATTTTATCCAGGGATGGGTACCTTTATATAAAGTAAAATCGTACGAATCTTAAAATTTGGTATGAATAACTTTCAAAGCAAAATCGAACAAAAAATTGTCAGGAAGCACACAACGTGTGTGGGCACAGCTAGTACAATTTCAAAAAATTTTAGAATTTTATAATCATTTTGAATTTAATATAAAGACCTACATTACTGAGTAATTACACAGAGATGGGCACCTTTATATAGTAAATTACATACTTAAACTAAATCTGAAGCACTATAAAAGTAAGAATCTTAAGATTCAGCAAAGTCGAACAAAATATTGTAAGGACGCTAACACAGAAGCGGCACCGCTAGTGTATAATATTATAAAAAAAATTTTTACTATATCATTAGAATTAGCTTATAAATAATGCTAAAATGTAGCTTTTTTTACTATTTTTTTTAATTTCGGTTTTTGTTCTTATCAGCTTATTTTATATAGGATCAGAAATTAATATTGTACCTAATAAATGTTAGTTACTTATCATTTATTTTTTAACCAGTAAAAATCAGCACAGCATCGTGCAATATGCTGTCTTATTTCATCATGATCACTATGTGTCTAATACTAACAACTGTGTGTTATAAACTTTATAATGAAGCTGTAAATATAAATTTCATATAAACTGTGCGTTTGAATAAAATGTAAGAAAAGAGTTTTTCTTTATCAAATTACTTGACTTAGCGTCAGGAAGAGGAAGGCTTTTCTGTTTAGGATCCACATGACGCCCGTAAAAAATTCCATTCCTACAAAATTAATAAATATGAGTGTGGTTGACTCATAAGTAGAATCAACATAAAAACGATTCATTCAGACCTATTTTCGAATTATGATAAATTAGTCCAAAGTTGCAGTAGGGACATCATGCAAATAAAGAATTGACAAACGATTGTTGATCTTATTTAGTTATTTGAAGATATTTTTATATAGAAAAGGAATTTGAAAATTTTTTGTAGCAGATGATCAGTGATGTAGAGTAGTGCTAGTAAAGTATTGAGTAGTGGGTACCGAGTATTGAATCTTTTTTCTTTGAGTACTCAATACACGAAAGTTGTGAATCGATACATTTAGGGAAGTATTTTTCGAAATAAACTAAATAGAGTATTTGACGAATGAGGCGATACATTTTCGTTGCCTTGAGTAATTTAAATGTATTGAATAGTATCGCGTAATTGAAAGTTGTACAAATTTCCAGCACTAATCTAGAGCAATTCCGTAGTTATATACATTTTTTGATTACATACTTTTAGGCATCTTAACATGATACATTTTTGTTGCGTATTACATTATCTCATTTACATTCCAAGGGCTACTATCAGTCACTAAAAGTGACGGAAAACTAACTACGGGATGGCTTATCGGATTATAGTCCTAAATGCCATCAATTTGCAATAGGAAACACAGAGCACGTACTTGATGCGCGACTACTCGAACTTGGGGTTTGGTATAAAGAAAAATTCCTATGAGCCACTTTATTGACTTTACGAAATGTGAATGGTCTCTCACCCTATAAGATTATGGGATTTTTGCATATTGTGAAACTTGTACGCTGAACGTATAAGCTGTACTAATTCCGAGTAAATCCTGTTTATAAGCACAAAAATTACTAAACACCAAAAAACACTTCTTCGGCAAGATAGCAGGATTCGAATACTTATTATTCTCATATCAACACAATATATTGGAAGTTTTTAACCAGATTTTGCCAAGACATAATATCTATAATATCCCCTCCTGCCAGAGTAATTTCAAGCCGGCGAATATGGTAACACCAGTCACCAAGTTTTATCTGTAACCTGAAATCGAAAAAAGAAATAAGCTGTCAGAGTTAACACATTGATACCACTGTAGTCCTTAATACAACAGTTTTCTTTCGATTACTGGAGATGCCCCTCCGGGAAAATAACATAGTAGCTGGTAGTTCAAAGCATAATAGAGGGTTGTTACGCATTCGATGTGCTATTTCGCTCAACGTCAGAAGCCCCGAATGGAGTGTTATAGATATATTGTTTTGCCAGACATATAAAGATGGTGGTGGACTTATAGTAATCACCCATTGGCAAGATCACCTTTAGATTGGACCGTAAGGAAGGTACAATTTTGATAATGATCATATATGGCCATATTTAGCATCACTATAAACACAACTGGGACGAACGACGAATTTTTCGCTCCGAAAATTTGTCGAAAAAATAAAATACATTTGTGTTTATGAAAATGCACTCAATTAATGCGTCGACGAAATTCGTTGTGCATATTTCATATGCCGATGAACGACGACTGAATAGGTGTAGAGTGTCCGTTTTTCTTTTCAAAATCTTTTCTTTTTTATTTATAGCATATATATAGTTCAATTAAAAATTTTTTATGTGGATAATTTTGTTTTAAAATTATTTTTTGTTAATATTTCTCGTCTTTTAATTTATGTTTTTTTTTTCTGATGAAATATGGTCACACCATCAGCTGCTAAATATAAACAAAAATGTATTTATAAATGAAATTATAAATTTGGTGTAATTTTATTCTAGTTTAAATAAAAATGCACAACAGTGAAACTATCATTGAGAAAGTAAAAAACAATGCATGTTTATATAATCTAGTACCAAGGAATATAAAAATATCAAGAGAAATACAGAGATCGGGCAAGGTATCGCCGCTCCTTTAAATTTTGTTCGTACTCATTGTGTTATAGTCGAAAAATTTCGCAACGAATTTTTGTCGACGAATTCGTTGTACTGTGCAAAGTTCGTCAGCAGCTTAGATATTGCAACAAAAAATAATTATTTTTATTCTAAAAACTGCCAAAAAAATTTCAAAAGCAGTGTTTAAAACAGAACTTGTATACAAGTACACAAATAAATAGCTGGCGCCATGAGAGTCGCGGCAAATACTGTTAAATGACTTATGGATGGGGATGGGGGTGTACCAAAAATATAAAAAAATAACTATCTTTTTTTAAATTAATGCCGTGATAAAATGTTTGTATTTTAATTTAAAATATGTGTTATATTTTATTCAAAATCATATTTTATGGCTGAATTATGATAAGAGTACAGCTCGTGTTTATAATAAAATGGGATTTTATCTAGTTGCTAAGAATATTAAGATTAAACTCCCTACATCAAATTTTCTAATAACCCACTACATTCAACGTTGAAAACATTAAATTACATTAATCGTTGATGTTTTGTAGTATTCTAACTTCGTGGCTAAATCTTTAAAAAGTAATAATAGTTTCTAAGATATTATCTTTTTTATTATCTTTTCATTATTTATTTTATAAGATATTATCTTTTATCGTCTCTCGAAACATGACAATTTTCAAAAAACTTATTTCTTTAAAATTCAAGGAATTTCTCACTAACAAATTTTTGTTCGTTAATTTCAGAAGGTTTCTTAATTTTTCATTGTTCTTTTCTTTCTTTAACAGCACAAAACGCTGCTAGACAAAGAAATGTTTAACTGTTAAATCAATAAATTCTATACAAAGAACTAAAAAATACTGTACTTTTAGTAAAGGGTTCTCCAACAGCGACTAATAGACTTCAACAGTTGATTTCACTGTTGTTTGTTGTTTCTTCTATACATTTCACTGTATTTTATATTTCACAATGCGGTTATGGATAATGCTCAGCAGTGAGATTATCAACTCCAACCTCGTTGATCGGCGCCTGAGAAGAACAAAGGAGGGATATTATCACCGGCTGACGGTAAATGATATTTTTACAGCCAAACCTAAACAAGCGTGTTGAGCACAAACTAACTGTCAAAAATTCTCATACACATACAAAATGTATAAAGCAAACCTGGATGCAAACAAACTGTTATTGTTTTTTTTTTTTTTTTTTGTGTAAGAGTGATGACATTTTAGTTAGTTTCTGTTATATCTAGCGATTTTATCTCTATTTTGCGTTTAAATTTATTTAATTTTATTAAACAATATAAGTTAACATTACAGAGGGTTGCGCTCTTACTTAGGTTTGTTCAAGGCTAGGCACTAGACAGCGTTACTCACAGCGTTGCACCAATTAAAGGTTTTAATTAGGTTTAAATTAAAGTTCAATTAATTTTTTAATTGATTCAAATACATATTTGTTTAAAGGAAAACAAAAAAATCCTAATTAAACAAATAATTGAATCCATTAATTATTTGATTAAATTTTAATCTTAAACCAATTAAAACCTTTAATAGGTGAAAATATTTTTTTCTGTGCGCCTTGCGCGCTTATTTAGGTTGGTCTAATTTGATATCAAACGGCAGAAGATGGTAGCTTATGCGGATGACGTCAAGTTATTTGTGTCGGGAAAATTCTATCCAACTATCAGTTTCTATCAGCTTCCAGCGCTAGAATAACTCTCTTCTGGGCAATCAACAAGGGACTCGGGTTCAATCCCACAAGAAGGAGCTTGTTCTTTTCACCAGAGGGTACAAAAAAGTAGAGAATTACAGACATGAAAAACTTGATGGGTTATAAATGGTGAGTTTAAAAATAGCAGAGGACGTCAAGTACTATTTACTTGGTTAAGAATTTTACTTGGATGACGAATTTACAGGAGAGGCTTAACAAGGTTCTCAATGCCTATTAATGGTGCAGGAATTCCATAGGATTTACACATCTGAGACCTATACTTACATATATATGGTTGCATTGCGTGGTGGAGCACTGTGAGAACAGGGAGTCTTAACAAGGAGTTGCTAAGGTACAGACATGTGCATCACTGAAAATCATAGCTGTCATAAGACGTGCACCACAGGCTGCATCTACTATCCGTAAAAGTTTTTGTAGCATAAATGGCGTCAAGAAATCTCCTCAGACTTAGTGAGTCCAGATCAGTGAGGTTAAGGTCAAAAGACCACACAAGCATCTTTAAGAAGCTAGGTTTTAAGCGACCTAACACTGGGACTTCGGACTATATGACAATATTCCCTGATAGAGACTTGTGAACTTGTCTCAAAGATGAATGTATGTAGGTACTGGAGAAGGTATCATTTTATGGGATACAAACATTCGAATGTCTTAAAGGCTTTGGCATAACTAAAGAGTATTGTCGGTTGAGATTCTAGAGGTTTAGAAAGCTATGGAATTAGTATTTTGGCACATCACTAAGGATGAAGCGATGACTATTTATGCCAAAGTATTTAAAGAAGCTAGTAGGCAATTGCAAAAAGCTCTTAAGGTAATGAAGGACAAATTTATTTTAAATATATTATATATTATATAACTAGCGAGCTAAGATGTAGGAGAGATCGGTGCAACCAACGATAAGACAGTATTACAGCGAACTTAATAGGTTTATTTAAGATAAAACTGATTAGTCCTGGAGAGGTAGAGAAGATTGCAGGATCAAGGATCATGTGGTTTAAAGAAGAAACTGCAGGGACCAACATATTTCTCGATTTGGACAGAAAAGTCCTTTATAAGGTGTAATAATAATTGTTCGATTATAGCCAGTTTATAATAAGTTTTTGGGAAAACAACACTACGGATTGTTTGGATTATGAGAGGATAAGAAAGCCAAAGGCTCCGTTGGCAGGGGGAAAAATTCCCCTATAGGTGAGACGATAACGCGGCCATACTAATTACGGAAATCAACCTACGGAAATACCTAAATAAGCGCGCAAGGCGTAACGCGAATAATAGAATCTAATAAATGTATATGAAAATAGAGATAAAATCGCTAGATAATGCAGAGAGTAGCTAAAATGTAATTATTCTTACAAAAAAAAGAACAACAAGAGTTTGTTTGCATCCAACTTCACTACCTAACGCTCTTGCAAAATTGTTAGTTTACGTTCAACGCGCTTGTTTAGGCTTAACAGTTAGTTGCAGATAATGAAGTCTATTCATACAATAGTATCTGGTGATTATTTCGGGGAAAAACAGAGTGGGAATTACAAAAGACCAAGAGGTCTCCAAGTGGAGGTGTTTAGTACTACCCTACCTATCCTAAGCTTCCTGTAAGAGATTACAGTAGCACACTGTTATGTAGTACTCAACCTGGGAAATCGATGGGAAATTTAATAAGAAATTCGCTTAGGTTTAATACTTTATATACTCAAGTTGTTTTTCTGCAACCTTTAAAATTCAAACAAAGGACTTAAATTTGACTGCACCTGTTTTATAGCCGAGAAAACTACCAATGATTTTAGGCTACTGGTTTAGAAACAGCAAAATTGTGTTAAGTTTTTTGATCAAATCCCCCACTGTGTAGCTTTAATCAAGACTTGCTTTATATAGACTGTGTAGCTTTAATCAAGACTTTTTTATAAGAATTCTCTACTATTTCAATGCAACTATTTATCTTACAATGTCAGTGTCCCTTTGGAACAACATAGCTCATACTCTTCCCTTTTGGAAAACCCTTTATTTTGAGTCAATGTCCTTTGAAACTATTAAAATAATTTTAAAATAAAAACTTACCTTACAGAGCTGGTTAATTAATTATTTATGATTGCATACTCGTAGTTTCATAAGTGGCAAGTATTTTGAACAAGATTAATTTCCAAGAACTACTCTATGGTTCTTTCTTTATATTTTTTTATTAAAACATTTAAAATTTATTCATACGCACTGTGATTTTTTTACAATTCAGCAAATAAAAGTCTTTAATTTATATTTTTTATAGGTATCTCATTGTTTTTTTTTTTCTTTTCTTTTGTTATTAATTTATTATTTAATTTATTTTCACACCATTTATTTATTTATTTGTTGTTTTTTTATTTTTAACCAACTCGAGAAATAAAAATAAAAACTGTTTACCCGAGTAATGCAAAATTTTTACTAAATCAAAATATTTTACACTTGAAATAAAAACATAAACTCATCGTAGCAACAACAAAGAAAATTCACTGGCTGTGTTGTTGTGTTTTTCGCCAAAATTCTTGTGTGAAAATTTCCAACTGAAAACAGAAAGAAAAAGAAGCAACAAAGGCAATGCACGGAATGGTTAAAAAATCAGCTGTATATGTACATATGTATGTATGTATATAGACTCGATTTTTAAGAGGCTCTCTTGAGTATTTAACTGGGGCAATAATAAATACATATTCTCACGTTTTTCATTTTTTAATCTACAACAAACTACATAAATAAATATTGTCACTATAATGTGACGTCATTAGGCTATACTAGTAGATAAATGTTTTTGTAGTTGTTTTTATTTCCTTGTTCCGTTAATTTTTTGTCTTGTTTGTGTGTATGCATGTGTATTTTTTTAGTGATGCCATCATTATGACACGCTGTACTAATAATGACGCCTATACATATGCTTAGAATTTAGCAAAATGATAGTACCACCGAATAGCAAAACAAATTAAATGAGAAACAAGTATAAATGCTATATTCGGCAGTATCAATCTTATATACCCTTTACTAAGAATGGGTAATTGAAAAAATATACCGATATACAATATCATTTCGATATTTTTAAAAGTATTGATATATAACGAGCGAAAATCGATAATGCTACATATGGATATTTTTATCAATGATTACACAATGCATCATTGAAAAAAATACAGGGAAATGACAGTATAAGTTCGATTCTAATATCAAAGGGTAGTAAAACCCTATACTCAGTTTAGCGAAATTAGTGACAAATTCTTATTTATGGGCCTCGGAAAATCAGTGGGCCCTTAAAAAGTGATGCGATTAGTTTTGTGTCTAACATTTTATTCAAACGAGATGATAGCGCTTAACTTTGGCAATAATTTACCCGAAGATTCGTTCAATAAATTCTTTATACATTTTATACACATTTAGGGTGCCTAGATAGTTTCCGATTGCATTTGTATGTTCACAAAAGTTGTTCAGTTTTACAGTGATACATAAATCTGATAGTTTAGCATGTGTATGACAGACTTTTTGACATTTCTATACGATTTGATCTTAAAAAAAATATATAAAATATTTTTCTCCCTGCGATCAGAGTTCCAAAATCTTCTTTTTGTATAATACATAATTATGTCAGATTTGTTTTGTTTGAATCGTACAATCGTTAAGGATAATGAATCGTCATGTCAATGCTTCATATTCAGTGTAGCCGCTGCAATCATAATAAATTTTGATATGCATAAACACTACTCCCTCTACCCTCCTTCCCATAACCTAATTTCCTAGTACTGGCACAATCCATTGCATGAGTAGGAATGACCCCTGTGACTGCTGGTCCGAAAAAAATTGTCTATTGGTACTATTTTATTTCTTAAAGATGGTGGCGACATTTTTTAAGACTAGTAAACTAAGTACGAAACCAAAGTTAAAATATTTATCGAATATCGATAGTAGAAAATAAAAATCTATATATTGTTATTAAAAATATTTACTCAATTCTTATTTAATTTTGCTGTAAAGAACATTACATTTAAATTCGGTTGTCCTTTCGTCAAAATTCTCTTCACTCATGTGCATAAATGTCTCAATAAATGAAACTCTTGTAGAAATATTTGTTGCTTTTCTTTACAACAATTTTGCGCCTCTTACTATTTTCCCATTTCTTTCTCTCTTTAGTTTTTTCCCCCAAAAGGTCAATGTTTTCCCTTAACGGTATATTTCTTTTTGTTTATAGCCAAATCCGCAAAAACTGCAACAACATGCGTTTTATTTACATTAAATATAGGGTTCCCTTAAAAGGACAGGTAAACATATTTTGTTGTTAGTTCCTGTTAATTGTTAAACGGCCTAGACGCGGTCAAAATAATTTTCCAAAAATTTTTGATTTCTGGCTTGCCGGATGTCACATTTTGATTTGTGTAATGTGTTTGTTCTTCAAGCGCGTACAAATTTTTCATTTTAAATGAGATTTCAAGTTGTGCGGTTGCCAAAAATGTCGGAAGAAAAAGAAAGAAATCGTGCAATATATTTAAGAACCCGTAATTTAAATTATGAGCAAGATGTAATTTTATCATAATGCTATAAAAACAACAACAGGATGGAAGATAACAAGATTAAAAAGAAGTGATGTGCTGCTCATGAATTTTTGACGGAAGTTGCGGAGCTTGCAGCAAGTTGTTTACAGCACAAAATCAAATTAAAAATGAATGCTTGACGAGTCATCAAGCGTACATACATCGAAGAATTCTGCACACATACACGATTTTGACGTCCAGCATTTTGATTATGTTATTGATGTTTTTAATTTTGTGGTTTTTTACTTTTTGTACACAAAAATCATGATAAATTACAGCAGCTTTAATCAACACATGCAAATTACCAAAAAGTAAAACTGTCAAAATGAGTTGTTGTTTTCTTACGAAAACAGCCCGCATTTCACATAATTCTATTTCCCGACTTCTTAACGTTTGCTATTATAAACGAATTCGATGCATCTGGTAAATAAACTAAATAATTAAACAAGACTTGTTTGTTCTTTATTAAAACGCAAAACTTTAAAAAAATGTAGTTTCCCTGGCAGCAGGTTAACTTGAGACAATCAAAACTTAACTTTATGGATGTGGCTATACAATAGACGTTCTTAACATCTGCCCGTTCTTATCGGAAAGCCGGCTATATAATTATTTGCTGTATTATTTCTATTTTCAGATTTACTTTTTGTTGCCTACTTAATGTAGACGAGAGGAGTACATACATACGTACATTCATATGTATGCAGTTAGTTGGGTATGTACCAACTTTTGTTTGCTTATTCCCGGCGTCTATTTGGTGAATGTCCTTATTTTCTTTTTTTAAATAACAAATATCATTCATTTCATTAAGGATTTTATTATCCAATTATACAATACATACATAAGTACGTGTATATGCATAAATATATGAGCTCGTACAGTGGCACTGAAAAATATATGCATAATAATACAGTGGCACAGAAACCTCTACATACCCCCCTATTTATTTCAATTCTAAGAAATATAAGCAAGATGTAGAAATTTTTTTTACCCAAATAAACTGCCATTAGGATCAGGTAATAATAGTGGATAAAAAAATCAAGGTTCAATTCATTTATTTAAAAAATCAGCAAATAATCATTTTTAAGGCACAGAAAAGTCTACATACTATATATAAAATATGATTTATTTGGTCCTATCCCCGTTGGCGTTTTAATTTTAATAGTCGTTGTCGTTTTTATCGTCATTTCGTTCCTGAATTCGTATTCTTGAAATATATTGAAACGATGAAAAAACGTTATCGAATACAAAAAGAAAAATTAATAAAGTGTGGTAGCACTGCATTTTTTTGTGTTGTTATTTATGACATTTCTAAAAAGTTTGTTATTTTTTTGTAAGTTTCAACAAAATATGGGGAGTACTGAATTTTATTTTTCAAGTTCAAGTGATGATGATGACATAAATAATATATATATATCGGAAGATGCTACGACAGAACGTTAACATTTTTGCTATCCTAGATTCTAAGTACGAAAATCGATTGGTAGCGCTCTAATTTCTTTATGGTCTGCGAATACCACTACATTTCCTTTAAAAAAAACATTTTAATGGATATTTTCTCCTAATTTACTTTTACTTACTTTATGCCAACCTTCTACATTAAGAACTGGAGGCCAAAACTAATTTAATTTCTCGGCAGTTTCGCTCCAAAAATCACTAAATTTTAGGGTTTTATGCCCTTTCGAAAACCCTTAGCATAATCGGGATGATTTAAGAAACTAAAATTTCGAATTTACTTAATCTACTTTTTTTTAATATTAATTTTTTTTATTGCAGTCGTTTGAATTTCGTTGCCTACAATGATGACGACAGAGAACGAATGTTTTATTGTCGTTTCTATCTTCGTTTCAAAACAGAGAATACCGATATATTTACGACGAGTGTCGTTAACGCCAACTGTAATACCAAATTGTCGTTTTTATTTCCTTTTCAAACTACAACGCCAACGGGAATATGGCCGAATGTCTATATTAAATATGTATTTCCGAAGTTTCAATTAATATTTTGTGGGTACACAAATATGCTTTAAACCGCCTCCACAGCCTTCATAAAAAATTCCAAAACTTCTCCTAAAATATAATTCCATTCTTCAGTTAGTGGATTCTTTAGATTATGCTTTTTTATATTCTCCCCCATATAATTCGAATTAATGTTATTTAGTTATTTGTTTTAACGAATCTGAGATATAAAATTGTGTTTCGTAGTAATGAATATTTATTTAATCATAAAATACGAATTAGTTTGTTTGCATTAAAGTTTTGTTAAACAAAAATACATATAACAAAATTAAACAGTCTTTTGTTTTATCATTCATATAAAATTATACGTTTTTTAAAATAGTCGTTTTTGTATCACTATTTCGGCGTATAGGTCCGATCTGATTATAAAATAAAAATAAAACACAAAAATTAATTTAGTTAAATTCAAAAAGGTGAGGTATAATTCATTTTCTTTAATACAAGAATTTTTAATCGTTAAAGAAAAACACTTCAAATGTACATAAATAGAGTGTGTACTTTAATGCCCTTAATAAATTTTAAAAATTACAGGGTACCTCATATAAAAAGTAATTTTGCATATATATATGCTTATCCTTAAAAGGTGTCCCTATAGAATTTGTATTTTGTCATATATGGTTTTATATTTTGAATCGTTAAAGACAAACACTTGAAATTTACACCGACTATATAGTGCAATACACGCTACAACACAAGTAATAAAAACACATTATGTAATAGGGTATCCCCATAAAAGACGTGATTTTGATATCTATTTTTAATATTTTGTATATACATATGTACGTACATATTTTAGTATTCGCATCGAAATTGCTTCCTCATCATAATAGAAAGTAATCCCCCGGTTCTAGAAGCATTTTGTATTAGTGTTCTAACTCAATGAAACTTTCGCATGATCAGCTATACTGGTGACAATATCAATGAAAGAGTTTTTATGTGTTTCGATTCTAGAGTCCCATATCTGTAAGTCATACAAATCCGTAATATTTTCTTTTAAAACTAAAATTCTTCTGAGTAGTCCTTTCAATTTGAAGAATGGTTTAAAAAAATTGTAATGTAGAGAAAAAAATGTTTTCTTTTTAATAAAAGACTTAAAAATATTTCCTCGGATTTCTGTAAATTTTTTCAAATTTCAAACATTTTTTACCTGCAATAAATAAATAAATGCTTTATAAAATTAGTATTCAAATTAAATAAAAAAAATATTTGTGCTCATTTTATTATATTTTTTTAATATTGGCATCATAGTTTTGTAAAACATAATTTTCTTTATAACTTAATAAATATGAACATTTAAATGTTTAAACCAAATGAGAAATATAAATAATTTACTAATGAGAAAATAAAAAAAAAATTAATAATATCACATAAGCTGTCAGTAATTTTAAGGCATGAGAAAATATCATCTATAAATGATTTAGATTGAGATTCCTTTTTACCTAAGAAAACGATCAGTTATAACTTAAAAAAAGAAAAACCAAGTAAGCAAATTATTTTTAAATAATGAGATTAAAAAAAGTATTCTATAATAAATTTTGAGTAAATAAGCTCCAGCAATAGATTTTTTCCAACAGGTCGTCGTTAACTTTTTTCTAGAAAAAAGTTTTTAATTCTCAACAAAATGAACAAAGAAAATATTAACTTAAAAAATATTTGATGAATCGTTAAGGGCCAGTTTTATAGTTTTAAGTTAAACCTAGTTCAATATGTTTGTAAGTTAATCATGAAACATATAAATATGGGTACCGATGCACAGTAGGGCCTTTCAAATTTTTAAAAATTCTCTTTTAAATGCTTTTAAAATTTTATGATATTCTTATTTCTTCAGAAGTTATAATATTTGCTACGAAATAATTAAAAAGGCCACTGTGATACGATTTTCTTAGGTTTGCATGGAATAGTATCGAATAATCTAAATCGATGTATGTATGTGACATATATAGGGTACTCCAAAATGTATGCAAATTTTAAATAATATGTAAAATATGCGCTCCTGCTCTGCATTCCGAGAGGAATAAAAACGTGTGGAATTGTAAAAATTCTCGAAATAACAAATTTCAAATTTTGGTTTCACATTCCAGATAATTTTCATGATAATGAAATTTTTATTTCTTTTTGGAAACTTGGAAGAATCCATTCCATATGTTAAATAATATAACAAAAAAAATTGATTATTTTTATCCCACAAACATTTGTTATTCGAAATAAAACGAAAAAAAATATATGTATATTCAGAAGTGGATTACAGAACAGGGGGGTTACTGCGTATTTTTATTCGAAAGAAAAATTGTTCGAAGCACAATGTAAGAAACATACATACAAATTCGAATAATTTTTCTTTCGAATCGAAATACGCAGTAACCCCCCAGGGGTGATAGTCGTTTTTTCTTCTTTAGATCACACGATCAAGAAGGTTTTCGTTTGCGAAAGAACACGACCAGAAAATTGTTTATTCCATTAACTGTTTGGCATGTGGTACCGTCAAAATAATCATAATTAGACAGAAAGAACTATCGTATATTATACATATATTATATCGTGTACCAGTACCACTCTATGCTTGATCAGCCTCATTTTAGAAAAAATATGGTTCAATCCTACAGCCTAAACAGTTGCATGTAAGTTCTTTCAACCTTATTTGCGACAAATTTTGACTATTATCTAGCCATCAAGGTGAAAATGAGGTTCTGCGCTTTGGATTATTTTGTTCGAAGTAGTGACCACTAATTTTTTACTATTCTTCAAATCTTAAATATAATAAATGACGATGCAATTAGCACTCAAAGTGCTAGGTTATCCCGCTATTACTTGTTTTCTTAGTCGCCTCACCCAGAAAATGTAGTTCGATCTGTACTTTGGTATTTCCCTGAAGGGTTGTTGTCTTGGAGATTCTTACTTCTTGACGAAATAGCTTCTGGGGTATATGGGGACACCAATCCCCGAGGATTCCAGTTGCCTAAAACTGGGTTATAATAACCTTTGAAGTCTTACCAGTATGCTTTTACTTGTACTACGTAAACTGGTTGATCTAAGGGTGCCCAAGGTACATTTATCCGGTTATTGCTGAGGGACGACTTTCGAGATATAACGTAGTAGCTGTAGTTTGGATCTAAAATGCAGGGAGGGTGTATTTTAAACCAATATGCTGCTAAATTGCAATAGAGCAGTGGAGTTTAGATTGTCTCCAACTTCAAGTATGAGCACGGCTCTGCTATCCATGTTGCTGACATTGCTACTTATTATATTAATAGCGTGGTAATCGCAAAAGATGTTGTTGAAGCATGCAGTTTGCTCTAAGGGTTACCATAATTCAAGTTAGGATGTCCCGCTATAATATTTCTGCAGATATACAGAAAATATGTATTTTTTTTGTATGGGGGTATCCATTTCCCCCATCGTATACATCCAGTTTATTCTAAGAACTACCTCACTCAATTTGTAGTTCTATTGTAGTTCTGTAGATTTAGGAATATTATAAAAAAAATTATATGGGCGGTACCCGTCCGCCCCCTCCTATACAACCAAGATTTTGTTCAAACATTTTGTTTTAACATTTTGCTCTATTCACTATTGTAGTTAATGAGATTTTAATTAACCAGCGATAATTAATTTTGGGCCCCCACTGTGCGTCTTTTAGGAAGCTAGATCTATCAAAAATGCAGCTTCTTAACTGTAAATCCGTGATATGTTTGGTATTTAACTATATATCCAAGTTTGCAGGTAACTAATGAGAGAGCGAGACGAAACTCTCAAAGGTATAGAATCAAGGACTGCTGACTGCCCTTAAACGATAATGGCAATAACAGGCGAGTTGTAGCAGCTGCACGATGTTGTCAAATTTGTTTTTTTTTTTCTGGTTTGCCAACACTTTACTGCACAAATAGGGGAAAATTTAAATCTTGAGTTTAAGATACCCTTTACACGCATATATCAGATTTTCAGGTTTAAGTTACATTTAGATAATAAATAAAACTGGACTTTATCCCAAAAACTAGCCCTTAAGGTGTTTATCTTATATAAAAAAATAAAAAGTCTTTAGAGCTTAAATAAACAAAAAATAAAAATTAAAGCTTTTTTCTAACACATTTCGCCTTGAATGCCCGTATCGGCATTTTCACCATGTATAATCAAGTCCATTTGAGACTGGGACAATTCATTGCACAACAACTGTTCTATTCTTATAAACCTATCATTGGCGTCAGGGGTAGCAGATTCGGAATCTTGTAATCTCATCGAAGAACTACGTTTAGCACGTTCTACAGAAAGCAAAATAAATATTACTACTTCATTCAAGCAAAGAACATAAATCATACTTACCAAATCTAGCTCGTCTAGCTTCTTGTTCTATAATTATTTCATTTGTTATATAGACTTCACGTCTTATTTGGTCTCTTAGCTCAACACTCATATCGGGTATGCACCATCTAACTAGAATCATCACTAAAGCTACAAAATTCTGCAAAGAAATGAATAAATGTTAAAGAGAAAATTAACAAAAAAAATTAAAATGCTGAAAGTGAAAAGCAAAATTCAATGTTATTGATGTTTGGCTGACATGAATCGGAGTATTAACCTGGTTTTGTTTAATTTAAACAAACTGTTAAATTAGAAGAAAAAATGTTATAGAAAGAAGCCATAGAAGGGATAAGAAAAATGTTAATTTTTACAAGAACATTTAGAATTATAACCCAGCCAACTAGTTGATAATAAAATGTCTTTTAGGTAAAAAATTTTTTTATTGTATAAAACGTTGGGGTGAAAATTCTGAAAAAAATACAAAATTTTAACGATTTCGAGACCAACTCTGCATTTCTGAGCCAAAAAGCAGAGAAACCGTTGGCCAAGACCTGAGTCAAATAAATATAATTCGGTCAAGTTCAATTCAGATTTTACTGTACAAAAAATGTCTTATATTTTTAAATTTTATGCTGACGAATTGATTTTACTACGATTTAAATTGACGATTTTTTACTAATTTTATCTGGCAACTGTAATTGTTAATTTGTATTATTTAAAACATGTTCACCCCTATTGCGATTAAATATTCCCATAAAAAACTCCCAAATTTTCTATCGTGAATGATTTTAATAACAAATTTACTTGTATTTTACGATAGAAATCATTCACGATAGAAAATTTGGGAGTTTTTCATGGGAATAATTATTTGCGATAGGGAAAATTATATAAAAGGCATGTTTTTAGTATAAGGACTACCTTTTCTTAATTTTGTTATATTTTTAGTATGCGGCTGCTACATCAAGGCCGCATACACCTTCTGATTTGGCGGACAGAGGAACAGATATCAACGCGATGTTCTCCCCTGGGGCAGATTGTCTTGTTGACTTCTTACAACTTGATGCCAATTCATCGAGTTTATATGGGCAACCAGTCCCTAAGGCTTGAACGCTCCCTGAAACTGGATAATATGAACTTTTGAGGTATTAACAGTTTCCAAATGATTGGTATGTACCACGGGAACAGTTCCCCAGTTCCTTCGAGGAGTATTCCGTTGGTTGTGGCTTCGACTCAAAGGTAGGACGATTTAGTCCGGTGTAATATTGCACTCTCAACAGAGGCAACAATAGCGTGACCTAAACATGAGTCATGAGCAAAGGCCCCCAACCAAAAAAAAGTGGTTAAAATGAAAATGATTTAGTTTGCTAAATATTTAGCAAAGTGACACAAACCTACCTTGTTGAAAGCTGGTCTGGTATACTACTGATATACAATTTTTATATGTTTTGTTCTCTTTGTGAGATTCTCGTTGAGATTGTGTATATGCTCTTGGTCATGAGCCATGTCCTGAAATTTCTACTTGTTGTGATGTTGCTAGGAGCAACAAGTAGACGCATTGTTTGCACCCAACGCTACGACCACGGTCAGGTTAAAGCAACACTCCAGGCACGAATATAAATCTGTATCACATCAGCTCAATATTAATAGGGTGCCAAACCCTTTCTGACATTTTAATTATAATATTTTCAATTTTTTTAGTGAAGTTTCGATTTTTAAGAAAATTTTTTGCGAAATTTGGATTGTTTGCGAAAGATAGATTGTTGTTAAAATCGATTCTCTGGAGGCCTTGAAAAGTCCATTTTAACTCAAAAACGATATAAAACTGACTAAGAAGCTGTAACAAAAATTTTCTAGAAATATAAAACTGTTTTGAAAAGCAAACTTAATAAAAATTAAAATTGTTCACTGGGTTTACTTGTCATCCACCACCATCATTTGCCATCATCTTGTAATTGCAACATTTTACTTAATCGCACACAAACTCAAACACAATCAATAGACCTCAATCTCTACAGGGATTAAGGTTATAATGAAACCTCTGAAAATATGGTCAATTAAATTTAAAAGAAAGGTTCTCGACAACAAAGCCAATGAAAACATAAGTAAGAGAACTATTATCGGCTGTGCCGAATCTTATACACCCTTTATCTACACTGAATATGATATAAAAGCATTGACATTTGAACAACCCTTCTGCTGAAATTATTAAATTTTTAGTTAGTAAATTCTTCACTTTCTCGATACTTCGTCTACATAACAAATTCGTTTATAAATTATTAAGCGATTTATCATCATTTACAATATATTCTCGAAATTATAACCTCTAGATCGGTCTACTACATAGATCCGGTAATTATTGTAGTTTTTTTGTCTATTCAAAAATCTTTAATATATGTGACCCGGCCTATGAAAAGGTGACTTATGACTCAAAAAACATTTTTCCACTTTTTTTTTTTGTTTGGATAGTTTTTGAGACGCTCTTTCACGTGGTGAAAACTAGAAAGTCCTAACTTGCTTAGAAGTGTACTAAAAATGTAGAGAAAAAAGAGCACAAATGAAAGAAAAACAGAATTAAATTGAAAATCCAGAATCAAGATAATAAATGGAATTAAAAAAAAACATCGCTCTTTATATACACACACGAACTTATCTCATTTATGCTCTTTTGCATTTTTTGGTTGCCTTTTGGGCATGACTGTTCAATGCAAAAGAAAAACTACTAAGAAACTGACGAAATGCATAGTTTATCTTTAACAGCTAATTTTTCGAAATCTTGTTTTTGAGTCATAAGCCACCTTTTCATAGACCGGGTCAAATATATTATATAACAGATCGGCCCAAATAAATTTGCCAGATTAACATTTCGTTTTCGATATAATTATTTCAACAGCTAAACATATAGAGATTTTCGACTCCCCTATCTATCTATTTATAGTTAACGTATCCCCAAATAAAAATTTATAAAAATCACAAATTGAATGACAAACTTACATTACCTTTGATAAAGGTGTTACAAATGTAACTGTAAAACTATATCACAAGATAGACAAAGTTAAAACACTTTCAATATTCATGACATGTTTTTTATATTTTCATTCGAATTTTTATGTCGTAGATCAATGCACTACTAAACTGTAAAAAAGGTCTTACTTCTTACTCGCACATCACTAAATACTAAATTATGTTGCTAAACAATTATACGAGGGTGGTATCAAAATTACACTACCTGAAAGTCTTCCAAAGGGGAAAATTTTCCTTATTTTAAAGTATTAGAAAATTTCTCAAGCAAAAATAAAATCCGTGTTTATTTTTGCCCAAAGGCATCCAAGAGGCCCAAATTTCTACTTATGTGTTGGAAGGTGCATAAGGACGATTATAGTCATATTATATTCACCCCTATCGCGAATAATTTTATTCCCATGAAAAAAATCCCAAATTTTCTATCGTGAATGATTCCAATAACAAATTTATTGGATTTTACGGTAGAAATCATTCACGATAGAAAAGTTGGGAGTTTTTTCATGGCAATAATTATTCGCTATAGAGGTGATTAACACAGTGCTAAGATCACGTCATGTTAGGACCTACAAGCCTAGATACTTATGAAAATCTGTATGTCACACCCCGGTAGGTTTCATCCTAAAAGAGGCTTTATAAGTTCAAGTTTGCAATTGATCACAATAGAACAAACAAAAAAAAAACGTTATGAGAATGTAGTAGCAAAGTATTTATAATGATTTCACGACAATAACCAATTTTTTTCGCCGTTTTATAATCATTCATACAAAAGTTCTATAATAGAGTTGTTATGAAGTGAACTAGTTCATTAAAGTGATCTTTTTAGTTCAGATCACTTTACTGAACTAGTTTGTTCTTTTAGTTCATTTCCTCAGTAGGTCGGTTATAGTTGCCTTGGTAATACACCTGTGAAAATTTCAAGAGTCTACTAAGGAGCTGATTGAACTAGTGAGCTGAAGTAAACTAATGAGCTGAAGTAAACTAATGAGCTGAAGTGAACTAATGAGGTGACGTGAATTAATGAGATGAACTGAACTAAGGAGCTGAACAAAACTAAGGAGCTGATATGAGCTCAGTGAAGTGATCAGCATACTTAGGTCAGGTGTGTGATTAGTTCAACTGAACTAGGTCGTTCATGAACTCTATTAAAACTCTATTCTCAATGTCAGTAAATTTGAGTAAGCGAATTATAAAATAAATAATTACATTTTGAAAAACGAAGAAATATAAAAACTTAAAAAAGCGTTTCAATAAAAATATAAAGGTCTCAAAAGAAAGTATGGTTTGATTAAGTTAAAGCAACAGTTCACAAACTCTTTGTTACTTATTTACCTTCCTGAAAAACTATGTATCCCTTTTCAAGTTAAGAAATAGTTTGTTGGTAAAAGATTTTTAAACAATGGAAATGTGGTTTCATTTTTTCTAAATTTCGAAAATAATAAAATGGACTATAAAATTTGCACTTTGTGCATAAAATATACAATTTTTTTTTAATTTAAAAAAAAAATTATTTTTTTAAGTTCGAAATTTCGAACATATTTTAAAAATGAAAAATTTTAAAATTTGAAAATAAACATGGTTATTTTTACACTGCAATTGAAATTGAAAATTATTATATATTATATATGTATATAATTCGTAATTAAGTTTAAAATTTCGAACACACTTATAAATTGATATTTTTGCATAAAGTTAAGTGTTTCAATTAAATTAAACAGAGTCTCGTCGATATTATGGAATTTCGCAATTAAGTAAAAGCTAAGAAAAAAATTTTCAAATAAAAATTAAAATATAAAAAAAGAGAATTAAAAAAAAAATCTAGAACTTTATAAATTATATTATTTGGCAATTGAACTTAAGGAGACAGATTGCAAATAAAAAAACATTCCAAAAAAAGAACTTTAAAAATGATATCGACCATGATTATTTATTCCTGAGAATTTTTGTAATTTGGCAACAATTATTTTAAGTAGTTTTTATTGGGGTTTTTTAATTATTTTGTAATTTTTAAAATCATATTTTGAACTTTGCTTTGACGGTTATAAAGTCAAAAATTGCAAAATTTTTATTTTCAACATGTTCGAAAATTCATATTTGATTTCGAAATAGGGGAAAAAGTAAAATTTTGGGCTCAGTAATACGTAATACTTTAAATATTTTTGAAATCTTAAAATATCAAACCTTTCAGATGTTCGAAAATTTTAATTTAATAATATTTTCGTATTTAATATCAATATTTAAAAAATGATAAAAATGTAGTCCTCACAGAGTTTAAGATTTTTTTTTATTTACAAAGTGTAGTAAATACAGATATTTGAAATTGTATTCCATACAAATGTGCCAATCAATTTAAAAAAAGTTCGAAATAAGATCACATTTAGCAAACTGTTTGTGTTTTCTCTAATAATTCTGAAATTGGATATTCTAAAGTAGACTACTACTGTCCCTTTTCAATCCTCCTCCTCCAGTTATTGTTCCAACGTAGAGTGGTGCCCTTCAATGTTTTCCCTACCATCTTGAGTAATTTTGCGACTGCCCTCGTACTGCATTTTTATATGCACACACTTTTTTTCGAACGCAACATAAACTAAAGGGAAAATGTCAATGGGCCAATTAAAAGAAGATGTACAAAATAAAGAAAGACACAAGCAGATAGTATGTGATGGACAGATATTTGTTAGAATAGAAGTTTTTGAAAAGTATTGATGAATAAAAAATTTCAGTAGCTCAAATAACGTGAAACTGATAACATTGTAAAAAAAATATTTTGCAAAACGATTAAAAATATTTTGCAAAAAATAAATCGTATATTCTTTTAAATTTAAAATATAAAAAAATATAAAATAAATTATATTTGAAACTCAAATAAAAAAAAATTGTATCTTCCAAAATGAAACGTTTTTCTTGTTGTTTAAATCTCCGTACACTCGGTTTTAGTATAGCTGCTCTTGATATTCTATTTTCTTTAACCGCTTTGACTTTATGCAGTTACTATTTGTATCGAGATTATTTCAATTTAACAAACTGGGCCATTGCATCATATGAAAATGTGAAAATAGTTGATCCTTTAAGTAATATGATGTCATCGGTTGGTAAGTAAAAAAATAAATCGCCATTTCGTTAAAAATGGTATAAGTCCATTTTATATTTTAGTTAGGTTGACTGTAGATATATTATATTTGACAGATCGGTATACTTAGATTTTCTACCAGATTAATAAGGTCACGGAAAGGCAGTCATTATTAAAGGCCAGGATTCACTATTCTACACAATCTTATGATTTAATCACAAAAAAATCTGACAGAATTCTCTCCTACTAAAAAAATCGCTTCCAAAATGACGATGTAGATGCCGCACTATCATACAAAACAAGATTTTGCAACTCTGATCGCATGGAAAAATACTATTTTATAAATTTTTTTCAAAAGATTATAAAATCGTGCAGATCTGTCACACACATACACGTTTAATCTACACTATCATACTTTTTGAGCACACATGTAATTTTTGACAAATCGTAAGACTGGGTTTGATAGTGAATCATGGCCTTAAGTCGACTTTATGGGGTCGGTAATAAATATGGAGAAATTACTAACGAAATGACAATGTTATGCCCTATCCACCCACCTGTAGTGAAGATTATACGACTGAAATGACGGACCTTAAATTTTTAAACTTAATTACGTATTGAAGAGTCGTGGTTGCCTTTTGGGCATGACTGTTCAATGCAAAAGAAAAACTACTAAGAAACTGACGAAATGCATAGTTTATCTTTAACAGCTAATTTTTCGAAATCTTGTTTTTGAGTCATAAGCCACCTTTTCATAGACCGGGTCAAATATATTATATAACAGATCGGCCCAAATAAATTTGCCAGATTAACATTTCGTTTTCGATATAATTATTTCAACAGCTAAACATATAGAGATTTTCGACTCCCCTATCTATCTATTTATAGTTAACGTATCCCCAAATAAAAATTTATAAAAATCACAAATTGAATGACAAACTTACATTACCTTTGATAAAGGTGTTACAAATGTAACTGTAAAACTATATCACAAGATAGACAAAGTTAAAACACTTTCAATATTCATGACATGTTTTTTATATTTTCATTCGAATTTTTATGTCGTAGATCAATGCACTACTAAACTGTAAAAAAGGTCTTACTTCTTACTCGCACATCACTAAATACTAAATTATGTTGCTAAACAATTATACGAGGGTGGTATCAAAATTACACTACCTGAAAGTCTTCCAAAGGGGAAAATTTTCCTTATTTTAAAGTATTAGAAAATTTCTCAAGCAAAAATAAAATCCGTGTTTATTTTTGCCCAAAGGCATCCAAGAGGCCCAAATTTCTACTTATGTGTTGGAAGGTGCATAAGGACGATTATAGTCATATTATATTCACCCCTATCGCGAATAATTTTATTCCCATGAAAAAAATCCCAAATTTTCTATCGTGAATGATTCCAATAACAAATTTATTGGATTTTACGGTAGAAATCATTCACGATAGAAAAGTTGGGAGTTTTTTCATGGCAATAATTATTCGCTATAGAGGTGATTAACACAGTGCTAAGATCACGTCATGTTAGGACCTACAAGCCTAGATACTTATGAAAATCTGTATGTCACACCCCGGTAGGTTTCATCCTAAAAGAGGCTTTATAAGTTCAAGTTTGCAATTGATCACAATAGAACAAACAAAAAAAAAACGTTATGAGAATGTAGTAGCAAAGTATTTATAATGATTTCACGACAATAACCAATTTTTTTCGCCGTTTTATAATCATTCATACAAAAGTTCTATAATAGAGTTGTTATGAAGTGAACTAGTTCATTAAAGTGATCTTTTTAGTTCAGATCACTTTACTGAACTAGTTTGTTCTTTTAGTTCATTTCCTCAGTAGGTCGGTTATAGTTGCCTTGGTAATACACCTGTGAAAATTTCAAGAGTCTACTAAGGAGCTGATTGAACTAGTGAGCTGAAGTAAACTAATGAGCTGAAGTAAACTAATGAGCTGAAGTGAACTAATGAGGTGACGTGAATTAATGAGATGAACTGAACTAAGGAGCTGAACAAAACTAAGGAGCTGATATGAGCTCAGTGAAGTGATCAGCATACTTAGGTCAGGTGTGTGATTAGTTCAACTGAACTAGGTCGTTCATGAACTCTATTAAAACTCTATTCTCAATGTCAGTAAATTTGAGTAAGCGAATTATAAAATAAATAATTACATTTTGAAAAACGAAGAAATATAAAAACTTAAAAAAGCGTTTCAATAAAAATATAAAGGTCTCAAAAGAAAGTATGGTTTGATTAAGTTAAAGCAACAGTTCACAAACTCTTTGTTACTTATTTACCTTCCTGAAAAACTATGTATCCCTTTTCAAGTTAAGAAATAGTTTGTTGGTAAAAGATTTTTAAACAATGGAAATGTGGTTTCATTTTTTCTAAATTTCGAAAATAATAAAATGGACTATAAAATTTGCACTTTGTGCATAAAATATACAATTTTTTTTTAATTTAAAAAAAAATTTATTTTTTTAAGTTCGAAATTTCGAACATATTTTAAAAATGAAAAATTTTAAAATTTGAAAATAAACATGGTTATTTTTACACTGCAATTGAAATTGAAAATTATTATATATTATATATGTATATAATTCGTAATTAAGTTTAAAATTTCGAACACACTTATAAATTGATATTTTTGCATAAAGTTAAGTGTTTCAATTAAATTAAACAGAGTCTCGTCGATATTATGGAATTTCGCAATTAAGTAAAAGCTAAGAAAAAAATTTTCAAATAAAAATTAAAATATAAAAAAAGAGAATTAAAAAAAAATCTAGAACTTTATAAATTATATTATTTGGCAATTGAACTTAAGGAGACAGATTGCAAATAAAAAAACATTCCAAAAAAAGAACTTTAAAAATGATATCGACCATGATTATTTATTCCTGAGAATTTTTGTAATTTGGCAACAATTATTTTAAGTAGTTTTTATTGGGGTTTTTTAATTATTTTGTAATTTTTAAAATCATATTTTGAACTTTGCTTTGACGGTTATAAAGTCAAAAATTGCAAAATTTTTATTTTCAACATGTTCGAAAATTCATATTTAATTTCGAAATAGGGGAAAAAGTAAAATTTTGGGCTCAGTAATACGTAATACTTTAAATATTTTTGAAATCTTAAAATATCAAACCTTTCAGATGTTCGAAAATTTTAATTTAATAATATTTTCGTATTTAATATCAATATTTAAAAAATGATAAAAATGTAGTCCTCACAGAGTTTAAGATTTTTTTTTATTTACAAAGTGTAGTAAATACAGATATTTGAAATTGTATTCCATACAAATGTGCCAATCAATTTAAAAAAAGTTCGAAATAAGATCACATTTAGCAAACTGTTTGTGTTTTCTCTAATAATTCTGAAATTGGATATTCTAAAGTAGACTACTACTGTCCCTTTTCAATCCTCCTCCTCCAGTTATTGTTCCACCGTAGAGTGGTGCCCTTCAATGTTTTCCCTACCATCTTGAGTAATTTTGCGACTGCCCTCGTACTGCATTTTTATATGCACACACTTTTTTTCGAACGCAACATAAACTAAAGGGAAAATGTCAATGGGCCAATTAAAAGAAGATGTACAAAATAAAGAAAGACACAAGCAGATAGTATGTGATGGACAGATATTTGTTAGAATAGAAGTTTTTGAAAAGTATTGATGAATAAAAAATTTCAGTAGCTCAAATAACGTGAAACTGATAACATTGTAAAAAAAATATTTTGCAAAACGATTAAAAATATTTTGCAAAAAATAAATCGTATATTCTTTTAAATTTAAAATATAAAAAAATATAAAATAAATTATATTTGAAACTCAAATAAAAAAAATTTGTATCTTCCAAAATGAAACGTTTTTCTTGTTGTTTAAATCTCCGTACACTCGGTTTTAGTATAGCTGCTCTTGATATTCTATTTTCTTTAACCGCTTTGACTTTATGCAGTTACTATTTGTATCGAGATTATTTCAATTTAACAAACTGGGCCATTGCATCATATGAAAATGTGAAAATAGTTGATCCTTTAAGTAATATGATGTCATCGGTTGGTAAGTAAAAAAATAAATCGCCATTTCGTTAAAAATGGTATAAGTCCATTTTATATTTTAGTTAGGTTGACTGTAGATATATTATATTTGACAGATCGATATACTTAGATTTTCTACCAGATTAATAAGGTCACGGAAAGGCAGTCATTATTAAAGGCCAGGATTCACTATTCTACACAATCGTATGATTTAATCACAAAAAAATCTGACAGAATTCTGTCCTACTAAAAAAATCGCTTCCAAAATGATGATGTAGATGCCGCTCTATCATACAAAACAAGATTTTGCAACTCTAATCGCATGGAAAAATACTATTTTATAAATTTTTTTCAAAAGATTATAAAATCGTGCAGATCTGTCACACACATACACTTTTAATCTACACTATCATACTTTTTGAGCACACATGTAATTTTTGACAAATCGTAAGACTGGGTTTGATAGTGAATCATGGCCTTAAGTCAACTTTATGGGGTCGGTAATAAATATGGAGAAATTACTAACGAAATGACAATGTTATGCCCTATCCACCCACCTGTAGTGAAGATTATACGACTGAAATGACGGACCTTAAATTTTTAAACTTAATTACGTATTGAAGAGTCGTTTTCATTTAATCTAAGATTTCAATTAATATAGAAATAGCCTACGAAAATTGTATTTAATTATGAAATTTATTTTTGATAAACTTTATTTTTTCCTTCCTTTCCAGTCGATTATGTTTTGCTGCATAATTTTCCCGATGCATTTTATGTTGTCATGTCAATAATTTTATGGATAAAATCATTGATTAATTTCATACTAGCTTCTCTTTTAATCGATGGTATAAGAAAGGTAAGTAAGATTATAAATTTCTTTAAATTTGTATTATATATGCTTGAATTCTTAGTCGTTATTGTATAAAATATTTAAGGAAAAAGTTTTTAATTAAAGTAGAGAAAAGTGGTAAAGACCTCTCAAGCAGTTACACTTAATCATGAAGTTACACTTTACATATTTTTCAAATAAAATAGTTTGTTTGCCTTTTTGATTTGAACGCCTGACTCTTTAGCGATTACTGGCTGGGGAACTTCTTTTTCAAAAATAAGTGTCCCATAATCGCTACAATTTAGTTAGTCATCCATATACCTATGTGCCTGCCTGTGGTTTTTATTCTAATTCTAGCCAGTGCTTGAATTTCCAGCACAATATGGGCTGCCGTCTTGGTCTCTTCTCGATGCAATCTTCAAACATATTATTAATCCGATTGTCATTTTTGTCTGACGATACTTGAATTTATTATATCCTGTCAATAATGCAGGTTTACGAAACTAGAGATTTTTACTGTTACTACTTATAGGAGTATAGGGGCTTCCAAAAGCCTTAAGTGCCTCGATAGACCGATTGCTAGCAAGCTTTTGTATCAGTCTGGAGGTTGCGGGTTCGATTCCCACCACAGACTCTGAAACAAGCAACAAGCTTCGCAGAGGTAGTTTTATCTTTGCGAAAAAGATCCTGTCCATTGCTTTTGTCTTGCATTATGATTTTTCAGCGATTATTATTATACTGTAACCTGATTATTATTATACTGCCATCTGTCGTTGCCTAAAAATAACGCCTCTATGATTGTGTAGTAGTGAAGACGATTGCTATGTGGTGTGAAGTCTTGCTAAACATTTATCATTTGTCATTTTTTACCTGTGAAGTTAGCGCTTCTTGAACGTACATGTGTGGTTTAAGGATAAAACGATACTAAGAAATACATGTATTTACTCGGATACCACATCGAAACTACCACCGAGTGTCAAGTAGTTATCAGTAAAAGAATACTCTTATAGATCAAAAACATAATTTTATATTAGGTATTATTTATTAAGTAAAATTACCTAAAAGAATATCAAAAGCAACTGTGTTTTATTCACACTCTTGATATTTGGTCAGAGCCTACGTGTTCTGGTTTCTGCAGTAAAGAAATCTCCTGGTTAAACAAAACATTTTTTGCTTAAAAAAGTCAGAGAATCTTAATTAATCTAATTATTTTTTATCGTAAATATGCTCTGGAATTCACTATATAATATTCTGAAAGAAATGGAATTCTGCTTGAAGCTATTACAGATAGTCCTGAAGTGGTAAGTGCACACGAACTCAAAATTTTAAAACTAGCAGTCCAGCTGTTTAAGCCGTCACCAGGCCAGAATTTTACCATTTTGTTAAAGATTGCACCAATTACAAATTGTGTTAGATCGAAGCTTTAAAATTTTCTTACGGTAAAACGTGTCACGCAATTGCAAACCCAACTAGAGAGTTACGAGTAAGTATCGATACTATTTATTCCATATCGAGTAGGCATTGATACTTTACGACCGATACCGTATTGAGTAAAAACATCGATACCATAGAGGTATCGTTTCATCCTCATTGATGTTGATCATTCTTTGATCAACCGGGATTCGAACATGTTTCCTTAGGTTTGAAGTTCGGCGCCATCCACACCACCTCCTAAGGATACTTTCGATTAAAAAATTAATCGATTTTCGATCTTCGCTGGATAACGAACATCAAAATTATGAGTTGATACCACTGTCGAAAATTTCGTTTTCGAATTTCTATCGAACGCAATATTGCTTTCGATGCTTATTAAAAATGTATGTTTTTGTAAATTGTTTTTTTTTTTGTTTACAAATGCCAGCAGTAAATTATGTTATTTTAATTTCATGCAGGTCTTCGTTGTAAATACCCAAAAACAATTGGTAAAACTCGTTTTTCTAACGAAACAAAACCTTCAGGTGGCAAAATGAATATGCACAAAAGTTCAAGCGGCAAAAAAATGGGAAGAAACTACACAGGAGCTAGATTGTATGGAGTCACCCGTTTGAACAACAGCAAATTAGTAATACAATATTTATTTAAAGTGCTAGCTGATAAATATGTACTATTGTGAATAATCCAATTGAGTTAAATTCACAATAGTGCTATTTTATCGGATGTGCGACATAACACCAAATGAAAATTTCGTTCGATCAGCTCTTTCGACTACAGTCGAAGATCGAAAGTTGCTTACAATAGGCACGTAAATCTTTCATCAGTAAATACACTGATGTCATCTATTCAACTATATAAATCGCATCACGTTAAAACTACTCGATGATAAATTTTAATAAATTTTTGTGAGGAGGTACCTTAGTACCTCAGTTCCCTTAAAAATATCTAATTTCCAAGAAAAAATAGCGATAAACGCCAATTGTACACAATTTATTTTAAGTGGCTTGGCAGCACCTTTTATTTTGGTAAAGGGGAAATTTTCGACACTTTTTACAGAACTACCCTATAATATAATTTTATATAAAACCTATGTTGCGACATCCTTATTCCCAGAGACGGGGGTACCTCTACTAGTTCCCAATAAACTATTAAAACTCGTTGCATATATTACATCCCCTAAAAGTAATTTCTTTGTTTTTTTTTCTTCACAGAAGCGTACCATTTGCATAGCACCCTGGCTAATTAACACTATCATTTCGGTGTTGGTAGAAGTGACAACTTATATATTTATGGAAATGAAATATAATGAAATTGATGCGGCCACAGATAAACGTATTGTGCGCAGCATAATGTTTGGAATATTTATAAGTAAGTTAATTTTTAAATTTTTTTTTTTCTGTGAACTTATATTTAAAAACTTTAAATTTTCAGTGTTTAATGTAATGTTTACTTTTGCCATTTATTGGTTGTGTAAATTTCTGAAACTTCAACGACAAGAAAATCAAGTCTTACAGGACAGTATTGTGGAGGCCTCGGGATTATTTCAACATGTGAAAGTTTAAGAGGAAGATATTGAAATAGATTTAAAGCGAAGATGGAATTGGAATTGGTGACTTAATATATTCTTTTTTATGTTGAAAGAAATCAGAGAATTTTTGTTTGAAAACTTACCTCAAATACCACCACAAAACCCAAACGACAAGCCAAAATTATATAAAACATATTACTTAAATAA
The DNA here is from genome assembly GCA_949628195.1 of Phasia obesa. NCBI lineage: Eukaryota > Metazoa > Arthropoda > Insecta > Diptera > Tachinidae > Phasia > Phasia obesa. The sequence goes on along the minus strand of OX451215.1, from coordinate 206,206,660 downwards.
TATTTATTCTGTGAGGTAGGTGGTTCACGAAAATCTGTGTATCTGTTAAACAATGAAACAAAAATAAGCAAAAAAAAACGTATAATAAAAATAAAATTTTGAAAAAAATATAAATTAAAAAGCAGTGGGTAAATTAGGGCATTTTAATTCATTTCATTCAATTCTGTTGAAATTTCGAACTAAGACGAATCCATAACAGGTGATTGCAGTGGCGAAATAGTTTATCATATATTTAAATTCGAAATATCAAACAATTTTTTATATATGAATTTGGACACTTGCAAAGAAAGCGAAAACGACTGAATTCGTCCGTGTAATTACCTATTATTAATTCGCCTTGTTTTGGTTAATAAAAAATGCTCTAATTTGCTCTAAGCATTGACTTTAAATTTTTAGTAAAGATTTATTTATTATTTTTACTTACTTGCATGAGGTTATATTGTATTTAACCGCCAGACTTTGCAAAGTTGGAGAATCACTTATGCGAAACTCCGATAAAGTAAATTCTAAGTAACCATGTAAGGAACCATCAGGAGACACCAGACCACGATAAACCCATCTGGGTATCATATCCGAAGTAAAAGCTATAATAAAACCCTTAAACAAAATAAATATTCCTATTAACATTTCCTGTTTTATTTGAAAGAAAAACCCCGTCTTACATTTGTTATGACACTCAATTTGCCTATACAATCCAATATACGATACCAAACGCCTATATCCCTGACTCTCTGCGACACCGGCCTTCGGTGATGCGTCAAAAGTTTATTGGCATCCAAACGCATTTCCAAAATATTATTTAATAAAGCAAAAAAGGGAGCCAAAGGAAAGGCAGCCACAAATATTGTGACAAAACCATATTGTAAGACTAGAAATAAATTAAAACACAATACATTAGGAAATTTATAAAGTAAAAGCTAAGTTTAAGTTCTTTACCCATTTCCAAATATTCGGGAAATAATGATCTTGGACCCCAGTCTAGTAATTTTAAATCTCTCCACCATCTTTCGGTATCTTTGTGATGTTCGTGTTCTTTGGATGAAAAACATTTCGTTAGACCCACTTTTATAGCCATTATTTTACGCCATATTTTAGGCATTACAACTTCTAAGATAGAGTTGAAGGCCTGTTTGCCAATCATTATAATGGCCAGTTGAATGCACAATTCGGTTAAACAGCCACCAGAAGAACACTACAACAGAATAATAATTATATTTGTCGTTTGATTTATTGTATTTTTTTACTTTTTCTCGACTTTTTTGATTTGATTATTTTTGATTTAATTAATAATCAAGTGTAAATAAAAAGTTAAAACATTTAAAAAATACTAATTGAAGTACCACCACGACGCAACAGTAAGATAGGTAAGCAGACAGACATACACTGAGACTAAGGAGGAGAGAAAAGTAGCCGTAAAGGCTGTATTGGTCGAGGCATGGAATTAGTAATTATCTATGTCTCCCCAAGTGGGAGTGGGCAAGGAAACCAACCGCAGCACCTTAGTAAGGAATTAATCCTCTTTGGTTCCAGTATTGAAACACCAGAAAGGCTCTCGAAATTGGCAGAGAAGGTGTTCAATCGTTTTCTTCTCTTCCTCATACTGACAGCTTCTACAGAAGTCATTGTAAAGGAGACCCATCCTTCTTGCATGGGTTCCAAATAGGCAGTTACCGGTAACTGTTACGACTAAGTCACGTAGCTGCATTTTCGGCAACCGAAATAACAAAACCGTTCTCTTCTGGTCCAGTAAGGGCCATATTGTCCTTGAACTTGAGCAAGTATAGTCATAGGACCATCTGACCTGAGTCAGATCGTAGACAGCACAGCTAATACGGTGCCAGCAGGCGTCATCATGTAGCAGTGTCCCCTTCTTGGCTAGTTCTTCAGTAACATAGTTGCCTAGATCAGTCCCATGTCCCCGCACCCATTTGAGGGTGACTGTCGAATTTTCCGCCATCGCATTCATGGATGCCCGCCATTCTAGAACGAGATTTGATGTGCTATACACACCTTTAAGGGACGTAATAGCGTCTTTAATGTCATATGATATCTCTATTTGATGTTCTGTGATACCTTAGCCAATTCGCCGCCTTTTTGATAGCAGATATCTCTGCTTGTAAGACATTGCAGTCATTCTGAAGTCTGAAACACATTCTAATTACAAATTCTTTTATATTGACTCCGCCCCCCACTATCTCCCTTTTTGGAGCCAGCTGTATGAACCCTGAGAGTTCGAGATGGAGGAAAGTGTCCCTCCAAATCGAAGTGAAATCTTTTTGTGAAGAAAGGTATTGGGTATAGTCCAAGAGCCCATGAATAGAAGGCTGGCATGTACCCGTAGTCTATGGTTCCATGCACCTATAACAATTAGTCTAACAGCTGTTCTTAGTGCCACTTTCCTGGCCAGTAGGTCACTGGTAACCATTTGAGTGTGAGAAAAAGCGCCTTCGTTGGCGTTGACCTAATGGCTTCACTTATAAGGATCGCCATATTACGCAGTAATACAATAAAGGTGTTTGACCTAGTATCCAGTGCCTTCCACCAGACAATTACTCCATAGATTGCTAATGTAAAATTTGAATTAGGTGTTCCAGTAGGCAAGTGGGTAATATGTTAGTCTATGAGTCTGCGCGTAGTGGGTTGGGTTCGATTCCCAAAAAGTGTTTTATTACAAACAAAAAAAAGTCATATTCGATTTATGAAAAAACTTCATGGCTTGTATGTTTTATTTTTTATCTGCATGTTTACTAAACACATCTAGTTAGAAATTGTTCGAACTATTTATTATTTAACGAACAAATAAGAAGATAAAAATGATTAAAAAATTGAAGATCTTCATAAAAATTAACTTAAGTCGATTTGTCGATTAACCGATATAATTTGTTGGAATTATTTTTTAATCGAAATTTGAAATTTTACTTATTCTAACAATTAATCGACTTAAAATTCTACGATTCATCGATCGATGATTGATCGACTTAATACTCTAGTATCTACGAACAATTAGCTTTTACTCTGAAATTTTCACTTTGAAAATTTGAACTTTAACTATTTCCTTAAAAATGTTGAAAAATATACATTCTAGATTCATAAATACAGCCCTTACCTCTTCTTGTCTATAGTCAAATATTAAATTATATTGCCCTGGATGTCCTACGAACTTGCCCTTAAAGAAGGCTATATAAAATATGGAAGCATAATAATTAACAAATTGCAACAGGTAGATTTTCAAAGTCAAGGAGTCATCGAATTGAGTTTGAGTACGCCACATTTCCTTTTCGGTAAGATATTCGGCTAAATGATTGTATAACTAAAAATTAAAAACAAATTCAAATCAAACTACAAACTTGGAAAGAATTATAAACTTACATAATTAAGTACATAGAGAAAACATAAATTAACAAATGCAGCCGATGCGGTGGCCAACATTATGGCACTCGAAGTAGTCATGGGATTAGAGCCGACTTTCAAAGCAGCCAACATAGACATGCGATAAACGACAACACCCACCAGAGCCACAAAAGCCAAAGCTATTAAAAGTAACACCACCGAAAAACTAAAAACAGCTGCAGGAAATTTCATACGCCAAAACGGCACTGTCGGCTCTTTCATATTTGTCACATAATCCGTGCGGGTATTGGGTAAATGTTGTAAACGTGCCAAATACTGAGGTCTAGGATGTTCTTCGTGCACATCGAAACCCGTTAAATCCCAACGATGAGTAATTTCTGCAGAATAACGTTTCCATAACTCGAGGAAGAGTGTAGCCCAAAAGGACATAAAAACTGTAAAAAATACAGTACTGGGATTGTCTATTAAATAGGAAATTTTTGCATAAAAACAAGTTTCTTTCAAGTCCCAAAAATTACACCAATCACACAAAGGACACATGGTTATATTGGACTTGTTCATTTCATAACAAAGATCTTTGCTGAAAGCAAAAAAATAAGAAATTAAAATTAAACAAAAATACACCTCAGAATTACTTACACAGGTACATAGTTATTTAAGGTAAACCAAGAGTATAAAAAGCATATCACACCCACTACAGAGGCCAACATCAACATGTATGTATAAAATCCCAGCCAAGCAAAATATAAACCAATTTTAACTCCAAAATATTCTTTGACATAATCCAATGGCTGATAACGATACCATTTGCTAACAGAAGCCCAATTAGCACTTAAAGTATGCCGCATGGTATTTTTTTCATATATTTCTCCCTGGAAAGAAAAAGAAGGAAATATGATGTATTGCTTTTAGTGGTTATAATTTTCTCTTACTTACATCGTGTAATGGATATGCTGCACAGTAAATGTTGTATGCCACTAAACGCTCAATACCAAATGCCATTTCATCTTTATTTTTTGGTGTAAAACGTTGACGATCCAATATAAATTCCACAATACGAGAACGGACAGCGGGTGTAAAAAAGTTATCTTGGCGTATATCGAATCTGAAAAGTATTAGTTTTAGTGAATTAAATTTACTCGTAACAGAAAGATTTTTGTATAACAGATAACATCAGAGGCTAAATCTTCGAATTAGTGTTCGAAAAAGCTATTGTATCGAACATTCGATAGAGTTCGCATGTTGTGTTGTTTTTTTTAATTGCTCTTAACCTATGGAATATTTTAATCATGAGCATTTTTTTAGCTAATAATTTGTCAAAAATTAATTGTGACAAATAACTTTTTGGAAGCATTCTATATGACCTTCAGCAGTAATTTGTTCGACTGAGCAAATAAAAAAAATTACTCGTAAAACTGAATTTATAACTTATGTGCTGTTTCTGTATTCCAAGCGTCCAAATCGTCTAGAAAATTTGTATAAAAAGCTCTTAATTTTTTAGACGAATCGCTCGCCTGCAATAAAGAAACAGGACATTAATAATGGTTCCACAAATCAATAAATGTTACTTAAATATAAACGATATGATTTAAAAATACAAAAATATATAAATTTACTTACAAATATTCCTTATCACGACTATATATGGCAGTAAAACGCTGTGCGCGCCGTGGAAAATAACGTTCGTTCACATAGATATGTTTCATAAAAAATGTGAAAATACCTTTAAGACTAGAAAATACACTGCGGGTAGAGCGGTTCACTACTGACATGCCAGGTATCTAAATGGTAACATTTCAAGAGAACAAATAGCAATTAAATAAAATAATAAATTCTGTTCAAATTGCTAATTCGGCTGTGCCGAATTTTATACACACTTCACCATATGAGAAGAATAAGGTATTTCTACAATAACAAATTTTCAATATAATAAAAAATGCTAAAATTTTCAATAGAGTTTTGTTATGTTACACTTTCAGTTTTAAATTTCTTAAGAATTTAAAACTATTTCTAAAGTTATTCTATTAACTTGTAATATTCGATTTTTATTGAAATTTCAATGTTTTCATTATATTAAAATTTTTTGGTCAAACTTCGAACATTTTAAAAAAAATCGATTAAAACTTTTTTCGATTTAAAACTTTTTTTAATTTAAAAAAAACTTGAGTCTGAGAACATTCACGCCTAAAAATTTATTTATACTTTTTGATGAATTTTAAATCATTTAGTTTGTTTTGTGAATTTTCGATTTTTTAGTGAATTTCGATTCTTCTTAAATTTTTTGTATAAATTTCGAATATTTTGAATAGTTTCAATTAAACCTTTTTGTAGTTTCAAGTTTTTTTTTAATGAATACAAAGCTTTTCTTTCGGTTGTCTGCAGAAAATACCCAGTGTTTTTAACCCCCAAACTGATAGACTAGGGCTCTACCAATCAGTCTATCGAAACACTATCATTTTCTTAAAGAAATTTATAAAAATTTTGTTTCGCTGTTGACATTTTTTATTATTTTAATGAAGTTTCCAATCTTTCTAATTTTTTTATAAATGATTTTTTTTTAATTTTCTAATTTCCTAGTTTTGGTTATTGTACTGTGATTTGATGAATTTTAAAACTTTTTGTGTGTCTTATATTTTTTTGGTTAAATCTATTTTTTTTTTGCAAATTTTAGTTTTTTTTTTTTTTTGAATTTTGTTTTTTTTTTTGGAAAATTCCTATTTTTAAAGTAAAGTTTTTAAGGGGAAATTTTAGATTTTTGATGACATTTCGATTTTTGGGTAAATTTAGTTTTTTATTTTAAATTGTGAATTTAAAAATTTTTTAAGAAAATTTTAAGTTGAAATTTTAGGTCCTGTTTCACAATGTCGACAGAGTTCGTTTTTTTTTTCCAATTATATTTAAAAGAAAAACAAATTAAAAATTTTTGTTTTGTTTTGAATGTACTTGTAGAAAAAACGAATTCTTTCGAAATTGTGAAACTGACAGTTAATAAATTTTTTAATTCTTTTTTTGCGAAAATTTTTAATTGCTTATATTTAATTTGAAATTTAATTTTTTACATTTTTGTTCATAAATTTCGAGTTTTTCATTTCAATCTTTTTATTAACATACAAATGAATTGTTATGTAATGCATTAAACACATAGGCGACAGCAGGCTACCGACTACAACCGATTACAAAACGATTATTTTGACGACATCATAACTATATGACTACAGCACCACCGTTGTGGCTGTAGTCAACTTAGGCTAACGTCTGTTTTGCATGCGACAATGAGCGATGAGAGCTGATGAATATTTCATTTAACAGAAGGGATTATCAGAAAATTTAAAAAAAAATATTACATTAATTTACAATCAAGAGGTTTTTTTGTTGACCAAATGAATTTATTTGTTATGACGTGATAAAAGTATTTTTTGAAAAAGTTATTTTATTTTTATAAAAGTGAAATATGTATTTCTAAAATAATGTCAAAGTACTGAATTATTATGGTACGCGACAAAGATTGTAGCCAATGGTATTTGTAGTCATGTAGTTGTGTTAATTAATTTTAAAGAAAAATACGAAAACTTTGTGATAAATTCTAATTTTTTTAGGTTCTTTTTTTTTTGTTATATTGTTTGAAATTTGGGCTTTTTTATTTTTAAGCAAATTTTTTTTTATAAATCAAAATGAACAAATGCTAGGGAAAATGGAGGTATCCGCAGTTGTTTTTTCTTTTGTCTGTTGATTTAAGTGAAATAGATTATACTTTATGTGACATACAGATGCGGTCAAAAAAATAGCACCAAGCCTAAGAAAATATGTCTTCCTATAGGTTAAACTTATATATTTCAAAATTTTTCATAAGACGCTTAGGAAACTGTATAAACGTAGAAGCGTTTAATAATAAATTTTACTTTTTTTTTATTTTATTTTGAAATTTTCATTTTATTTAAAAAAAAACCATCAGTCAAAAAATTAGCACTTCACTTCAATTTGTACTAATATTAAACACTTAATTAGAAACGAATTATAAAGAATTATAAATGATGCATTTATTACGTTGAGCATGATTTGTATATTCTAATTAATACCTTGTTGCATGTCCTTTATTTGTAATAACGTCTGCACAACGTTTGGCATCGAATTTAGAAGATTTTGTGGCATCTTTCCCTTGGAATTTTATTACAGTTTTGCTGGACAGCTGTCCAAAGCGCTCCGTTGTTAGTTGGTTGTATTTGAGACACTCTTTTTTTTATGTCTGTCCACAAATTCTTAATTGGTCTGGGCTCTGAACGCCCCATTCCATCACATTGACTTTATTGTCTCAAAACCACTTTGTCGCAAGCTTGCTTGTGTGCTTTGGGTTGTTATCTTGCTGGAAGACCCACACCAATGGCATTTCTTCAGAAGCATAAGGGAGTATTACTTCCCCAAGTTTACCAACATAAATGTTCTTATTTTGGTTTTATAGGTCGTACACCATAGCAAGAAAAACTACCTCATACCATTACGCTAGATCCACCGTGTTTTATGGTTTTTTATGGGATCTTCTTACGTAGGAACGTGATCTCTTGCTTCCAAATAATACAATTCTGAACTCATCTACCATTTATTTTTCCGTTGGAATGAAACTTCATTTTGTCGTTAGTGCTATTTTTTTGACCGGCACTGTACGTGCATAGTTTTTTTTTATGTTAATTAAGATCTTTAGAAACGCTCTTTCCACATACACACGGACAGGCGGACAAGGTATAAACAAAATGACAAAATTATATTTATATACCTTTTCCACTTCTAGTGAAGTTTATATCAATATTTTAACTTTAAAAATAATATTAATTAAATAAAATAATAATAATAATTTAAACAAAAAGCTAAAAAAAGTTTAAGCATTAACAAGCTTATATTCGAAACTAAAGCCAAGAAAACTAAAAGCAAAGGAATTATTAAAAGAAAATAAACTTTTTCAAACAAATTTGTTTTAGAAAAATTTGCTGGCCTTTTAAGAGATTATAAAACAAAGTTTCAGACCTTTCGTGATAGACTATGTGCTACATTACGTAGACGACTAGATTTGGCTAAATTATTCACGTTGCATTTTAACTATAATTAGAAAAAAAAATATATAATAAAATAAAAAAAGGGTAAAAGGAATTTAGCAACACCATATCAATTATAAACAAATAAATAAATCAAAAACATCTCTTTAAATAAAGACAAAAACTTAAAAACTTTCAGAAAAAAATTAAATTAATAAAAATAAAATAAATTACCTCTTTCATAGGCATACGTAGTTTTAAGATTTCCGCATAACGCCTCAGCACCTCCAAAGGAGCGTGTAGCTAAAAAAAATTCAAAAAACTTTTAGTTTAAATAAAAATTTTAATTTAATTCTCTATTTACCTTAACAAAATAAATTTGTTCCTTTTCCTTGAACACCCTTTCGATTTCCAAACCTTCTGCCTCCAAGTTTGCCTCAAACACCCTACGCTTTTCACAATGATCTTCTTCAACAACTTGTTGCTGTTGATTGATTTTATAGACCAAAACAAAATCAATGGATCTTATGCCATCATCAAAGAATAATGAGGGATTTCTTTCATGTTTTTCAAAATAATCATTTGGAGCATTTAATTCAATTTCACTTGGATCCTGAAATGGTGCTAATTTCGTCATTTGACTAGATGTTCTGGCAGGATTTCGAATATTGTTATTATAGCTATTGTTATTGCAATGAGGATGTTGATGATGAGTTTGGTTTGGATTTGTTGAATTGTGAGTATTTGAAATTTGAGCAGTTTGCGACGGATTGTCTGATTGTAAAAGTAATGTGGAGGTTGTGCTGTCTACATAAAAACTGTAAATAAAAAATATAAAACAAACATTACATTAAAGTATTTGCACTCAATTTAGACTTCGCTACAATATAAGTGAAATATTGATGTGAAAATTTATGAGTAAGAAAAAACTGAAAAGAAAATATAACGCGTAGGTGTAAATTGAAAGAGAAATTGAAAATAAAATCTATTACATATTCCAATAATTTAAAAACTAAAAAAATAGTTTTTCATATTTTTAACCAAATAACTGCTCGTATAAAATCCGGATATATTATGCTTTTGAAAGTTGACTTAATTGAAAAAAAGACCAAATTTGTTGATTCATATATTGAAACTGTAATCACTTCCGTGCATGAAAAATTTTTTTAAATTTTTGTTGCTGATGTAGTTAGTAATCGAAATGGAATACAAAACACCAGTTTTTAAATATTTAATTAATAGCGTACTATTTTAAGAATTTTTGACTGTCTGTGAATTTTAATAAAATTTTGTGAACAGGTAATTTGGTTCAAATATATAATACTTTTTTTCCGCAAAAATGTCTCATTTCTAAGAGGAAATAGAGAAAACATGGACAATTTTTCCGATTCAATGGTACTGCAAACTTGGCAGCACCTTTTATTTATCTCAGCGGGATATTTTAAACACAATTCATAAAACTCTACAATAATTTTAAAAATTTCATCTGCATAATTTTAATATTATATAAATTTTATATAACTTTGTTATATAAATTTTAGAATTTTAATCAGGGATGGGTACCTCTATATAAAGAAAATACATAAGCCATAACTGAAACATTACAAAAATAAGGGTTTTTAAACTTAATGTACTTTCAAAGCTAAATCGAAAAAAATATTGTCAGGACGCCTACGACGAGCAGGCACAACTATGTAGATTATAATATATTTTATTAACCAGATAATATACAATGAACGTCGGGTAACTACATCATATGAGCACGTACAACAAAGTTATTACTTTTTAATATTGAGAACACAAATGCATTCATATGTCTGTATATGCACATATCGGGTGTTTTTTTTTAGCTGCGTGAGAACTTAAAATTATAATACAAGACAGAAATATTGTTGGAATGAAATTCTTGTTATTATAATCTGGTAGATAATTTCATGATATTTATTTTTAAAATATGATTTCTGGTCCATTTGATGTCTAGTTTTCGACTACCTTTGCCAATTAATCTGGCCGTATGGCGTCAGTGGTGGCTTGAGTATTAGATTTAAATGCTTCAAGGGTTGCTGGTTTACGGCATAAACCAATGACTTAACATACCACATAAAAAGTAATCCAGAGGCGTTAAATCGCGCGACGAGAGGATGAACAGTGAACAGGACTTCTGGAAATAAAGTTGTCACCAAATTGATTTTGCAATAAAACGACTATTAACCGCACTGTATGCCAAGTTGCGCCGTTTTGTTGGACCAATAATTAAGTTTTGAAAACAAAAATTCAGTCAGCCTGGCTCAATAGGGCTTGCCATTCATCGTAAGGGCAGCTCCTTCCTCATTTCGAAAAAAAAATAAGGACCGATGATGCCGCCGATGACATTTTTTTTCGGATTTTCAGAATTTTTTGAGTTCCAAACTTAGAATTAAACCTACACTGTCAAATCCGTCTGTTTTTCAAAAAGTCTTTATTTGTTGCACTGTGTAATCAATTATGGTAGTTATAAATATTACAATAGCACCGTAAGCATCCAAATTTTTACCAAATATTTTATTTTTGTGTTTTAGGTGACGCTATTAGAGAAAACTTATTAAATTTTCGCTAATTTATACTTCTAAATATAGATTAGAAAGTGGAACTGACCTGATTCAATAAATAAAACAATTATTTAGATAAAAATACAAAAAAAAATAATAAAATTGTATTATACAACTACAGCGTAGCCCATGATATAATAATAGAAGGTAATTCCATTCTCTCTTTTTGTCGCCATATTAACGTTCTGACTTTTGCGGGAATTATTTCAATTTGTGCTACCATATCACATACTTTGTGAAATCCCATTTTGCGTTTTTTTCTTTATTTGAAATTTTAAAAATTCAAAAAAAAACAAGCCTTAAGTTTGTGTGTATAAATAAACTAACGAAAATTGTTTTCCATACCGTAGTAATAAACTTTTGCAAACATTTTCAAATAAGATTTTTTAATTTCCCTATATCTAACAAAAGTCTCTAAGTTTCCATTTTCTTATTACCAACGGCACCCCTGGTTCCATATTCTGTAATTATCGTAGCTAAATCTATCGCTTAAATTCTAAAAATGCACCAACAAATTAAGAGTATTCTTAAAATAACACTCATAATTTGTTTGTGCACTTTTATAATTTTAGCGATAGATTTAGCTACGAGAATTACAGAAAATATATTTTTTAACTTAGATGGGAAGCTAATCTGTCAGAAGTATCAAGAAAAATTGACAATTTCAATATCATAGGAACTTAAAGTTAAAAAGTTTGGTTAATATTGTTATGAATGAGGGGGCTGCATGCAAAATAATTCTATGCAAAATTGCTTAAAAGCAAAAATGAAAAATAACCCAAGAAATCCGCATGCAGAATATTTTATATAAAATATATTTTATATAAAAAGTAATCCCAAAATATTAAGTGCTTTTCGTAATTTTTTTAAATTTTTCAAATGGACAATTATCCAAAACGTTTTAATGAAATATGTTGATACCATATTTGAGCGGTTTTAGATTTTCCCTTATTCTACTTGGCGACGGCGACATCGTTGTCACTTTTGACCGGACATTTATATTGATGGCAACTTCAATTTGATTATAATTTTATATTTCCTAATGCTCTTATGACGACGTCGACTGCTTATCGATAACACTGTTCTGTAGAGAAATATTCATTTAAAAAAATTTAATGTTTTGGAATGATTTCAAATAAGAATCCCATTTAAGTTTTTTTCTGTCACGTCGAGATTTTCCATTTCTTCAACTAATTTTCCGCATTGGGTCAAACTTGTTATTTAAATCTTTTCTATTTTAAATTTTGTTGGCACTTCAGTCGTTTTTAAAAACGAAGGCGACGAAATCGCCGTCGGTACAAGAATAATTCAACGTCACATATTCTTACAAAATACCAAATAAAATTAAAAAGTCATCGATAAATGTTGATGTCGACAAAGGGAATACCAATTTAATTTAGTGATAGGTCGTCGTATTATGTCGACAATAATAGTGTAAATACAACGGTTTATGTCCTAAAAACTAGCTAAGTAATTACGTTGTCTACCTATAACTACAGAATTGTTAGCATTAAAGATTTATTAGAATTAAAAAAAAATATCAATGCACTTACTGCCAGTATTGCACTTTTTATATTTTTTTGCCAAATTTCCATTTTTTCCATTTTTTTACGGTAATTATTCATTTGGCGATTTTTAATTTTTGTTTTGTGGCGATTTTTCTTAGGGTCAATTAGCATGCAGCTTAAATAAGATTGTAATATAATTTTTTTTTTTCAATATAAAAGTGTACCTATAAAACATTAAGGAAATCATAATCTACAACAAGATTTATTGCTCATAACTTTCATTATGAAACCAAAGTACGTTTTTATTTTATGTCATTTATATAAATTACACACTTTTTTAAAATAATTTCCAAAACAATTTTTTTTCGTTTCTACTTGTGGCAACACTTTTTTTGTTGTTTACATAAAAACATACTTCAATAATTCCGGCAAACTTCAAACATTTTTGAAATGGAACTACCTTGCATTATTATATCATGGCGTAGCCAATGCACATCGATGAGTATTGAATACTTTTAAAGTGTTGTTTTTTTTTAATTTTTTAATAAAATTTTTGATGTTTTGGTTGCATATTTTTTGCTGCTCAACAATTATAAATAAATAATTGCCTTTTTTATTAGCATTAGCTAATGCTAATGAAATTTTTTCCGTTACACTACTTCATTAGTATTTAATTATCAAAATGATAATCAAAATGATTATCATTAATCAATAATTAAATGATTTCAAAGCATTATTACTAACAGCTAAATAAGAAATTAAATAAATTATCATATCATTTCAATCCTTGCAAGGCAGTGATATATGTATGTAATAGCGTCGAATCATTAGCATCAGTTTGGTATAGGTGTCATGTACTATTTTACAATATTTTATAGTATTTTTTATAAAATTCAATAGTTTTGTGTCTGAATGCAAAGGATTTATATTTGTTTTTTTTTTTTTTTTGTGTTATTAAAATCTACAATAATTATAAAACACAATTAGTCTTTTAACAATTATAATTATTAATTATACAATTGCATTACGTCTTCATTATCGTTGGTAAAAATAATTGTAATTGAAAAAAATCCGTAGCATTAAATGGTAGTTGAAATGTTTGTCATTGTAATTACTTTCAACAATACTAATGAAAATGCAATGCCAATGAATAATTCCAAAAATACAACTCACAATCTAAGACACACATAAAATTAAAAACCTGTTTTTGCCCATATTTCAGTCATTTAATTTTCAATAATAAAATTAGCTACTATAGCCATATATCTGACATATTGACTAACCATATAGATCTGTAAGTAATTCCTGGTCTTTAGAAAATCCATTTTAATCCGAACATGTGCAGACGGACATGGACTTTATATATGTATCTAGAACCTGCAAACGTAATGACAATCTTATATATTACCCTTTGCACTTGTGGTGAAGGGTTTAAATACTGATCCAAGAGATTTAGGGCATTTAAAATTGCTGAGGTAAAGTAGGCCAAAACTGCAAATTCGGATTATTCTCATTTAGGAAGGAAATTGTTACATTATTCCTTAGAAATATAACGCTCACTGTCAAACGGTTCATAACACTCATTTTAAAATCACGAAACTCAAAATATCGGAATTAATCTGTAAACATATACTTTAATTTAGGCTAGACGTGTTTGTAGATAAAAATTAACTATTTTAACCAAATCGTCAAAATTTTATTAAAAAATCAACAGCTTTATCATGTAGTTTGAACACTTACAATAAATGTGTACTTAAACAGTTAAAGCAGCACTGAGGGATGGTCGCTAACTACAATGTTAAAAGGCGTGCTGTGAATCTATTATAAAAATTTCCTTTCAAAAAATAACGTCATCTCTTAATAAACAAAAACAAACATAAAAACAGCAGCATTTATGATAAGAACTTGACGGGGATAATGCTGACATATTTAGTATACATTTGTATTTAGAATTAATGTTAATGCCAAGTTATGGAGAGGGAGGGAAAATGTCTTTTTTTAAACATATATACAGTAAAAGAAAAATATAGGAGCATGAAAATAAGATTCACAGAGAATAAAAATTACTCTTTCGACGAGAAGTCATTTGGAATAATCTTTTAGGAGTTTTTACAGCACTTTTGCCGATTTATATACCCTTCACCAGCCTTATAAGAGAGGCTTAGAGCATAACAAATTTTAAAATATTAAAAAATGAGCTCAAAGTTAATACAACAACAAGGCTTAGTGCAACTGGGGCATGGAAATCGAAGAGTTTCGGCCATGCGACTATTTGAGGATGTGTGCGCATATCGACTATCCCGGAAAATATTGATTATTGTGCACGCTCAGCCATGCCGACCAGAAGGTTCGGAGTATCAACTTCAGGCACGTCATCTATGATGACACATGATCGTCATCAAGAGGACGTGCTTGAGGTCTATACAGATGGATCTAAAACGGACAATGGAGTGGGGGGAGGCGTCTTCATCCCTCGTTTTCAAATAAGGATGAGGTTTAGGCTGCAAAACCAATGCGGTACTGTTCAGGCTGAAATTTCTGCCATAAAAAGATCGGCAAACTGGCTAAGGTATCACAGGGTATATGGTAAAGATATTCAATTCTGTACCGATAGCAAAGCTGCGATATACTCCTTATCGGGCGTTTATACAACGTCCAGTTTGGTTCGTGAATGCCGGACATCTCTAGATGAGATGGCGAGACATTCCAACCTGGAATTCTTTTGGGTGCCGTGGCATGCGGGAGTGCCCGGAAATGAAATTGCGTACTAACTGGCTAGATCTGGAACCTACCTTAGGGACCAGGAGATAGATTCACTAGTTGGCGTTCCGCTAAATTGCTTTAAAGACAATTTCCAGCAGGAACTACTGGGGGCTGCGCAAACCAGATGGTCGAAAGAGCTTTGTTGAATTGAAAACCGAAAACTCATAAAAATACTAGGCTACCAAGACTTCCAAAATGTATATAAGCAAAGTTTGTATACATTTGTGCTACCGTGTTTAAATCATGTTCATATGCAAAGTTTCGAAATCAAGTTTAAAACTAATGCCTTAATTGCTTGTTTACTGCGTTACTAATACTTGTCGACGGCGTTTTGAAAAGGTATACGTTTTGGAAGTCAGCCTATATATGTATGTCATTTCATATTAAAAAGCTTATATTTTTTTTAAATTGGTACCGTAAAGAGTACCAATTTAAAATTTTAAATTGCTCCCAACAACAGAAAGTAAATAAAATATAAATATAAAAATTAAAGAGTGTCCCCATAGGTGACGTAATTTGACCTATATGGACCTATCTTTTGAACCGTTATAGACAAAACCTTAAAAATTTGACAGAATGTCGATTACTATGACCGTTATAATAAAACGTATAAATATTCAAAATGATAAATTAAAGAGTGCTCCAATAGTTCATTTAATTTGATGTATACGGCCATACTTTTTACACAGGTCGTTGAAATTTACAAAGAACCTGTATTGCTAAGTCCGCTATAACAAAAAATATAAAATTTGAATTTGGAAATAAAAGCGTGTCCCAAGAGTTAATGTAATTCTATGTATATGGCCAAACTTTTGAACTCTTATAGATAGACAGCTGAAATTTATAAGGAGCCTATATTGCAAAGTCCGCTATAACAAGTATGCAAAATGAATTTAAAAATTAAAGGGTGTCCCCATAAATGATGTAATTTGACCTATATGGCGCTATCTTTTGAACCATTATAGACAAACATTTGAATTAGGCAGAATGTCCAATACATTGTCTGGTATAAAAACAAGTAAATTTGGAATTATAAATTATATTTAATTTATAAATTATATAAATTATATAATTTATTTAATTTATAATTATATATTATATAAATTATATAATAATTATATAAATTATATAAATATATAAAATTATAAATTAAAGGGAGTCAAAATAGTTCATATAATTTGATGTATATGGCCAAACTTTTGAACCGTTATAGACAGACAGTTAAAATTTAAAGAATCTTTGAGGTCAATTCCTCTATAACAACAGATCTTTAATTTTATATTGTAAATTAAAGGGTGTCCCAATTGTTATTTGATCTATATGACCCTATCTTTGAAACCGTTATAGACAGAGGATTGAATGGTGTCCCCATAAAAGACGGATGCTGGTAAAAATAGGTTAACTTTTAAACAGTAATAGGGAGATGCTTGACATTCACATAGTCTTTACTTTTTTTCCGCTAATTTTGGCGCATATTTTATTTGGTTTAAATATAAATCTTACATACATATTACTTCTTACATTTTTAGTTTAGAATTGGTGCTCATCTATCTGTTTTAAAGTCCGTTAAAATTGCAAGAATTATTTATGATAAAAATCATAAAAAAAATTTTTTTTTAATGAAGATAAATTTCATTCAAAAAACACATTTAGTCAATTCAAAAAACACGTTTAGAAAGTATAACAAAAAAATGTTTCGACACTAATAAGAGCGCGTTTTTAGGTTCGAGTTTAAACTCAAGTTTCTTTTTTAATTAGCTAATCTTATACTTAATTTAATTCAATATTAATTAAATTTAATGTTTGTAAGTGGTAGTTTAAACCTTGCAGTATTACCATACTAAACAACTAAAAATGGTAACTTTTTTTTTTTTTTGTAAATGTTATAATTTTATCCAAAGGACACTGTGTTGTCTCGAGAAGAAAAATTTAATAATAATACAAAGAATTTAATTTATATTTAAAAGTATAAAATTAATAAGAAAACATATGTATGTCTTGTTCATTTTTTACGTTTTCTAAAAAATTATTTTACTTTTTGTAAATTTATATGCTTATATTTTGACATATAAACTAGCAAATAAAATTAGTTAATGGCCAAACAAAAGAAAGTGCTTAGCATCACTGCCTTTATCAGGGGAATTAGGTGGGTAAGTGATAGATAGCAACAGCGGTTTTAATTAAGTTAACTGAAGGTACCCTCCGCGCCATCGTGACGTTTTATAGACACAACCCTTCTTAACCTAATCTAACCTAACCATACTAATAACATATTTTACGTGATATGATGTTAGGTGTGGCCATTTCACAAAATATAAATAGAAGCCATAGTTTTACATAGTTTTTTTCTTATTGTGTATAATATTTGAGGTCAACGTTTAAAATTTGAATTTCTAACAGTTTATTTGTGTTAACAAAAAAAAACCTGCGTAAGGGATTGTTAACGCCTGGGTTGTTGCTTGTTTTGTAGACCTTGTTTATAGGGAAAGTATGTACAAAACTCTCCTTATAAAAGAATTAAGTAACAAGTAAATGAAGCCGAATAAATATTACTATTTTGTAACATGTTTTTATACTGATGTTTAAACTAAAACAAACAACTTCGAAACAAACGCTTCGAAAAAAAAATCGTATGCGACTACTATGTTGAAACATCTGACAATAATTACAATTAAACAACAATTACACTCTCTTTTGTAACAATATTATATTTTCTAATTAAAATACAAAGTTTTTTTAAGCATTTGTGTTTTAATTTGAAGATTTTATATTCGAATTCTTGATATTCCCGCAATTATTTTCCAAGAACTTTCTCGTATAAATATCGCGTTTGCTTTTGCCGCATTAAAAAACTATTGTTGGTTTTCTCCAGAATCTAGACTGAAGAAGTTGATTGTACGCGTGAACGGAAATTTCTATTAGTCAGTCAGAAAATAAAACCTTGCTAACGACTTACAAAATGTATACAAGTCAGAACAGTTGTATGTAACTGGTCAAAGTCGAATTAAAAAAAATAAGGTTTACATAAATCAAATTAAACTTATTTGTGAAGTAATTAAAAGAGCAAAAGATTTAACTTTGAATCTTTTAGTTTTTTTTTTAACTTTTAAAAACACAGTGCAACACTTTATAAAGTACAATGACTTTACAGTATAGTTTATATTACAAAAGGGTAGTAAAACCCTATACTCGGTTTGTCGAAATTAGTGACCAATATTTATTTATGAGCCTTAAACTGAAAAACAGTGGGCCCTTCAAAAAATTTGACATCATTTTGTATCTAATTTCTCATTTATACTAAGTGATACCGCTTAACTTTGTTTGATAATAATATAGCTGAGGATTCGTTAAATAAATGTTATTAACATTTTATGCCAAAAAAATTATTCCTGCACTTTTTTTTTAAAGAAAATTAAAAAAATAAATTTATTTTTTATTTTTTGCATAACAGGGACTTCTAAATTCTTACTTACAACATATTAGTAAATTGTAGCCACTGTACATACCGATACAATCAGAACGTGTCTAGGCACCCGAAAGGTAGGTAGATGTAGCTTCACAATTCCATCAGTGTAGAAGTTCTGTTGTTTATCGACGAAAAACTTGATTTAACAAATGGTCTTATGATGGTACAAGGGTCTGGATAAACTTCGCAACCAAATTCCGTCAATATGTTCTGAGTCATCAAAAATATGTGTGGCAGCGCATTGTCATGATGGAACATCAATACCATCCGGTCGCAAAAAAGTGCTATATTCGGCCGTGCCGAACCTTCTATACCCTTCACCATGGTAATTTTATTTTTACAGACATGGGGACAAAATTGATTCAATTAGAGAGACAAACGCATTAAAGAAAAGAACTGCACTTTTTTCCAGTAATCAGCAATATTTCGTATACGTTATATATGTAAAAATTTTCTATCAAATTTTTTTATAAACATTTTTTGGAAAACTTTTTTTTTAATATTTGTTTTGAAATATTTTTTGTAATTTGTTTTTGAACTTTTTTTTGCAAATTTTATAGAAAATTTTTTGTAAGTTTTATTCAAAAGTCTGTTTACAAATTTTTTGTAAAAGTTTTATTATTGAAACTGTTTTGTAAAAATTTTATTGAAAATCTTGTGAAAAATTTTATACAGTCTTTGTAAAAATTTTATTGAAAAAAGTTTTATTGCTTTTTTGTAAACATTTTAAGAAAATTTTTTTGTAAAAATTGTTTTAAACTTTTTTTTTTTATTTTTTGAAAAATTTATAGAAATTATTTAGAAAATTTTTTTGAAAAATTTTTTAAATTTTTTTTTTAAATCTTTGAAAAATATTTAGAATTGTAAAATTTGTTTTTGAAAATTTTTGGTTAAAATTGTTACACAATTTTTGGAAAATTTTTTGTTAAAATTTTTATGTAAAAATGTTTTAGAATTTTTTTTTTTAATTTTTATGTAATTTTTTGTTCAAAATTTTTTGTAATTTTTTTTTTAATTTTTTGTAATTTTTTTTTATGAATTAGGACCTTCCTGCAATCTAAATTGCGTTTAGGGTCTATTGGGGCACCCTGTGGATCTACTGGGGCACCCTGTGGGTCTACTGGGGCACCCTGTGGGTCTATTGGCCTTTACCTAAGCACAACCAAAAATAGCTCCTCGCAGGGGGTTATTGATCCCCCGAGATCTATATGCAATCCATGCGATCTCCTGGTCGTGGTCTAATATTTATTTACCATAAAATAAGCAAAAAGAATCATTACAACCGATAAAATAAAAATATGAAAAAATATAGGTAGTCGTGGTTTTTTGCCCACAGCCTCGAATGGAATAGTCTGATGTTGCTGAATTCCATTAAAGAAATTTTCGGAACTATGCCTGGCAGATCGGTAGGCTTAAATTTTCTGTATCTCTTTTGGTGCCTTGGCAAAGTTTATTTCATCCCGAACACAGACGGACAGCACTGAATCAACTTCTCTATTTATAAGGGTTCAGAAAATATTTTTTTTTTATTTTATTGGGTCGGAAATGAATATTGTAGAAATTACACACAGAATGACACATTTATATATATACCCTTTTCCACCTGTGGTGAAGGGTATTAAAACAGCTTTTTAAAACTAAAAGCTTTCTCACAAAAAAAATTTTTAAATATTAATAAAAGTTTTTTAATCAACATATTTGTAAAAATTATTATATATAACATTATTTATTTCTATACAATGCATAATTCTTTTTTTAAAATTTATTAAATAAATATTTTATGAAAAAATCATAAAATATTTATTTTCAAAAAATATAGTAATCCAAACAGATTACTATTGGTAAAGCATACCCAGATCGTCAGTGGACTTTTTTAAATTTCCTGAATAAAAACCCAGATTCTTATGCCTAAAATTTAATAAACCAAATGAGAAGTTTATAAGGTCTAGAAAGCGTTGTAAAGAAATAAATAATGTTATTTAAAAATTCCAAATATAATTTTTGTAAATATTATATATAACTCTTTGTTGGACATATAGAATGTACGAAAAATAATATGCTTAAAAAAGGTATAATAAATTACTTTCTCTTCTTTCAATTATCATACCATTTTACCGAATATTTTAATCCAAACATTTTCATTCCACTCGAAATACAAAATAGGGACGAATATTTATTTAAAAAATAATAATACATATAAACAGCAAAAGGGCGACAAGAAGCATAAAATACAATGATGGCTAATGCCAATTGTTCGTTTTGACAAATCTAAATATAAAATATAACAATATGTATATAAACACATACGTATATATACATTTATGTATATAAAAATATCAATAGCAAAACTAACAATCTTAAAGAAAAAATAAAAACATTTGAATACTTTTAAACTTATAAAAGAAATATAATTAACACATTTCTATGTTTTAAAAAACAGCCTGAAGACTCCAAATTGAGTAAAAAAAAAATAAATAAAATTATAGATCTGCATAAATGTTTATTTTTTAATAAATAAAAATAAATTTCTACCGAAATCGACAATGTAAAGATAAAGAAAAAAATATATAAACTTTAATTTTGTATTCCCAAGAACTGTCATAATTTCATTTTTATGCATTTAAAGAATATCACTTTTTAAAGAGTTTTTTGTTACCCAGTGTATATTTAAAATATTAAAAATTAAATATTTTCTGTTGAATAAAAATTAAATAAGGTAAGTTTCGAAACTTTACTCGGAAGAGAAAAAAAGTATTTTTTAAAAACATAGCAACATTTTTAATTACTAAAATAAATATTTGTAATCAAAACATTTGTTTTCCAGTAAGTAACGAAAATTAAAAAAAAAATCCTGGTTAAGGAGAAAGCGATTTTTAAAAGGAAACGATTTAAAACTGAAATTTTGCACAAATTTTAAAATTTTTAGTATTTTTTTCTAAAATTTCTAATTAACATTAAATATTTGAAATTTTTTTTTTTTATAATTTTATTAGTCGGTTAATCAACTTTTAGACTTAGTTCTGTTTAATTGTTTATTTTGATTTATTAATACTGAGGATTCAATAGTAGGGTAATTCCATGTCAAATCAACCAAAAAAATTGTTCTCAAATTCACCACTCCCGATTTTATTAAAACTTTTGCTATTTATATTCTTTGACTTTCTAGAACTGGAATAAGAAAATCTTTCATCTTCGAGCGCATATGCAAAATGCTATATTTTCCTATTTTGATAACTGCTTAGCTAAAAAACTATAAGAGATAAAATTTGTTTAAAATTATATTTGGATTCAGAGAGTCAAGAAATATAAATAAAAAAGGTTTTAATAAAATCTGAAGTAGTCATTTTGAGTGCCTTGTTGATTTGACGTGGAATTGCCCAATAATGACCGAATTCGATCGGAATACATTACACCATTTCAAAACTATCGTACAGAAATCGGTAGATTTCTATCCTGAATATGTTAAGAGTAAATAGCTAAGTTCGAAAAGAGCCTTACATTGTGCAACACTTTCATAATAAAATTAGGACAGAAAACTTATTTACAGATGCAAAAATTATATACAAGCAGATGCTGTATCAGCGAACTAATCAATATTCGCCTAACAACAAAATTAATTCATTTCATAAACCTCTTTGTTAAAGGTGAATATTTGTATCCAACTAAATAAAGATTCAAAACATATTTTGTCCATTATTAAATCAATGCAATATTAGAACAACAATATTTTAAAAATCAAGTTTTTCTATAATTTTTAAACTCTTTTACACTGAATGCACCAGCAAAAGCCAGACTTTAATCTTAAACCAAAACTTGATGAGATTGCAAAATGCAAGGAAAATAATAAACAACTGTTGCACAACAAACAAAAGATAATAAGAAGAATTATTTATACTTAATAACAAAACACAGAAAAACCGTGTGTTAAAAAGGAAAATTTCATTAAAATTTAATAAAGAAATAAAATGAATCATGATTCATGATAAAACCGCTGCAGTCAACTTAAAACGAGATGTTTGTTTATTATAACAATTACAGCAAGCCGACAGCAAATACATTTTTTTATTTATAATTATTTTAATATTTTGCAAATAAAAACTCATAAAACACACAGTGATTTTTTCACATAAGCATCAGTACAGTCTAAATTTAATAAGAAACCAACAACTTTTAAATCCCAACTCACAATATTTTTTCACTATTCAAATCATGCTTTAATTTTCCCTTTTAATTTTTTTTAGAATTTTCTTATATTAAATTAATACTGTATTTAATATATGTATTTTTTTTTTTTTTTTGCCTTTTTGTACTATTTTTTTTTATTTCATTTTACGCAAACGTTATTAAACTACCACCACGACGACCATGTCTTTATTGCCTTGCGCTCATTGCTGATACTAAAAATTTAATTTTTCAAGCTGATTTCCGTCAGTTTTGGTATGATACAAAATTTTTGTTCTTGTTATTGTGTGTATTGAGAGAGAACGTAATTATGTTTGAAATAGAGAAAGATATTCATGTTCATATAATTTATTTTGCATATGATTTTTTCTGTTTCTTAATATTTTGATAATAAAACATTTTAATTCGTATACAAGATACAATATCGCTAATCATGTCAAAAATTCTGCAAGTAGGTACAACATGAACAAACAGATTAAAATGTGTATTTTTTGTAGACACACAACAGACGATATACAGGGAAATTATGATCAATATCTTAATTACATATTATATATGTATATTGGCATATTTAACAAAGTTGAAGATTATTCTTTTAATAAAGAAAAACTACTTGTCTCTCCTACTTGTTATAATAAAGACCCAAAGTTAAACATTGGTTGTAGAGATATCGAAAAAGTTGTGACGCTTAAAAAAAGACACGAAGCTTGTTTATTTGATTTATTCTTAACTATGTACATTCTATGTAAAAAAGGATTTTATTCTTATTATTTATTATATATAAAACTTTTATAAGCCAAAAATATTTTTTATGAATATAGGATAGCCCTTAATCACCTCACTTATAAAAACATTCTTTTAATCCCATTGATCAGTTAGGAAGAGTAAACGAGCTCAAGCCTACTTAATATTTTATTTGTTTGCATGAAATTATTATTTTCTTTTTTATTTTTAAGTTATGTCAAAATACGTATACAATATTATATCTCGAAAACCAAAATCTATTTAATTTTGTACAAAAAAGTATATTTTACAATTTTTTTTTAATTTTTCTTTTATATTTTTACAAAAAGTAAAAATAATAACTAATACACATTTAAAAAAAAAAAATAATTTTTACAACCATTTAACTTTTTTTATAAAAAAAAGACACTTTTCTTTTCTCCGTAAGTACATTTTATCATACCTAGTCAGTGTTTTCCAAAAAGTATGTTATTTTTAGCCAATTTTGTCCACATCAAGTACATTTTTTCACAAAAAGCATTTTTTTTTGTACAAATTTACTTGTTCACAAAAAAATATTTTTTTAAATGGCACTTTAGTTTAAAAAAAAAAACCTTCACAAAAAGTTTAAACCATAATTCACTCTTTTTTTATAAAATTATAATTTTTTTAAATATATTTTAGATTTTATAATTAAGTTTTAACGCTCTAGGTCTTTTTTATAAAAATATTGTAATTAATTTTATTAATATTGTAATTAATTTTATAAAAATAAAATTAATTACAATATTTTTATAAAAAAGACCTAGAGCGTTAAAACTTAATTATAAAATTATTCAAAAGGTCAAAAATTACAATAATTGTATTATATTTTAGATTATTTTTACAATTTACAAGTCAATATTTCTTACAAAAAAAAAAACCTTTAAGACAGTTTTCAGAATTTAAAATTTCACTTAAAACCTAGTTTTTATTTTGTTTTTTGCATGCCCACGTTAAGCAGCTATTCACAGGTTTATTGCTATTATTTAAGTTTTTTGTTTATTATAGCAATAACAAAATATTTAATATAAAACAAAATACAAAGTACAATAAAAAAAAACTTACCTCTCAGCTGTATTTGTATTAGTCATTGACATCAATGGTTGCCTAAGTGAATCATGATCAGCTGGAGCAGGTTCGCTAACAATTGTATGAAATTCGTGTAGCTGTTGAGTACGACGACCGGCATCTGAGTTTAAACGTTCACGTTCCATCAACATAGTGGCAACTAACTTTGAGCTATCTGCACTTTTACGAGCCCATGATGAGCGATTCTCTCTTCTTTTACCAGCTGAGCTTGAATGTCGCTTCGAATCACGCTCTCTGTTTAGTCTCTCAATTAGTTCTGTGTCAATAGGTGCTAAAGGGGCAGTGTAGGGTAGTTCAAAAGTTGTCTCAATTAAATCTGAATCTTCATTTGTCTCGTTTGGGTTGCTGCTTATAGTGTCATTTGTATTCTTGCTAGATGTTAAACTAGCCGGTACATCTGTAAGTAGTATTTCAATTTCTTCCTCATGTTTACAATCAGCTGATGGTTTGTTTACATTGTTGTTTGTGGGTTCATTGTTTTCAGTATCAAAAACATTTATTTCAATGTCATCTCTTTCCTCAGTCTCTTCTCTTTCATCTTTTCCTTCATTATTTGCTAATATTGTTGAGGTTTCACTTTCATCTTTGTCATCATTATTATCATCACCTTGCTCTGTTAAAGTGTTATTGTATTTGTTGTAGTTTTCTAAAATTAAAATAATCGACTTTTTTCTTAAAAAATGTATGTATATATGCGTATATATAAACTTTTTTACGCACCCATTTAAATTAATAATTTTGCTAACTTGGTCAAAAGAATTTAAATAAACTCAACATTTGTTACTAACAGATAGTCACCAACACATACATATGTACATATTTATGTATACAAACTTTTTGTTTTTATTTTCAATTTTTTGCAATATGTTACACATTAATTAGATCAATGTAACTTTGTTATGAAATCGTCCAGCATTTTTAAATTAATTTACTTTCGTTTTTCTTTCAAAAATAAACTTATTACTATGTAAGTACGCTATATGTACATAAATATGTATTTATTATTATAAACATATTTTGTTGTTAAAAAAATAAACAATTTAACAACACTTTGTTGGTTGGGTTTTCTGCGACAACTGAGTTATTTTTTCTACATGCCTGGGAATTATTCACAATAGTGTAAATCATAAGATAAGCAAGAAAAATGTGTTGCCCAAGGTAGATTTATTTCATGTTACTTTTTCCCAACCAAATCAAGATTTGGAATAATATAACCTTTATGGTATGTTTTATTGAGAACAATAAATAATTGCATTTTTAATTAA
This sequence comes from Phasia obesa, assembly GCA_949628195.1. Classification (NCBI taxonomy): domain Eukaryota; kingdom Metazoa; phylum Arthropoda; class Insecta; order Diptera; family Tachinidae; genus Phasia; species Phasia obesa. The sequence continues at coordinate 206,180,659 of OX451215.1, read as the reverse complement.
AAAATAATTTTTTTAACAAAAGGTTTCTTAGAATTAAATTGAATAAAGATATAAGTTGTCATTAAGCTTCGTTTAAAATAACATTAAAAAGATAAAAAAAAAATAGTATTCACACTTATGTACAAAATAAACGTTAAAACCGCAGAACCAAATGCTTTAAAAATTCACTTTGTAGCCTTACAACTTTTTAATCTTGAAAAAAATTAAATTTTGTAGCCTTGAAACTTTTTAATCTTAAAAATAAAATAATATATTTAATTATTTTACATCGTTTATAAATTAATTTTATATTAAATATGAAGCTCGATTTTTAAAAGAAATTAAAAAATAAATTAAATTCAATTCAATTTTAACGATACTAAACCGTGTTCTTTTTATTAATAAGTTTATTAGAATTAATTCTAATGAAGAGATAAAACTTCGTTAAGAAAAACACACTAAAAATAAATATTGAAAACAAACGTTATACTTAAAGAAGTAAATAGGTACTTAAAAGTTTACTTTATATTCCTGAAACTTTTAAATCTTAAAAATATAATTAAAATTATTAGTTATTTAACATCTTGCATCCATTGCATATTTGATATGTATATTGTTTTAGATATAGATTTTTTTTTAAATTAAAAACAAAATTTCTTATTTTATATAGTTCTGTATAAAATGTTTATATTTTAAACTTAAACGATTTTAAACTAAAGATAAATAAATTAATATTTTTTTTAAGACTGATACAAATTTGCAACCTAAATTTTAATTGAAATTAATAGTAAATTCATCTTGTTCGATGGGTTTTTTGACCCAATTTCCCAAATCTGCCCGATAAAATGCTGCAATTACTTCCCTTTTAGCTGTTTGAAAGTCTTTAGCATTTTCTTTCGCTTCAGCATAGTTATAGCTTATATGGATATTGTTTGGTAAATTTGGTAAATTGTTGCATAAATAATTAAAACTAAAAAAGAATGCTTGTTTCGATAACAACGAAGTTTCATTGTAAATTTTGCGACCAGTGGGCGAAGAAATGATTTCAACATCCCTATCGCCCAAAGTCCAATTAATACCTATGCTTAGTACTATGTTAGTTAAACGGCGTAATGGTATACTAGTCCGACCCAAAAAAGGGCGGTTTAGATGATATGGTTGTGGCAAATGACCTAACGTATGTTGAATACGACCACAAATGGCGCGATACATGTGATTGTCGTTAAACATACTGCCCAAAATAATGGAATGTAAATAGATAGGGTTTATAAGGTGAGACAAGAGGGCCCCTTGTATGCCCACCACATTCCAGCGGGCAATTTTATCCGAGCAAGACATTGTGTGTAAACGTTCACCCAATACTACACCATCCCAGGTTTGAGGATAATGACGCGTCCCTACTGGAGATGTACCCAATACACCTTCAACCTTAGTACGTAATTGACCATGCTGTAAGTTATTGAATGGGGCTGGTATCATATATTTATCGTTAAAATTAAATACCCGAGCATCACCACAGGGAGCTGTATTTATGTACAAATGAAAATGTATATTTGGTTTCAAGCTGTAAGGTATTTTTGAATTATTTGGATTTCTTTGAAAAATTGAATTTATATTGGAGTCTAGTTTACAATGGCATCTAAGTTGGGCATATAGGAATTTCATTAAACCTCTTTTTGCTATAATTTCTGCATGCGAATCATTAATGACCGAACCACTACAACAAATATTACCTCCATTAACACACTTGGTGCCAGTTGCAATGGATACAACCTCAGCTTGTTTAAAATTCATATTAAATGTCATAACTATACCCGCCAATACCTTGTACTCACGAATTTCTTCACGTTTGTAGGTTAATCTGCTGAATGTCTGCATTATTTTTGCTTGTATAATATCCGATGCATACGAGGACAAAAGTAGGGATGAAATTTCCGCATTTTTCGGTGCCTTGTATCTAATAAATTTTTGCGAGTTTGATTGATAAGCTTGAGTTTTCGAAAGACTGTCGTTGTGAGTAATTTTTATTTCATTATTTTTCAAGCAGTTTACAATTTGTTTAGCAGCATCTTCTTTAGCCTTAAGTTTGGTTTTGCCATGACCAAAAAACTTACGGCCATCTAGCGTAGTGGACATCATAAAGTAGGGTACTACTGTAGAACCCATTTCAGCCTCTAAGGTAAACCGTAATATGGAAAGCAATTCGTGTAAAATTTCAAGTTCATTGTCATATTTATTCAAAATATTTGTTTCCGTAGTATTATTCTTTTTAGCGGGTGGGAGTTTGATTAATTCAGCACGGTCTTGTCGAGTTCTCTTGAATCTAGAGATAGGAACTTGTTTTTGATTTTTCTCTGAAATGGATTTAAAAAAAATAAGCAGTTAAGAAAAATGTATATACAAAATTTATAATTATTTTTTATTTTGGCGATTTTTATAATTTAAGGATTGTTTTAAAAATAATGTTAAATGGGCCGTTTTCGGAAATTATTAAATATAAGATTTTTATATCAAATTATTTTATGATGTCGCAATAGGTTAAAGTTTTTACCCATAACAAAGCTCTTAAATGATAAAAAAAAACTTTAAGCTAGTGAATAAAATATTTCTATGCCTGTTTGAAAATCCATCAAGTTGAGATACCTTAGCCTATGATTCTGCTAACGCTTCATCATTACATCGGACATACATACTTATTTGTAATAGGAAATAAACATTCTTTTGAACATGAGATGCAGAACAGTAAAGTATTTCCGAACAGGCTAACACCGTTGAAATAAAGTGAACAATATACTTACCCTCAGAGTGATTTAATTTTTCATTGAATGAGGGATTTCTATCTTCTAGCTGAATCGGATTTTTAGCAAAACTTTTGACGCATATTTTCACCTCAGCTGAATCTTCATTTACGAAACCAATTGTTGAAAGTTTTTTGGCAACCTGAAGTGTTTTAACTTTATTTCTCAATGAACAACCCCTTTCAGATATAGGATTCACTTTATTGGAAATGGTTTTGAAAATTAAATTTTCAAATCTTGATTGGACTGTGATATTTTCAACGTCTGATATCTCTGCAGTCATTTTAAGGTTAGAATTGCAAAATGTTGAGATATTCGTAATATTTTGTAAAGCTTTCATCTTTGTTAACCATTTGGCAATCGTCTTCCACCTCTTCTGTCAGCAATGGTAAAGCCGATTTTTCTTTAATAGGAGCCATTTTAAGATATGATTTTATACGTTGTTCTTCAGAACTTAATACCTTGGGGTCGGGAATCTTCAGGCATGGCTTTTTCTTGCTGGTATCTTTGAAAACGTAACTAAAATATTCCAATGCCGCTAGAGCGCATGCTCTTTTAGCCAATTTTAAAGTAGTACCTGTGCCGGTGAAACGTTTTTCATGTATGATCATAGTTACTTTAAAGCAACAGTTGTTATGTACTCCTGCAACCAAAGTAGAACTACAAACAACCTTCCCAAATACTTCATTCAGTTGGGAGACAGGATCTTTATCCATAACACTGCTTTTTAAAAAACCTGAAATATAGTAGTTTTTCAAAAAAACTGACTTTATTAAAGTATTTTTTTGTATTACTATTTGTATGTATTTTGCTGAAACGCTTAAGCGGCCAGAAAAAGTTTTAAAACCTTAACCGTTTATTGTTAATTCTCGAGAACTGTTCAAAAATCAAATAAAACTATTTAGCCATTCACACTTAATCAACGACAGAGGTTGCCAGAGGTTTCAAGAACGTATTTAAAATACACTTGAGAAATGGATTTCTTATTTTATTTAATTGCCAGCTGTGCGCGTCACGTCGTAAGGCCAGTACGCAGCTCGTCTGAATGTCTGTTTCCTATAAGAAGTATGTGTAAAAAGAACAGCCTGAAATTCAGGTTTGAAAATTTTCAGATAACTTTCCATTTGGCAGTACGTAGCTAAAAAGAAAACTAAACGGAATTTTTGATGTTCTAACTAAAAGTATAGACTTTTTTTCTTCAGCTGACATAAAAGTTAATGTTCAAGCAATTTTTGGTAACGGAATTGACCTTTTATATTTTTGAATTCTATTTTTTAATAAGCACTAGGTCTTTTTATAAAAATGTTATAATATGCTACTCAATGGTGTAGCGAAATATTGAGAAAATAAAAATTATTATAACATTTTTATAAAAAGACCTAGTGCTTATTAAAAAATAGAATTCTAAAACAATTTTTGTTCATTTTGTTCTTCAGGAAGATGCTACCCAATGGTGTAGCGAAATATTGAGAAAATAAAAATTATTATAACATTTTTATAAAAAGACCTAGTGCTTATTAAAAAATAGAATTCTAAAATATTTTTTGTTCATTTCTGAGTTCATATAATGTTATTGTGTACAATAAACAAAAAATTTTAAAAACACGACTATATGATTTTTATTTCTACAAACGACCACATGATGAATTTTACTTTTGTAAAAATAAAGGCAAAACAATTAAAACCTTTAATTCCGTAGAGCTGCATACTGGGCTGTAGGCATTAATATTTCGTTCGATTTTCGATATTCTAAATCTTTATAAACTTGTGGTAACACTTAAAATGTAGCACCCTGTTAATTTAAGAAATCAGCTGTGCTCACAAAACAGTGCTACCAATTGCAGTGCACAAAATAGCCGACCACCAAAGACCAAAGGATATATTGCAAAAATAATTTTTTTCAATTATTTTAAATAAAATTCGGCAGAAAATATATAATAAAAATAATGGCAGTACGTTTAACGCATAGATTAGTTAAAGGCCAAGCACCGTTCCTATGCAGGGTAAGCAATAATTGTGAAAATACTCTACAAAATCCAAACAAACTACAAAAAATTACATAATTTTTATGAAGAAAAATTATAAATTTGTTTGATCTGTGTCTTTTTTAGGGCTATCCACTTTTGGTGACCAAGGAAAAGACTGAAGATGTTGCTCATACCAAATCTGCACTGCAAAGAAAATTAACAGTGAGTTGTTTGTGTTTAATATTTTTCCAATATTTTATTGGAAAAATTGTGAGGTTAATAATTATTTTTTTCCCTTTTTTTCGATAAGAGAACCGATATTCCTTCAGCTCAATATGGTGGTCGTCATGCCGTTACCATGCTACCTGGTGGTGGCATTGGCCCTGAACTTATGAAGTATACTCGTGATATTTTTGCTTATTGCGGCGCTCCCATTGACTTTGAAGTCATTGACATTGATCCCTCAACCGAAGGCAATGACGATTTGGAATATGCCATCACCTCCATTAAACGTAATGGAGTTGCCATCAAGGGCAATATTGAAACGAAATCGCATGGTTTAAGTGAAGTTTCACGTAATGTTGCTATTCGTAACGAATTGGATTTGTATGTCAATGTTGTGCACTGTAAATCATTTCCTGGTATTCCTGCTCGCCACAACAATGTCGATATAGTTTTGATACGTCAAAATACCGATGGTGAATATGCCATGTTAGAACATGAGTCGGTACCCGGTATTGTTGAGAGCATGAAAGTTGTCACCATCGAAAACGCGGAACGTGTAGCTCGTTATGCGTTTGACTATGCACGTCAACATGGACGCAAAAAAGTTACTACCATTCATAAGGCCAACATCATGAAATTGTCCGACGGTTTGTTTTTGGAGACTGCAAAGCGTGTACACAAGGATTATCCGGAATTGGAACACAACAACATGATTATCGATAACACTTGCATGCAATTAGTGTCTAATCCTCATCAAGTAAGTGGTTGAAGGTTTTAAGAACTCGGTGACCATATATAATACTAACTAGTCTGAATAGACTAAAAATTCAGTGTTTCTTAAAATTATGATTTCTTTTCAGTTTTTCAACTTTTCAGAAAATATTCAAATACTGTTAATTGTCTTTTATATGTTTCCAGTTCGATGTAATGAACATGACCAATCTGTATGGCACTATTGTTTCTAATGTTATTTGCGGTTTGATTGGTGGTGCTGGTCTTTTGTCTGGCCGCAACTACGGAGATCATGTCTGTATATGTAAATTTATTCTAATTTTTCAATATTTATTTTTTTTTTTATATTCCTGTAGTATGCTGTTTTTGAACCTGGTACTCGCAATACTGGTACTGCCATTGCTGGTAAAAATATTGCTAATCCCGTTGCCATGATTAATGCCAGTATTGATATGTTGAATCATTTGGGCCACAAGGAACATGCACGTGTTATCCAAGAAGCTACATATGAGACTATTGTCGATAAGGGTATTAGAACTCCAGGTAATTTGAAAATTTTCATATTAAGGAAAACAGTTAATTACCCGTGTTCTGCAAATCGATAAATTTGGAAAAATTACACTTTCGTGCTTTCATGGATAGGTACTTTGGTTTATGTTTTGTTTTTTTACTTCTAGACTTGGGTGGCACCCATTCCAGTACTGATGTAGTTCAAAGTATATTGGATATCCTCTCAAACAAGCGTGTTAACTGGTAATGTCTTTTTCCTACTGCTCTCTTGAAAATCTTCTGTTTATGTTATAGTTTTAAAATTGTTGATCTTATGTAAATTCCCATAACCCATCCTCATCCTATTTACACCCACAATTCTTTCTTCTGTTTGTAGTCTTGTTTTATTTTGTCGAAAGTATTTTGTTAAACACACTTAATTTGCTTGTATTCTAGTTTTGTTTTCCTCATTTAAAACAAAAAAAAAAATATATTTCAATATTTTTTGTCAGTTGAACAATTTTATAATAGATATTTTAAGTAATTATAATTTTATTGTTTAGTTTTTTTTTAAGCAAATACGTATTTTATGTTGAATTTGCTCGTTATAAAACTATTTAAGCTAAACACATTTTAACTAGTTATTTTTAAATATTTTTCGAAACAAAACAAAATAATTAATTATTGTTTTGGGACTTATGTTATGTTTCTGTATCCAAATCTAGCAAATCGTCTAGAAATTGGGATACAGAATCAGATTATAAGTTTTTTAACAAATATTGTTTTTTATTATTTTAAAATTTCAAATTGGTTTGCTTTTCGAATAACAATATTAATTACATTTGATTTGTATAAGCTTTTACCAAAATTGTATGCTTTTACTACTAACCACATATGCGTTAACATTTTTATAGTTTGTATTAAAGATTAAAATTAATATTTAATTTTTAACCAAATAAGTCACAGTTTCAGTTTTCTGAAATTTTCACCAGACAATAATTCTTGACAACAATTACGCCGTGAGTGTCCTTAAAATCTGTATCTCACTTATAACATTTGTAGTTTTGGCGCCGTCACGATTTTTTATTTTAAACTTTTGTATGATACTGTCGCTAAAAGAAGAATCTTTCTGTCCACATAATGTTAGGCATGTAGCGCCTTCTGAACTTTTGGTTGAACAAGAAAACCTGGAAATCATGGAACGATATCATTCACCATTATCAAACCCAAACGGCTTAACGAGAGCAAGTCAATAAGTCTTTTCAAAAACATAGAAAAACACAATTTTCGATTAAACTTATTTTTCAACTTCTATATCCTTTTTTCTACAAATTTATTGCAATATCCTTAGGCTTTCAACTAGAAGTGTTTGCTGATGTTTTAACGAAAATGGAAAGTTTGAAACTGCAACAAGAAAAACATATAAAATTTCAAATATCTTTAAACAAAAACAAATTCAAAAATTTTGCTTTTGTTTTGAAAGTAATTGTTCGAAATAATGAATTCTGTCGACATTGTGAAACTGTCAGTTAGTGTCACCATTTTTCTTTGCTTAAATACTTTATTATTGTTTTTTTTAATTATTTGTATTTTTATTTTTAAAAATTATTTAAATATTTTTTTAATTATTTTTAAACTTTATTCGTAATTATTTTTATATTTCAAACGCACAACTAACAAAAAATTTTAGTTAAAAAATACCAAACTGTTCTGTTTTTTTATGTTTACTAATAAATTTAACCAAGAGGGTTTTAAATGGGTTTTAATTTATGTGTAATATTAATAAAAAAAAAATTTGAAATACATCTTTAGCCATCAAATTCTAGCACTTAGATGCACACCATATAATTTTATTTTACATATGATTTTGGTACACAAGTAGACCTTTTGGTTTTCTATAACACGTATGTAACCCAAGTTTAACTAAATATTATTTAAAACTTTTGGCTTTTAAAAATCTATTATAATATTTTTCAAAATTTTTAACATTTACTTATATTAACAAAAAAAAAATTGCAAACTAATGACAATGAGTTTAATCTTGCTTTCTCTCTTTCTTCCCAATCCCAAACAACCAACGGCTTATATTGAAATCCCCATCACCATTTTGACATATCAAACATTAATGTGGTGTTTTTGTTACCAAACCATAAAAAATATAAAATTAAAACAATTAACTGATTGGTAAAATATTTTTGTGTAATTGGTTAAAAAAAAAAATAAAACAAATACAAAAACAGGCCGCATGGAAACTATTACAGCAAATATTAAAAAGGATTTTATTAAAATGTTTACACCAAATATTAAAATAATTTAAGAATGTATTAAAATGATATAATGTTTACCATTAGTTTTTAAGTAAGCAAAAAATACTAATTTTAAAACCAGAAAAAGTTCCCAACTTCCCACATGTACTCGACTGCAAATGCTTAAATGTTAAGTGAAATGTTTAAAATGTTCCTGTTGTTGTTTTAAATTCATATGATTGGAAATTTAGTGAAATCCCTTGACTCCGCTGTTTAATTGTTACTTACTAATCAAAGCAAAAGGATTTAAAAAACTTTATTACAGGTAATTCATACAAAATTTCGACAAATTTTATATGTATATTGAAAAAAAAAAATAACATTTTTCTTATTATCAATAATAAACATTTATTCTCTTATTCTTAATCTCTTTTCCAGAATTGTCTTTCTCTATACAGACGCAACACAACCATGTTTTCTCTTCTATTTTAATCCTTAAGTTGTTCTTTCTTTAAAGAAAAAAATAATATCAGTTTCCAGTCATAAAAATATTTACATACATTTAACTTTATAGTTTAACTTCTTATAATAAAATTGTACTCACTAAAGATACTCCATTCAAAATTATACAAACACTTTCTTAGTATTGTTGTTCAATTCAAATAATTTGTTATGTCTACTTGACTACTGTCTGCCTTGTTCTAAAATCTTGAACTGCTTTTTTTGTTTTAATTTTTAATAAAATGTTTTGTATTAATTTTCTTTATTTTCAATCGAATTAGATGTCTTTGTATTTTATGAATCCTGTTATATAGTATATTGTGACCATGATGTATTAATTATTTATATATTTTATTACCTATTTAGAGAATTTTGCTTATTTTTTAAAACATTTTATTTACCGCTTCCATATAATTACAAAAACTCATACACACAAAAATCGAATATTTGTTTAAATAGTCAAGTTAATAAATAAATTATTTGAAACCACAAAGAATTGTAATTTGTTTTATTTCTTTGTTGAAAAGTATGTAATTAAATAAAACTGGAGTGGCCTACACTCAATTTTACCATACCCAATGGAAACAGATATTTGTATGGATATATTACATAAAAAACATAAGTTCAAAGTATGTATATTCGAATCGAAAAATTAATTAATTTCGGTTTGGGGTGTTAAGTAAACTACCCCTTGCCCCTTTCGATTATTACCAAAATTTATTGAGCTCTTCATCTCCATAAACCAAATGTGATTTATATAGGTATCATACGGTATGACCTGTAGAGCGTTTACAAAGTTTGGGAGTAAGTAAACTACCCCTTGCTCCTTCATCTCCATATACCAAAGGCATATACTAAATTTCATTTTGATATGTCAAACGGTATGACCTGTACAAACTCCACAAAAAATCTCGTGTTGAAATTCGAATGTATTGTAAACACAATGCAACGCATACAAATTCGAATAATTTTTCTTTCGAATAGAAAAACGCAGTAACCCCCTGCATAGGCATCCCTGTTAGATCTGTTCAATGCAAAATTTTTACTAACATCGATAACATTATTCATAAATGTTTAGACTATTTAATATTTAACCTTTTATAGATCATAAAGATTTAAAGTCAGATAATTTCAACTTTTTACTAGTTTTTAAAAAATTTTGGTATATAAGCATTTATTACTTTTAGGTTTTTGATTAAGAATGAGATATTTATCATAATTTAACTAGAGGTACATACATTAAAATTTGTGCATATGTGTAACTTGAATAGCTGTGCCCGCAATGTCATAGACGTCCCGACAATATTTTGTTCGATTATGCTGATAGTTCATAATCCACAAAATTTTTTAAAACTTACTTATTTGGTGATTCAGTTATGGTTTATTAGTACTCGATGGTTTAAGTATTTACTTTATATAGAGGTCCCAACCCTGGGTAATTACTCAGGACCTAGGCGTTATTCGTTTTTTGGTAATGTTTTGTCAAAAATACATTGTTTCATATCTGCTAATCTAATGTCAAAGTTGTTGTTGTTGCCCTACTGCTCACAACTGGTATGAATTCGCCTTGCTCAGGACCAAAGGCTTTATATAAAATTAAGTTCTGTAGTGTTTAAAAAATCCCGTTAGTAATAGTTTCTGTAACGTTTGCAGTATCTTTAAATCGGATGAGAGTCATAGGTACCTCCTCACAAAATTTTATTAAAATTCATTTAGTATTTTTTACGTGGTGCGAACATAGACTGACAAACCAAAATTGATGCTTTGTGTTCCATCTCGATTACTATTTATCTGCACCAGCAACAAAATTAAAAAAAAAAAATCTTGTACAGAAATGGTCTGTTACAATTCTACTATATGTATGAATTGTACAGCTTTTCACCAAAAATTAAACCAAATCAACGACTTTTTTCTAATGTAGGGGGAATATCGAAGCAGACCACTTCCTTAAACAAAAATCAACGATTTCCTCACTTAAATAACTTTAACCTCCGAAGGAATAATTATTCCGCCAAAGCCCTATTTTCAGTTAACATGATCTCGTTATATTCCAATTTGTCTTAGTATAAAAAACACTGACACTTATTAATATGAATTCAGCACATTTCTTTAATTTTTGTTTTCATTTATTTTTATTGAAACTTTTTTTTATTAAAAAACGTCACAAATAATTCCTGCATACACAGCTCCACACAGCAAGATAAAAAACATATAAAATTATGTTGAATACCTTTGAATTAAAGATGTTATCATCAAATTATTTAAAAACTAAAGATACACACTCCTCTGAGGACGAGTCCATCAACAGAATGAGTTGACGATAGAAAAAACTGCTTAGAAGCGCAATTTTTGGAAGAACCATTTGTTCTTGCCCTCCTTGTAGGATGACTCGAATTTCACTCGAGTTTGGAAACGATGTGTTTTCCTCTTGATGGGATCCTTAAGATCCTTGGCTGACAACTTATCAAATGTGATTTCGCTGGCGGTGTAACGGGTGGGCATCAAATGATTGTAGTTCAAAACTTTTAAGAAAGGCTTTATCTTGGACTTTTTCTTTAATTTAGTTTTGCCCATAGACTTGGTAACTTTGCGTGGGTATCTATCGATACCAGCAACGAGAGCATGACCGAATGGTTTGTCGGGAGTACCATCATCAACAGTCTTCACAACTATGGCCTTGCGGCCAGCGTAACGTCCACTAAGGACAATTACGATTTTGTTTGGTTTCATAATCTTCCTCATCTTGCTGGCTGTTGTTGTTAAAACGGGTGTAACAATTGTTGGGCCAGCATCACCATGTAAACAACATGAAAACAAATGTAATCATACAACCAATCAGGGTCGGTCCAAAACATAGAAATAAAAAAGAAAGTATATACATTAGTTATTGTTTTTATAACTACCAAACAAATCAAGTGAATTATCACATGTATTTTTACATTAACTATATTTTTTTGTCAATTTAACAATTTATTATTCATCGACAAAGGTGAACTTTTACAGCCTAATATTCGCTTATTTCCGAACTTTAGCACAAAATAAATATGCACAATTATAGCTGAATATGTGTACTTTTTCTATTCGCATTATAATTTCAAGGATTAATTTGTAATTCACTCGATTTCTTCGATAAAATAATAAAAATTTACGAACAACACTTACAGGTCTTATGGATGACCGGATATAGAGAAAGAGAAAAGGGATGACATTTCGTACGTTACTTTGACATTTCTAGTCGTAGACATGTTCAGTATACATATCAACGACATAAACAAAATCTGGTTGGTATGAAAACCATCACTAATATCAAGCAGTGTTGGGATTTGTGATGCTCTTGTATGTATGTTTTATTTGTTCTTTTAGTTGGTACAATTGATGCGAAGTGGTACAGCTTCCCATCACATTTTTAAGGGCAAAATGCAAAAAATTTAGTGTAAGTGTGAATTTTTCAGCTCCCAAGTCGCAATTTACATAGGACAGAAACAGGGCAGACATTTTTTGAATTCTCTTTTGCTCTTGCTTAAACAATTTACATTGGACATAAACAAGACAGACAGATTTTTGCACATTTTATTTTCTGTGTTATATTCTTTACATGTTTGTGTGTTTCAAAATCTGTGTGTTTAATATAAACTCATTAAAATGAGGCCGACTTGAGAAATATAAAGTGAAGCAACAAAGAAAAAAGCGAAAAGCAGAAAAGAGAAACGAAAAAATGTCCAGTACACTAGTCATGAAATACACACTCTACCTCTTCAACCCCTTGCCTACAAATCTCGTCTGTCTGCCCATTTTTCTGTCTAATGTAAATTGCGACCAAGGTATATTTATCTTACTAGGTAGTGTCGTCCGCCCAGCTGATTTAGTAGTTCGACACATACAAAAGTTGTATGTGTTTAGAAATTTTATAGTGCAGAAGTGAGAAAGCATTAAAATATACTCCTTCTCAATTTTCTTCTAGGTTTTTTGAAATTTCGAACTACAAAGCAACAAGAAAATGCCATGTAGTTCTTGTAATATGCTTTGTTATGGGCGATTATTTGACAATTAATTTCATGAAAATGCTCTCATCATAAATTTCATGGCAGTGGAATTGCAGTCTACATGTAACAAAATTTTCTCTGGCACTGAATTTAAGATTTTTTAGATAAATATTCCAGATCTCATCCCAAGTGTAGACGCTATGTAACACCCCGTCTTCAGAGTCCGTCTTCACTAGACATCAATTTGAGCAAAACATAAACATGACACAGGCAGAGCAACTGAATTAATTTGTGCATGTTATTATAGGTGGAGAATATTTATTTATGTAATTTTCTGTTTAATTTTCTGTTTTCCAACAATGTTGTTTGAATGCTTGTTGCACAGCAGATATTAGTAATAGAACGGTTGAGCAACAAATGACGGTGTTTGCAAATAATACTGTCAAACTAAAATACAACTACTGGGTCATTTTCATGTTATAAAAGACTGACTGGGGGGTCAGAACAATCAATTTGAACAAAACATAAATATAACACAGAGCGTTGTTTTAGGTGGTAAAAACGTGTTTATGTCATTCTCTGTTTGAACATCATTTTCTGTTTTACAACATTGTTGTTTGAATACTTATTGCACAGCAAATAGTACATAGTAGTACGATTGACCAACAGATGGCGGTGTTCGAAAATAAAACTGTCAAACTAAAATATAACAACATTGTCATGTTATAAAACAGCTTTTTTAACAAATGTTATAACAACCATGTTAAAACATAGAAAAAACATTAACATGGTCAGTCAACACTTAACACTAACCTGATGTTAGTGTTTATTTTATGTCTAATGTAGGCGAGAGATAAAGGGAGAAATTATAAAATATCATTTGTCTTGACGAGTTATTGTTTTGTTTGCACAAAGCGTCGGCAGAATAGGGAACAATAATTTGATAAATTGCTTCTGTGTGGAAAAAACGTTCGATATGCATGTACCGACATAAAAATAATTTTCTGTTTGTCGTCAATGTTGTTTGAATGCTTATAGCACAGCAAATAGGATTTCCACGCTTGATCGATGGTTTTCTTTAAAAGTCAAACTATCATACTTAAAACAACATTTGTTGTAAGACATATGTAGTTGTGTCGAACATTTGTTCACAATGCTGTTTGAACAAGAACATGACATCGACAGCGACTGTCGTTTGAGCGTTGAGGCGTTTCAATGTGCGCACATGGTAGTGTTATGTGATATAATTGTATCATGATTTGGTAAAATAAAAAAATATAAGAAAAGTCTAAATTAAATTTGTGTTTTTTCGTACTCACTTCAGTTTTTTTTAAACTTTTCCCATTAATTTCTATTTTATTGGATAGTACTTTTAATTACCATTCCAGCGATAATACCTAATTCCAACATAAAATTACTTTTTGCATTTTACACACACTATGCAACTTTTATGTTTATTTTTGAGCATTGCCGCTAAACCAGATTTGTTTCGTTGCATATTCTTGAGTATAAAAATGTACAAGAATACAACTTTCATGTGTAATAAAAAAAATATACAGGGTGATAGAGAATTAAAAAATAATAAAAAAATGTGAAATAAAAAATTTGGCGATCCGAGTTATGGGCCTCAGAACTTTTCATATGAAACTATGATTTTACACTACATTTTTGAACAAATTAATAAGTGTGTATGTCCTCGTGCCTCGATAGACTGATTGGTAGTGCGGTAGCCTAGTCAGTCTAAGGATTGCGGATTTGATTCCCACCAAAGGATATGGATATTTTCTACAGACAAGCACAGAGCTTCGCAGGTAATGTTGCAAAAAAATTAAAAAAAGTAAGATTTTATGCGATTTATGCAGTTATTAGTAATTAAATAACGTAAATTTAAAAATTATGAAATAAATTTATTTTCCGCAAATAGGTAGGTACATACATAAAAAAACTGTGATGGGTTGTTTTTAGGGTTCCGTACACAAAGTGTAAAAACGTAACCCTATTGTTTTTTGCGCTACAATGTCTGTCCGTCTATCCGTCTGTCAGCGTCTTTTATTTCTGGAACAGTAATAGGTTGACTCTTGAAATTTTCACAGATAATGTATAGCTGTTGCCGCTATAGCAACAAATACTAAAACTTATAGGGTGTTCCGATAGAGAGGTGTTATTCACGAATATGTGCCTATTTCGTGAACTGTAGGAGGATAGACTCAAGATTTAAAAATAGTAATTAAAACTTAGTTCGCTATATAAATAATTATAAAAAAATAAACATAAAAATTAAAGGGTGTTCCGATAGTGGTGTGATTTGCATGTATAAGGCCTAAATTGTGAACCATAATAGGTAGACGCTTGAAATTTTCACAGAAGGTGTATAACTGTGGCCGCTATAGTAGCAAATTTTAAAACTTATAAGGTGTTTCGATAGAGAGGTGTTATTTACGAATATGTGCTTCTTTCTTGAACTGTAGGAGGAATACACTAAAAATATAAAGCAGTAATTAAAACTTAGTTCGCTATAGAAACAAGCCTAAAAAATAAACCTAAAAATTAAAGGGTGTTCCGATAGTGGCGAGATATGCATGTATAAGGCCTAAGTTTTGAACCATAATAGGTAGACACTTGAAATTTTTACAGAAGGTGTATAACTGTGGCCACTATAGCAATAAATACTAAAACATATCGGGTGTTCCGAAAGTGAGGTGTTATTTACCGTTGTTTTTATTTCTTGAGCTATAGGAGGCAACCACTTAAAATTTGCAGACAGTAATAAACTCTTTGTTCGCTTTTTATTAAATTAAACCTTAAAATTAAAGGGTGTTCCGAGAGTGATGTGTTTTGCGTGTATATGGCCTAAGTTTTGAACAATAATAAGTAGACTCTTGAAGTTTTTACAAGAGGTTTATTACTATGGAAACTATAACAAATAATAAAAATTAAAGGGTGATCCATCAGTGACATGTTTATGACGTATATTACCTTATTTTTTGAACCGCAATAGGTAGGCCTGATATTTTTATAGAAAGTGCATTACCATGGCCGTTATAACAATTCCTAAAATTTAAAGGGTGTTCCAATAGCTGTGCAATTTTCGCGAATATGACTTTGATTTTAAAAAGAAAAGGGTGCCCCATAAGACATGAAAAAATTAAGAACTTGAGTTTTTAAAGGCGTACTAGACATAATACGGAACCCTACGTATGTGAGACTAACCGCACTTGACTGATTTATTTAACTTCTCTTAGATAATAAAAGAATAGTTATTTAACCTTCTATTAAGGTATACTTGTGTATGCTTTTGCTGATTTTATTAAACCGATTTTTATGATTTTAACTTCACAACTTTTATTGTTTTTCCATTTTCTATATAAGTATGTATAAATAACCAAAGAACTTTATTTTATCTTTGTATTATTTTGAAAATAATTCGGTAGCTAATGAAAAAGCATAATAAAACAAAATTTAAATATAAAACTTTCCTGAAAAATTAATATGTACTTTTTCTATGTTAAAAATAGTATTTTCAAGTAGAGTTACCTTTTAACAGTTCCACCAAAAATTAATATTTTTGCAAAAGATCGAAGGAATAAATTTCATCGAAAAAAAAAAAATTTAAAACAAAAAAATCGAATTATTCCTTTATATCGAAAAAAAAACAAAACAAGTGGGAAAATCAAATCAAAACATAAAAAACTCCAGAAAATCACTTATAATCTTCTTCTTCTTCTGGATTGTTGCTCATACAGAGCAACAATGTTGGTGCCAAATGGTAAAAAGCTGCCGTAAACACTAGGTTCTTATTTGCAGCTTTTGGTCATGTCCAGAAACGATGGTTAGGTTGAAAACAATGTTTTAATTATTTTAGTTTTTTGTATGTAGTTATTATTTATTTGTTTGTTGCAAATCCTTATGTTTTTTTTCTTTCGTCAAATGTGTGTAAAATTTATTTGTTAATTTTTCATGTGTTTTCTTGATTTCGAACAATTTAGGTTATACACGATAACCCAAGCGATTACACGTGGCTGATTGATGCCAACACAAATTAACTGTACCACGGTACAGCTAACCGTGGAAGCCAATCAGCCAGTGCGAGAGGGAGACGCAAACCACTTGAAGACCGAGCAACAAGGACGGCCTGATTGACCTTAAACCATAATGACAATGACGCGCGCACGTGTTCCTCCACCCAGAGCTACTTTACGAATCCACAACTAACAGCTAGTGACGATGGACTCTACAGAAGCATATGGCAGCACTAATATAAAAAATAAATCGAAAATTTATCAAAAGAAGCAATATCAAAAAGTGATCATAAAATCGAAAATATCTAAAAATCACCAATCACTATCACTGAGAAAAATCACCTCAAATTCAAAATTTTACCAACATCAAAAAATTTACAAAATTGGTGAAATTTCGATTTTTTCGTAATTTTTTTTCATTTTTGAACTTTAGATTTCTACACAGAAAACAGGCATGCTGGCTAATAGACTACTCTCTACAAATCAGTATATGGAAGCACTCCATGATGACGTAAATAACCCTTTATATATGGTCGTGAGAGCATGCAATATATAAACTTTTAATTAAACCGCTTAAATCCAGAGCAAAATTTAAGAATATACTTATATTTCGATAAAATTCCTTACCCCTAATCATCAACAAAACGTTGTCTACTTTAAGGCTCACAAAAAAGGGAAGAAATAAAAACTCTGCAATTTAAATTAAACTTGATGCTTAAACTATGCCATGACTACAGTTGTGTTTAAATAATGAAAGCAACAGAACAAAAGAATTTGAATAGAATCAAACTAGAAAAAAAAA
The DNA here is from genome assembly GCA_949628195.1 of Phasia obesa. Classification (NCBI taxonomy): domain Eukaryota; kingdom Metazoa; phylum Arthropoda; class Insecta; order Diptera; family Tachinidae; genus Phasia; species Phasia obesa. Next base: position 206,162,918 of record OX451215.1, on the reverse strand, counting down.
AGTTAAATACACAAAACTCAATTCTAATCTTTGCAAAAACTATTCAAAGAGCTTCACGTAACAATAGACAATTTCTGAATGCTTAGAGCTGCAGCAACAAAGAAACATTACTTGAAAATTGAGAAGAAAATAAAAGAAATACTCTTGCTACACTCTTCAAGTTATAATAGTTTTATTGCCTATAATTGTGCGTTGCCCCAGCTAATATTTAACTTTAATTTCTTTAGCAATTTTCTGACTCAGGAGATATTCAAGTCGAAGTGGGTGGAGGGTGGTGTTGTATTATACGACGGACGAAGGAAATTGCGAAGCCAACCAAGCGAGTTAGAATGCCTTAAGATTTTCATTATTTTATTGTTGTCATGAGGAACATTTCATTTTAAAGATGCATCTAATTTGTTTAAAATTCAAGGAGAGATTAAAGATTATGAATAAAATTCATATCAACATATAAAAGGATTTAAGTTTGATTATTTATTCAAATTTGTTCTTGTAATTACTGGTATTTTAAATGAAAGTATTTTTTATTCAACAAACTCTCTTAAATGTTGTCAGTATTTAGAAAGGCTTCTTCCTGTTAAAAATCTACAAACATTTTCATGAATTACGAATGAGCTTTCCTTTTCTCAAAACTCTAGCCGCACATAAAAAATATTAAAATTATTTTATTGAGCTTTTTAACTTTTTAGGATTATAGGATTGTAAAAATACTACTACTTTTGGCTTACTAACTACTTCTACTTTACTACGACATTGATAGTAAAATATGTATGTAAATTTTGTGGGAAAATAGTTCGAAAAGTCGGTAAAATAAATGCAAATGACTATAAACCGGAAATGACACTTGTATTTTGTATTTTGATTGCATTTAGCCAACCAACTTACAAAGAAGTGTGCCAAGAAAATTTCAACTATCTTTTTATTTGTTTCTTTATTTATTTATTTGTTTTTTTTGAGACGAGATACTTTTTGTTGCTTGTTGCCTAAAAAGTACTCATAAGAATGGCAATGAGCCAATAAAAAGTGTTTAACACAAAGATGTGTTTGCTTAATAACAAATATTTGCCACAATTTCACAAATCTTATTTAACATTTCCATCCAGGGTTACCAGATGTTTTTCGAGGTTTATCCCCATTTTAATTTTATTTCATTTTTAAATTTTCAGCCCGAAATTCCCCAAAATACCAATTATTATAACTTACAAATAGCTAAATTACGGATTTTATCGGAGAGAGAGTTTTTTGCCTTTACGCAGCATGGCCACACATCAAACTGCTGCGTCAAACTCTCTCTTTTGTGATTGTGTTTTAAAAAAATACTCACACGTATAGGTAGGTGTGAGTTTGATGAAAATCTAAAAATTTTGATTTTCACTATCGTCGCCATAGAAATTTGAAGCCAGATTGATGTGTGTGTGTGCGTAATTACTTCAAATTTCATTTTTACATAATTTTCAAAGCAACAACATCTACTACTTTTTTCGACGCGGTATAATCAAAATGGAGGAATTTTATTTTACAGTTAATTGAAGTTTATATCGATTTTCCTGCTTTATGGCAAGTGAAAAGTGAAGAATACAGTAATAGAACAGAAAAATAATCTATTTTGCTCTTTTTTAACCAAAAAAAGAAAACTTTAAAAAAATTTTAAAAGATGTTGCGTTTAAAAATAATACGTGTTTCCCTTAGCAAATCAACTTCAAAATGAAGTTTGATGTAATGAGTTTGATGTGTGGCTGTGCTACGCAAAATACAATATTACCAACACATACACAAATTTGACGAAGTAGTTTGATGTGTGGCCATGGCGCTTTAAAGTACGTTAAATATTATTTTTAGCATACTTACAACAAGCGTTGCCATATAAATTTCTCAAAAAAGTAGCAATTTTGAAAAAAATATTTTATTTCAGGATAAAACACTTCAGCTAATCATCATCAAGGTTTCAAAGATTTTAAGTGGGAACGGGTAGTTTTTAAGAATGAGCTTTCGTATTGCATACATGGCATGCTCTTGCTGACAAAGGAATGCCAGAGAATATAGTCGCTCTTATAAAGGAGCAATATAAAGACGAATTTAGCGGTTCTTTTGAAACAATAAGCGGCGTCAAGCAAGGTTGCTTACTATCCCCTAAACTTTTTGTCATAGTACTTGACGACATATTGTCATCCGTGTCTGGTACAAGTGGAAGGCTACAGTCGGGAATAAACGGTTAAATCGCGAATCTTGACTATGCGGATGATCTAGTAGTGCTGGCTGTGAAGAGAGATGAGATGCAAAGAAAAAAAAATTTATTAACTTCCACGGCTGCTAAATTGGCTTACGAATCAACGCAAATAAAGTGCAGACATAATCTGAACAACTTGCTACTTGGGAAGCATAATAACTCCAGCCGGTGGTAATATATGAAATTCGATATTGGAATTCCCCTAAAAACAAAGATACACGTTTACAATTCCTCGGTGAAGAGCGTTCTTTTGTACAGCTCCCAAGCATGATTGGTTAACGAAGCCATAAAACAAAAAGATGCCTACGAAATATTTTGAAAATCAACAACTCATTTAAATCGCTGGCGAGGACAATATCAACTCGCAAATAAAGAAAAGAAAATACAAATCGCTTGGTCACACGCTTAGAAAGTCACACAACGAAATATTCCACGCAGCACTTGAGTGGAACCCCTAAGGCGGAAGGAAATTAAGAAGAACGAAAACTTCATTCAACGAACTTCGCTTTCTTGCAATGGATAGACAAGCTTGTAGATTCTATGTGTTCCTGATGGAATATGCTGAATAATAATATTACAGATCTTGAGTTTCGGATGTTGCCTAATTGTTCTCTTAACTAGTCGATCCGAATTTGACCAACAACCGACAAAAAAGACAACTGAAAAGGAGAATCATGTGAAATGGTCGCAACCTGCGCATAGTTGCAAACAAGAGTATTACCATTTTGATCACTCTTTAACTTGTCACCTGTAACTTATTTTCTTCACTGAGAAGTAAAAAAAAAACAAATTAACCGGGATGTAAAACCATAGATATAAAATAGCCCATTAAGAAAGTATCCAGCCAAAATAGACTGGGATATTCCTTTTAATTATCAAAATTTATATATGCAATAGCCTGAGAATTTTACAATCACTCCTACGTTAAAGCGTTTTCGGTTTAAAATTTTTCCTTCAGTATGAAAAATTGTGTGACAGAGATGTCTTCTTGAAAACAGCTAATGGAGAGGCTACAAAGAAAAGCACTTCACTGCATCATCATGGACTATAGCCAAGCTGGTTACTCATGGCAATCTGTTATGTTGGTGAGACAAAAGTTATTTGGGCGATTACAATGATGATGTTCTTCTTAATACGTAGTTAAACAACCAAAAGGAATTTCTGGACCGCCTTTTGAGTGAGAATATCTGAGCCAATCCTTAACAACTATCGCTAAATTAAATATCGCTGGTACTATGGTATTTACCAAGTCCTACTCAGTTTTAATGCATTCGAAATAGGTGTAAATTTTAATAAAATTTAAATTAAAACTTCGATCGATATGGAATGTCATAAATTGGCTGTTTTAAACAATCACTATAGAATGCAATTGGAATCTATGGAAGACAAACGGACTCATTATAATGATACATACGACAAAGTGATTTTGTAGTATAGCAATGCTTGACGCCATTTTATAAATTCCAACTTTTCCTTCTCTGAATATCACAAATGAAGCTTATAAGACGTTCATTATAATTTTCATTCAATTCATGTCTGTTTATTGCACACGAATAACGATGAGTGGACAATAATAAACAGCGAACATCAACGAGCTAAATGCGATGATGTTGCAGAATTTCCATAAGTAAGTTTGATAAGTTTTAGTAAATATTAAACATAATAACAATGAACTTGGGCGTGTTCGAGCATTATTATGCTTTAAACATGAACATAGTTTGAGAATTTTTCAACAAATACAATTTCTTAAGAAATGTTGTACATAAAATCACTAGTACAAACAAAATGTTCTAAGCATTATAAAAAAGTTATACACAACTATTAAACAAAGCACACTGAGTGTTTCAAACATGGGATGAGTAAACACGACGCTCACGACGATCAGAAGTTTGCTGACTAATAGTATGGTATGAGTACTATTAGTAAGCTAGTTTGTATTCGAGTATGACCGCTTGCTCAAGGGCTTGCTCATGCAACTGGTTTTTCTTATCTGACTAGCAGCTCCGATATAATAAAAAATAAAAAAAAAATCGTATTAAACACCTCGAAGATGGGCTGATTTGTTTTCAAAGCAGTGTCGTCTGCTAACCAAGAAGGCGAAACAAACTATTGATCAGCTTTGCTTGAACCGTTAGGCTAGATTAGTGTTCGATTCTCACTATATTTCAACTTATAGTTGGCAGGAAGACTAGATATAATCTGGCTACCTTTAACTGGTTAACTGTTTTAGTGACAAGCCATAGATATTTCAAGTATCTTCAGGAAAAGATAAAAGTCGAGTTAGACTATACTTGCAGACTGTTTCCAAAAAAAGGCTTAAGTCACATTTAATATTTGACGTTTAATATGGATACTATAGATTTCTTAGCCTTACTATAATGTTAGAGATTACGTGCGACTCTGTGATGAGGAAAAAGGTCGACATTTAGCAGTCGCTGGGCTGAAATCACTAAAGTCGTAAGCAAAAGGCTGGTGCTAGCACGGGACTAAATGAATAGTTGGGTAGTTGTAAATTATCAATAGGGTACCAGAAAATCATGGAGGAACGAAAAGGGTTGAAAAGGGCCCCAAAAATATCCCTTCTACAAAATAAAATAGATTCTTTTAAAAACCGACAAAGGCAAAGTTGTTAAATACTTTGTTTCAAACTCCAAAACTTTGGCCACCCTTTTTTGTATGCAAATATTTTATCTTGAAGCAACAATAAAAATCCTTAGCAGCTTATTTTTACTACTTTGTTGTCTTTTTTTATTTTTACTTCCTCTTTAAATATTTCAACAACGTTTGTATTCATTGCACTACAATTCTCAATCGGCTTAAAATTTACGAGTAGCAACGTCCTGTTTAGTTAAACACAATGTTTAAAATTCAATTTTTTTTCCTCTTTCTTGTTCCAATTTATGTCTGTTGGTTGGTTGGCAAATTTGGAAACCATTTTGTGCAACATTATTTGAGATTGTATTACTTTTCTTTGTATTTCTATGAGCCATCTTCCTTCCAAAATACATACATAAACCAAATACCCTTCTCTCCTTTACTATCATCTCTTCAAATATTTGCACACACAGAGCCACTGTGATTTTAAGTTAAAAATTATTCATATCGTTAAAATAAAACGGAAGTGTTTCTATTTAGATTGTACGAAATGTTCAATTTCAGGGATTATTTTGTGGTTTGCAATAAAAAACAATTTGCAAATGATTACAAATGACGGAGAAGGCTAAAACAGAGTGGTGGCGGATATAAATTTGGCAACGTAAATGAAAAGTAATTAATGTATTCATGTTAGTGGCAAGTTGCCTTTTAGCTCAAAAAATTCAAATCTGCTACCAATAACTTGAATAAAAATTCGCTATTTACACTGAGATTATTTTAAGTTTTTTTTTTGTTCGGATAAATGGTAATTTATTTTTGTTTTTTTTTTAATATATTATTTAGTCTTGGGAGAAGGATTATGTTCAATTGCCTGATAGTGTACCACCAAAAAATACTGCTTCGTCGTATGCAGGTTTGTAAAGGAAATACGAGTTGTTATCGCTTACTAACCTGCTTACGTATGACATGATATTTGTACGCGATGTCCCACTTAGTAGCATTTCTTTTTAAGCGCTCAATGCAGCGCAGAATATGTGTTCTAAAATCATACGGTATTAAGTTTGTAACTCGTCGTAACTCCTCGTAAATTTCTTTATCTCTGCCTTACAGTTGTCCTTTTTAGTATGCACTACTGTAAGGCGAAATGTAAAAAATTCGTGGTTTTTTGAAAACTTAACATTTAATGTCATACAAAATTGGATTTATTTAGGCAAAATATTAAGAGATTTTGCATGGAAGGAAAATATTTTACTGCTTCCAAAAACTCAATTTTTTTTGCTGGGTATGTTTGCATAAACATACGTATTTTTCAAATATTCAAAATATTGGAAATATGGAAAACAAATAAAGGGATTTTCTATACCACAAAACATTTTCCCTAAATAATTTTAGAGTAGAAGAAAATTATCGTAGTTTCGAGAGACTCCAACGCAGCTAAGTAATTCTGATTTTGGATGCTATTTGTATACCTCCAAAAACGACTCTTTTCGCTTTTTTAAAACTGGTTGCAATGGATCTTAACTAGCATTACTTAGAATGTGAACATTTCATAAACTATTCGTCTAGACTCTAGAGTATAAAAACCCATTCATTTTAAGAAATTAATTTTACGGTTTAACCGAAAAATTGGATTTAAAAAAAACCCGGGTTCGGTTAAGAAAAAATCGGTTAACCGGCTTTATTGAAATTTTTTACATAAATAAAATAAAACAATGAAAAAACAGTTTGATTTGTTTTCAAGTTAAGCATTAAACACATAGACAACAGCGGCTACACAGCTACTCAACTACAAATGACGTGGTGGGTTACAATCGTTGCCGTATAGTCAGCTACTTACTGAATTATATTGAAGACGGCAGCCACATACATAAAAACTAGGAAAATGTTGTAGAAATATATATTTTTCCTTTACAAAATTTTTTTTTTTTCAAAAAATACTTTTATTATAAAACAAATAAATATAATTTTTTGTATACAAATAAATATATTTGCTTAAAACCTTTTGATTGTAAATGAATTTGTATTTTTAATTTTGTGACATTATCTTTTGTCGAATAAAAAAGAATTGTCGCAAAGAAAAATAGAAATTAGCCTAAGTTAGCTACCGCCACAACGGTGGTCGTATGTGTAGCCATGTAGCTATGATGTCGTCAAAATAATCGTCTTCATATAAACGTGTGTATTTTACTTTTGACAGGTTGTAGTCGGTATCCTGCTGTCGTCTATTTGTTTAATCCTTTATTATTAAATAAAACATAAATAAATCAGTCAAGTGCGAGTCAGACTCACACATGTAGGGTTCAGTACTATCTTTAGTACAACTTTAAAAATACAAGTTGTTATAGTTTTCACGTCTTATGGGACACCCCCTTTAATTTTTAATTATTTTTTATACTAGAGCATAGTACTAAATACTCGGTGTAAATATCAAGCGTCTGCCTATAATGTTTAGAAAAGAAGGTCAAGTTTCTTTAATTCGCGACATCAAGGGAACACCCTTTTATTTTTATTATTTTCGTTTCTTGTTTTACAGCAGATATTGCAAACTATAATCTGAGTAAATTTTAAGTATCAGCCTATTACTGTTTAAATATAAGGACATTCAATGAAAATATCAAGAGCCTACCTATTGGGGTAGAGAAAGAGGCAATATAAGTGAAAAACATGTTATTGTGGAACACTCTTTAATTGTTATAGCGGTGATGGTAACACATCTACTTAAAAAATTTCAAGAGTCTACCTATTACGATTCAAAAAATAAGAAAATATACGTGAAAAACATGTAACTTTCGGAACACCCTTTTATTTTTTGTAATTATCATAGCGACCGATTCAACATATCATCTGTACAAGAGTCTACCTATTAAGTTTATATACGTGCAAATCACAGCACTGTCGGAATACCCTTCAATTTTTACCTGTAAAGGCATATTATAACACCTTCAGAGAAAATTTCAAGAGTCTACCTATTATGATTCAAAACTTAGGAGATATACATACAAATTACAATACTATCGGAACACCCTTTAATTTGTAAGTTTATTTTTGTATACTTGCTTATGTAGCGAACTAAGTTTGAATTACTGAATAACTCGTCTCTATTGGCACAGCCTATAAGTTTTAGTATTTTTTGCTATAGCAACAGTTATACATCCTCTGTAAAAATTTCAAGAGTCTACCTATTGTGGTTCCTGAGATAAAAGGCGTTGACAGACATTGTAGCAAAACCAATAGGCTTACGTTTTTAACAATTGGGTACGGAACCCTAAAAAACCAATTCTTAACAAGGCAAATCCATAACAGCTGATTGTAGTGGTGAAAAATCTTATCATATGTTTGAAATCCTGTAGTCAAACTGCATACAAAAAGAAATATAAACAATTTTTAAGGCACATTTATCAGGTAGCCTCATTACAGAGGGAAAATATTTAGGCGAAAATTAGTTTTTAATTAGTCGAATTATTAATAAATATTGAAAATTTAAAATTTTTTTATATGGAGTTTGACAGATAAACTACCATTTAAAGGGAAAAATTGTAAATTTAACTGTCAAAATCCATATAAAAAAATTAAAAATTTCCCCTTAATATTTCACCGCCGTAGTGAGGCTGCCTGATAAATGTGCCTTGAATTTTTTATATAATGATTTTGAAAACAGCAAATGTTGAGATGTATCTGAATTCGCCCGTGCAATAACCTAGTATTAATTCGCATTGACTTCTTACTTTGAAACCCACTGCCGTAAGGCGAATCTATACAAGGTGGTGGCGCCCCGACAAAAGTTGCAACAGCAAAAAATATCCAGGTGTACTTTGTTGTTGGGTAAATGTGCGGGAAATGACATATACACTAATTAAAATATAACAAAATTTGTTTCTTAATATTGAAATATATTTCGAAATAATTACAATTTTTTGCTTTTTCTTAAGTTAAAAAAATAAACGAATTTTTGAGAGATGGCTGATACATAACAAAGTAAAGCAAAAAGTTATTAACTCTGCCGTGCTGCCATCTACTAAAAATAATTCGCCTTGCACTGTCTTCTTGTTGTAAGTCTTAAACATTAAACACATTTACGACAGCGGCTACACAGCTATATGACAATAAATTCCGTTGGCTACAATTGTCGCCGTGTAGTCAGCTACTATATTGATGGGTGCTTATTATTTCCTAACGAAAATTTTGATATTTACATACATATAAGAAAAGCTGGGTAAAATCAACATTTGGAAGATAGGATTTACAAGTCGTCCAAATGAATGCAGTAACATTAAGGCTAAACTATAATAATAACGATGAATTGGGTTTTTGACGGATGTTTTAACAGCATTCGATATAATTTTGGAAATCGATCGTTGTACGAATTGGCGACAATACCACTCATTAGGAACCAATTTTACAACTGTATTACTAATAATAAACCGGACAAGAGGAATACATTTCTGAAAATATTCAAAATCCATAAGTTCTTTTATGTCTCTAACTATCTCTCTCAGCCATGAGAACTGAGATCACTATACGCGGTCTGGCTAAAATCTGATCTAAATTAACCTTGATCAATTTTTAATTTTTGTCTAATTTTGTTGTTCTTGAGTTAGTCGCTTTTTTTTGCTAAAAATAAAAAGAGCTAAAAGAGGAAGATAGGATTTACAAGTCGTCCAAATGAATGCAGTAACATTAAGGCTAAACTATAATAATAACGATGAATTGGGTTTTTGACGGATGTTTTAACAGCATTCGATATAATTTTGGAAATCGGTCGTTGTACGAATTGGCGACAATACCACTCATTAGGAACCAATTTTACAACTGTATTACTAATAATAAACCGGACAAGAGGGATACATTTCTGAAAATATTCAAAATCCATAAGTTCTTTTATGTCTCTAACTATCTCTGTCAGCCATGAGAGCTGAGATCACTATACGCGGTCTGGCTAAAATCTGATCTAAATTAAGCTTGATCAATTTTTAATTTTTGTCTAATTTTGTTGTTCTTGAGTTAGTCGCTTTTTTTTGCTAAAAATAAAAAGAGCTAAACTATAGATTTTGTCGGAGATTTGCAGCTAGCTACGAAAAAAAGTAAAGGGCATAAAAAATACATGAAAAGATAAATGCATATTCAGCACAAATGTGTATTAATTTATTGACAATTGTTGTTGTGAATTTTCATTTTTCTAGTAGCAATGGGAAATGCTAAAATAAAACCTTATTTCTGAATACTTTTTAAACACTGATCTGAACAACGTCATTATATCTTTAATAAATCATATAATGGTCAACAATTATAAAAACCTTATTGCATGTGATCATTTTATGATCAAACAATCATCTACTTTTAAGTACTTGATACTACTAAATACTTATTAATTGGGTACTCAATACTACTCAATACTTTTGTTAACATAATAAAAATACACTATTAATCATAGTTTTAAAATAATTTTCTATTTAAATTCTTTCTAAATATATAATGGTAAAAGTATCGAGTAATTAATTTTGAGTATTGAGTATTCAAAAAAAAAAAAAAAATAAGACATAAAATACTCGGTACCCACTACTCAATACTTTGTCAGCACTAATAAGAAGATTCAAAATAAACATATGTATAATCATATGTACAATCAATCATTTAACATATTTTTTATCACATACTTTAATCATTATATGATTCCCACACCAAATTGTCTGACACGTTAAATAGTAAGAAGTTAAAAATAGTACTAATAAGTTAATAAGTCTCAGAGCTGCATTGAAGAGAAATTTTTAACCTTTTTATGTCATCCCCAGCTAAATAATGTTGTTTGGACTTTATTCAGCTTCTCCTCAGTGTATTTTTTTTAACGAAACAATGAAATTTTCCTTAAGTGATTGTTAAGTTAAATAAAGATGATTTATGCACAAGGACGTCTGACTACGAGCACAAAGCAAATGCAAACAGAGAAAGTAATCATGTTGATTTTATTTATAGTTTTTTTTCCTATTTCACTCTTTAGAAAAGTACGACATGAAAAGAAAACATAATACCACCTGAATTAGGGTAATTCGATGAGAAATTCCTGCAAAATTGTATTCAAGAGTTTGCAAATAGTGATTTCGATTAAATTTATTTTTTGTGAAGAATTTGTGAAGAATTATTATTAATTCGAGGAAGAAATATTCTTATACCCATAATAAATAAAATATATTGGGAATATATTTTAGAAAAAGATTTGAATGAAAAATTTTTTCTAAAATAAATTTCAAATATAAGCATTAAACACATAGACGACAGCAGGATACCGACTACAACCTGTCAAAATTAAAATACACACGTTTATATGAAAACGATTATTTTGACGACATCATAGCTACATGGCTACACGACCACCGTTGTGGCTGTAGTTAACTTGAGGTAATTTCTATTTTTGTTTTCGACAATTTTATTTTATTCAACAGAAAAAAATGTCACAAAATTAAAAATACAAATTCATTTACAATCAAAAGGTTTTAAGCAAATATATTTATTTGTTTTGATTTAATAAAAGTATTTTTTGAAAAAGTATTTTTTTTTATAAGTAGAATATGTATTTCTACAAAATTTTCATAGTTTTAAAGTATGTAGCTGTCGTCTTCAACATAATTCAGTAGCTGACTACACGGCGACGAATGTAGCCAACGGCATTTGTAGTCGTGTAGCCGCTGTTGTCTATGTGTTTAAAGCTATAAGCATTAAACACATAGACGACAGCAGGATACCGACTACAACCTGTCAAAATTAAAATACACACGTTTATATGAAGACGATTATTTTGACGACATCTTAGCTATATATTATTATATTTTATATTATATTTTCTTTGCGACAATTCTATTTTATTCAACAAAAAAAAAAAAAAAATGTCACAAAATTAAATATATAAATGTATGATAAAAGTATTTTTTGAAAAAGTTTTTTTTTCATTTTCATGTTTTGATGTATGTAGTTGTCGTCTTCAATATAATTCAGTAGCTGACTACACGGCGACGATTGTAGCCAACGTCATTTGTAGTCCTGTAGCTGTGTAGCCGCTGTTGTCTATTTGTTTAATGCTACATTTTATTTATTTTGAATATGGGTATTACCATTTAGGTATTATTAGAAACAAGGTATATTTTTAACCATATTCATAATAAATAAAATATATTTTAAATATATTTTAGAAAAAAATTTTCATACAAACTTTGTTTTAAAATACATTTCAATTAAGTTTTATTTATTATTTTATTATTAATTTTCGTGTAGCTGTAGCGGTGTAGCCGCTGTTGTTTATGTGTTTAAAGCATATGTGTTAATTTTCACTTTAGTTAAAACAAATGAAAACACATTCTTTTCGGATTTTCGCTGTATTCTTGTTATGCTTTTTTCTTTTGCGGTTTAGTTTCTGAGGGAAATGGCCATAAACATCAACAATAAATTTATTCTTTTATTCTTTTGTACACATGTATTCTATAAATAAATTAAAAACCATTTTGCATAAAAAAATGGTGTGGTTTTCTTATATTTTTAAATTAATGTTTAACAAATAAAAATGCTACATTCGGCCGTGCTGCATCTTTTATACCCTTGAACATAGTGATCCTAGATATGTATTGCCTTTCTCTGTTATATTTTCCGATTTAACAATATTATATCTTCGTTTGTTAATCTTGATATACAACTTAATTTGTACAATTATAAAGATTAATAAACTATAGTGTAGGTAAAGATTGATAAACTATAAAAAATGATTAAAAAAAACTTAAAAAAAATACGAACTTATGGATAAAAATTCTAAGTCATGATAAAATGAAAAACGAAACTCAACACAAATGGTAACATAGTTGCAAGATTTTCTAAAGCGCCATGGTCACACATCAAACTGCTGCTTCAAATTTGTGTATGCATTGGTAATATTTCATTTTGCTTAGCACAGCCACACATCAAACTCATTCCATCAAACTTCATTTTAAAGTTGATTTGCAAAGGGAAACACGTACAATTTTTAAATGCAAAATCTTTTAAAATTTTTTAAGGTTTTTTTTTTTTTGGTTAAAAATGAGCAAAATAGATTATTTTTCAGTTCTATTACTGTATTCTTCACTTTTCACTTGCCATAAAGCAGGAAAATCGATATAAACTTCAATTAACTCTAAAATAAAATTTTTCTCCTCCATTTTGATGTTGTCGCTTTGAAAATTATGTAAAAATGAAATTTGAAGTAATTACGCACACACACATCAATCTGGCTTCAAATTTCTATGGCGACGGTAGTTAAAATCAAAAGTATTTAGATTTTCTTCAAACTCACACCGACATATATGTACGTGTGAGTATTTTTTTACTAACACAATCACAAAAGAGCGAGTTTTAAGCAGCAGTTTGATGTGTGGCCATGCTGCTTAACATCTTAAGTTGTGTTTAGTCATATGGAATGTCAAAATTGCTATCCATCTGGAATTTCATGTGCAGTGTTTAACATACGGTTAATATTTTTTATGTTCACACCAAGGCGAATTCATATCAGGTGGAGTTGATAGCCCAGCTGATTAGTTTTTGCTATAAAAAATAATGCTCTATAGTAAAGTAAATTTTTAATTTAATTATTATTATTTATTTATGATTAAAGGCCCCAATACTATACGATTATATAGGCCATTTAACAAATAAAATTCTTTGAATTTAATTCAGTTTTCCTTAGTACCGATAAAATGGATAACATGCCTAAATGCCTTTTAAGACTATACATATGTATGTATATGTAATTATGTGTTCAACTTCTATTAAAATTGGTTCATTCTTATAAGATCTGTCTATTTTTTAAATTTAATTAATTTCGATTTAGCCGTGATTGACGTACAAATAATTAAACTTGCAAATATATATATAATATATGTATGTATATTGGATTACATATATATATTATTAATATCACTTTTTAATCTATGAGATATCGATATAATTCTGCGACCATTGAATTGCTAACAGAAGTTAGAATAAAGATATTTGTTAATTTTAAACTCCATAACTTCATGATAAAAATGTATGAGCGGTATTTTAAAAAATAAAAGTAAACATCACTGAAAACAGCTGTCGTCATATAGTTTTATACATCAAATGGAGCGTGCTGTAAATAAAAAACTTACACATGTTATTACATGTAGGAAAGTAATATATGTTATGTTTCAAGAAGCTTACACTATGTGCATAGTTTTAAATATGGAAAATTTGACATCCCATATGACTTGTACACGCAGTCTAAACACACCTTAAAAGATGATGATAAATTAAATTTTACATCCGACTGTTAATTAAGAAAATCTTAATTTTTTTTCAACTGCGCCCACTGGGCCTTGAATAATCATTGATTTTTTTTTTAATAAATATTTTGCTTAATAGAAACTGATTGAATGTTAAGAAAATGATTGTGATATTAAAACACCACAGTTCATTTAAAAATTATACTGCTAATAAAAGGAAAAGTTTAAAGTAAATTAATATTTATCTAAATTAGAAAAAGTTTTGTTTATTGACGTGCATCATATAAAATTTCATCAAGTTTGCAGCAGCCATTTATTTTAACTTCAGCATGTTATTAAAAGTTATTTGGAGAGAACAAAAAACCAAATACTCAATATTCTTCTCTTACAAAGGTTTTAAATATTGCCCAATTTCTTTTTATTAAGTTCAGTAATTACAAACGAAAACTTTTGCTTGAAAACTCAATTTGGGAGTACAAAACTTTTCATATTTATTTTTGGTAGGAATATTTGTGGTAAACACTGTGAATGTATAACTACCCTACGGTTCAAGTATTTATATAATTAGTTATTGTTCGGCCACTAAATCAGTTAGTTTTTCATGACCACCAACGTTTATAAAAATATTTAAATTATCGTTTACACTTTCCCTTATGAAATTTTATTTTTGAAACCTCGAAAATTATCTGAACTTAAAAAAAAAAAGTTTTTAGCTAAGCGCATTTCCAGAATAGTTTCTGTTGCTGATGAAACCCTATTTCAATCCTGTATTTTTTCTATGTATTGTAATTATTAAATATTTTTCTCGCCCTAAACCCTCGTCTTTATTTGCTATCAACATGTCTTAACAAAAGTCAAACTTCATATAAAAAAACCAGTAATAATAATAAATTTTTTATTCATATGAAGTTTGACTTTTGTTAAGACATAATAATGACTAATGTAACCCTCCGTCTCCATTAGACATTAACATGCGTTAATAGAAGTCAAACTTCATATGAAAAAAACATTATATTTAATACTGGTTTTTTTATATGAAGTTTGACTTTTGTTAAGACATGTTGATAAAGAATAAAGACGGGGGTTAAGAATTACAGATATACATTTTTTGGTTGAGTCATAAAACGTGCTTTAATCAAGACGTACTTTCTTATATATAATTAATTTTAATAAATACACTTATATCTTTTTGAATTGAAGACACCGTGCTTCACTTTTGGTGTTAGATTGAAAGCTCTTCTGCTGAGCTTTAAAGGTTTCAACAATCAGTTTCCACTCTTTAGTGACTGCCTGATAAAATATATTGAAAACACTTCCACACTTGATTAATTAGAATAGTATAATAATAAGGACAGGAGACACTGCGACTAATAATATCTGTTATTTCCCCTGTCGGGTGTTACCTTATAATAGAGATGTTTTGTTTTATAATTTTTTTGGGTGAAATGTAATTTTTTTTGGCAAAAATTGAAACCTTTACCGAACTTTTAATTTATTAAAAGTTTTTTTTGTGAAATGTTAGATTTTTATCAAACTTTAATTTGCGTTTGGATTACAATTTTTATGTCAAATTTAAATTTTCAGGTGAATTTTGGATAAAATGTGAAATTTCGATTGATTAGGGATTGCATTCTTTCAATTTTCGGTTTTCAATAGAACAAAGCAAAAACAATAATAACATAAAAAAATCATAAAATGGGAAAAACGCAAATAATAGGTTCTCTTTAACCAAATTGCCATTTTTTATGGATCAACAGTACTGATTTGCAATGGCAAAAGTTTCGAAGCTATGCCTGACAGATTGGTGGGCTTAGATTTTTTGTATCTGTTCTGTTGTCCTTGGTAAAATACATTTCAACCCCAACAAGGACATTGCAAAGTCGACTTCCCTTTATAATAATCCAAATATAAGAACGGAATGACATACGTATATATACCCTTTCTTCTGTCGAATCTCAGAATTACAGCTGGTTCTAGTATTGTCAAATCCCCATCTTCTAGTAGGTGGTTGCCCAGCTGGTTATATGTATTTGTTGTGATATAAATCATCTCAATCCTTCAGAATATGCTGTAGAGTTTCCACATCTACATCTCAATGCCCTGCCTGTTTAGGCGTTTCCTTAATATGTAGTGGATTGCGGGGAAGCCAGTGAACATTCGAAGGTTATTTTAGAGACTTTCTAGCTTGTCTTAATAAGGGGAAGCTTTCCCCGTGGTGATCCCCGGCTTTCTTGATCTCTATCCAGGTATCCTCCCGGAATCTATTTGATCCGAGTCCACAAAAAGGTTAAAGCCCGACCATGTTTGCTCAAGTGAATCCATATTAATTTGTTACAGTGCACAAGAATAGAACCTAAGGGTAGATTGATCGTTTTTCTAATTGGGGTAGAGTTTACTGGAGAATCGCGTGGGAGTGGTCCCGAATACGTGTCGAAAATGTGGTTTTTCTGCATAAAAGTCGAGTACAGAATAACCATAACATTTTTAAAAAAATTTTTTAAAAGTGTTAACTAATTTTTTGGGGGTAAATTTCAGTAAGAAATCGAATGGAAGTGTTGCCAGACTCTTCCCAGAAGTGTTTCTGAAGTCGAAAAGTTAGTTTTTCAGTGTGGAATTTGAGTACCGGAAAAAAATTAAAATTATTTTTTCGATCATAATCGGTAATTTCGGAGTCACAACAGCTATGTTAACGGTATTTACACTCGTAAAAAATGTTGAAAAACAGGAAACATTTTAATTTGCATTCCGGTAAAATTAATTTTTTACCCTTACCCGGCAGGTAATATTGGGCTACGTGGTCCCTTATAAATGAAATGGACTAGCTACAACATGGTGCTATGTAATGCAGTCATGGACCATGTTATTTTCCAAGAGTTTGTTGTTAAACGACAAGTGTTCGCGTTTTAACGATTGCATAAAGTGTTGCCAAGAGATGTACAGTTCGTGCAGTGTGTTCCATCGTGTACTGACATAGAGTAGTTTTGAAACTACTCTGATGTAATGCAAAGGTGGGTTATATGGTCCAGCCCTAGGACAACATAATTCTAAATGGATCATGTTTTCTCTATATCCCTAGGTTACCTTTGGACCTTATGGAATATAATTTACATGCGTGTATGGACTACTCACGTTATCTTCAGGGTAGCAACCTAAGGGTATTTTTACGATCACTTATGGTCTTACAAAAAACACATACACAAGTGCTTATATAATTCGGGAGCAACCAAGCAAAGTTAAAATTATTTTCAAAAATTGTTACACTAATACTTTCAAAACTGCTGTGAGTACTAGTGTGTTTGTTTTATTAGTGTACTTGAATATATATGTTATTTTAAGTAAATCCATGCGTATTTCATGCCTCATATGCAAATGTCAATTTAACTTTACCAAAAACTAATCGTACTAATTGACAGTTCTTGTCCTTAAGTTTAAATGTCTGTCACAAATTGTCTTTATGTTATTAGATCTGTACAAGTATTTAGGTAAACTTGTATAAACGAGCTTAACCTACACCCATTTTATTATTTCACATACCAAATGAGCATCCAGCAGTGTGACCAAGTATATGTTTGTTAAATTGTTTAATCGAAAATAATTGTTGATAAAAAACAAAATTTGTAGTTTCATTTACCACAAAACTAGCAAAAAGTTCAAGAGGATATTTTAAGAAATTCATTGAATATCTTCTTAATTGTAAAGTATGAAATAAAAATTTATGGGCGGGAAAAGTGTTTAAAACTAAAAGGACAGAAAGGAAATTTATTTAACAACTAAATATAAATAAAGAATTTGATTTTGTATAGTTTTAATTGTTATAGTTTTAACTTAGATTTAATTACATATTATTATAGTTTTTACACATGAAAGAAATGAATCAGCCAATGTGAATCAGAATCACTCACTTGGGTTCTACTGTACAATATTTTAAAATTTCGTTAAAAATCACACAAAATGTCTGAAATTTTTTTTTTTTAAATCGTAAAGTTTTAAGTTGACTATTTTGTTCCACATTTCATGTGGCAACTATGAATGTAAAGGTATATAATTTAAAGCATAATTTTAGGATTTATTAAAATTTATATAATAACAAGTGGCTTGTGTGGGCACTGTAGGTAGGGTACCTCTTTATTTATATATTTCGTTTAATAAATTATTTTAGTTTTGTAATATAAATTTTGATTTTTAAAAACTTAAAACGAGATTATATAAAACTTAGTAATAGACAAGGTACTCCGAGGGAACCTCTTGCTCTATAACTTTGTTAAATTTTTGGAATTTCTCGCATATTTGAAGTTTTGAATTTCGTTGTGAGATGTCTACTTATTACGGTTCAAAAACTGCAGTCGTATGACAGCCGGGCAGATATCGAAACGATATGAATATGTTCCCTTTGGCACCCTTAGGACACGGAGACTCTATAAATTGACTTGAACTTATGGACACAGGGCGGGGGGGGGGCTACTTCATAGCTTTGTTGTAATTTTTGAATTTCTTGTATATTTGCAGTTTTATTTCTTGTTGTAGTGGACATTGCAATAAACCATCTGTGAGATGTCTACCTTTCACGGTGTAAGAGATGCAGTCATGTGACAGAAGGGTAGATAATGAAGCGTTATGAATAGGTACCTATTGGCACACTTAGGGTACGAAATCTTAAAAAAACAGAACTTTAAATTGGCTTGGGGATATGAATGGAAATTTAATAAATTAATAATAGGAACTATAGTGTTCGCAGGGAGGAAATTTCTGACCACTTTTGTGGAACATTACCCTTAATGGCTTTCTTTGGAAACTGGTCTCATATGGTGCGTATATGGTTGTATATGGCGACGATGTGGCACTTATGGTTGGTGGAAAGTTCATCGAGACCATGGTCCAATGAACCTGGGCGAACCATAAATGCTACCAAGTCCGACGATATGCCATTCACTCGAAGAAGGAAGGATATAGAAATTGTATCCTTATTTTACACAAAGGCTGTATACAGAATATACAGAGTAGCACTGAGAAATGCCCTAATGCGAGCAAAGGTCCTCCAACGGGTGAACTCCCTAAACCTGAACAGGTGGAACAAGGCTACTACATTTAGACAGGATCGAGTGGTGATCAAAGAGCCGCTTGGCGAGAAGGCCAGTAAGGTGGTTAGATATGATAGAAGTACCTTAAGCTGGATAACTGTGTTAGTGACAGGTTATGAAAACTTCAGTTTAAGACAAAATGATAATCGAAGAAGAGACGGTAGAGCACATTGTGTGTGAATGTCCAGCATTGGCTGGCATAAGACATAGGACCAAGGACAGAAACTTATTATATGTATGTGGATGTCATCGGGTATCTAAGCCTTGGAAAAACGCTAGCAGTTACTAGGGACTCCGTGATAAGAAAGAAGACCGACAGTTACCAGTGGACAGCTTTAAACCACTAAAGTCAAGAGTAAGGGCTGGTGGTAGCACATGACTCAATGAAAGTAAGCTTACCGTAAATTTCAAATCGATTGCCTATAATCATTGAGGACGGAAGTCGAAAAGGGTCCCATTAAGGGATCTTCTTTGAAATTCCTACTACATTAATCTATACATATAATAAAACAGTAAATCATTTTCTGTCTGAATTTCGTTTACTTTGTGTTCGCATCACGTAAAAACTACTGGATCGATTTTGACAAAATTTTGTGAGGAGGTACCTTAGTATCTTGATTCCAATATATGATATTTTTTCCGAGAATCAGCAGTGAAAGTACGCCAATTTTTTCACCGATTAAAAGGTACTGCATACTTCAAGGCATCTTTTATTTTTGAAAGCACTATATTTTAAGCAATGTTGCAAAACAGATGGCGCTCTTTTAAAATAATGAGTAACTCATTTCCAGTCTATCTCTTACAGAGCTTTGCAATAGTTTTTAGAATTTTATATAAATTTTATAATTTTTTCCAGGGATGGTTACTTTTTATATAAAGTAAATACGTAAGAATCTTAAAATTTGGTGTGGGTACAATTGTGGAACAAGATTAACGTGAGTATCTGCCTAGTTGGCCTAATCTCACGGTGGTCTTACCACCGAGTGAAATGTAAGCGTAGACTAGCGCCCTCATTGTGTAGTATAACAACACTTTACGACTGCCACCAATCGCAATTTGTGTGTGATACTGTCACAATGAGTAGCAATTTATATAATATGGCAAGCCTTATCCAAGGCAATGCTAGATCCATATTATAGCCTCTTGCTTAGGGGTTTGGAGACTATCCTAACTCCGTCTGTTAAGAGTGCAACAGCACACTTGATGGACCGTGCACCATACCTACATAAATCGATCTTAAACCACAACCACCACGTGTACCCCCGAAGGGGACCTCACCAATAACCGGTCACAGAGAGGATAGACTCTCTGTGGGGCTACCGATTCCCGTGGTACCAGTCCTTTGGGCTCTGGTCGTGCCTCGAAGAGAGCCCGTATGTTTTAACACATAGACCTTTTCTTACAGATTTAGGTTCTAGGAACCCTAGCGTCTGGTACCCCTATTTTCCCCGAGTGAACCTCGTCAAGGCATTTGAGAATGTACTGCAATGACAAGTGGAACCCCCGGAGGTAGGTGTGGGTACAAAGTAATTGTATCTAATTTGGATCTTAATGACCAATATGAATGATGGCGACGCACACTGTGGCCGTGTAGTGTATTTAATGGTCTTAAATCAAGGAGGTTGCGGAGCTTCATGAAATTTTGCACACATTTATTTTAAATTTTTTATGAATTTCAATTTTTTTTTTTACAAAAATACGCCCACTTTTACGCCCACCTCCCATACAACTTAAATAGAAAATGTGGCATAACTTCCATGATTTTAAATATGTTAACTCAATTTTCATAAAACATTAATATTATAATTGTAGAATGACCTCCTGAAAATATGAACTTAATCCGCCCACTTTTACGTCCACCTCCCATACAAACGATATTTCGAAAATGCAATATCTTTATATGCAATATGTTTATTTTTCGCAAAAATGCATATAACATCTATTAAATGTTGTTTTGAAAATATGAAGAAAATCCGCCGACTGTAACACCCACCCCTCGTACAACTCCAATGTAAAAATTTTCCATACAAATCAATCTACAATTTTGCCGTGTCTATACAATATATTTGGAATTTCTCAGCGTCTATTGCCTGACTGCAACTAATTGTGGATAATATAATTTTGAACCGAAGATTTCATTCTGGCATTGCTCTCCCCAAAGGTTTTCGTTGGACGTCCACGTTTACCATCCACTGTATCATCCACTACTTCATCAGTCAACGTATAAGAATGTGTTAGCCATTCTTCATTGTCATTAAAAAATCTTGATGAAGTACGCTGACTCTTGTTCCACTACTTTAAAAATTGAGACATAAATGTTTGTTTCAAAAACCGTCAGAATTTTTCTTGAGTTTTCTCGGACACTATTTTATAATTCCGAAAACTACACCAATTATAAGATCAATATCTTTTTTACGTTGAAAAACAATTTCCGAAAGCGTGCTGAAAGATATTTTTAGCTTTTCCATTGCTTATTATATAAATTGGCTTTAATTGCTTAATAAACACTTACTTATCACTATACCACTCTCAGATATAATATAAAAGAATGTTTATAACGGATAACGGAGTTAATTTTTAAGAGAAAAAATGTGAACAATGTTAAGTTATTGATTAAGTTATACGTAAAGCTCTTCATTTAATGTGTAGTAAGTTTACATTTAGATTTTTTGTTGTTTAGTCTACGTAAACAATGTACCGATATTACTTTGATAAATACTTTTGTGTACATTTGTTTTTGTAATCGGGACTCAAATTTAAGTTTTTTCTATATAGTACACATGCAATGAAATGCGTAAAATAACGCATAACGCATATTTTTTACTGTAATTTTTTGGTTTTTCATTGTTTTTTCGGTGGCGGGCAAATTGGGGCAGAATTTTTTTTTTTAGTCTGTTAGCTGAGACTCTCAGCTTTAATTTGGTATAGGACTCCATGTGTCGCACTGCTTCGCACACAACTAAAAGTCTAACGGAAAATCATAAATGTTTTTATTTTTGGTTTAAAATATGTTGTCAAAAGAATTTTTTTTTTGCAATTTTTAAAATTTTTTTTTTAATATACATATAATGCTTAATGTCCATTTTAATTGAAAAAATATTTATAAGGTACATTCGGTGTATAGTTTATAAGTAACAGGCTTTTGAATATGACATAGAAAACTATCACATTTGGGACTTGTTCACATACTTCAAATTTGCGCTGCTCGGGACAGAAAACCAATGGAGATATTTGCATGAAATTTTTCACACATGACCTTTAGATAGTTTTTAACCATCTGTGCAAAAATCATCAAAATCGAAAAGCAGGTCCAATTTGATTTATTGCCGCAGTGGCCACAGTGTGCGACGTAGTTCGGCGTTACATGTTTAGCATCAAATGTAACAATACATATACAGACATACTGTATGAACGCTTTTAAAGTATAATTATCTTTCTTGGAGATAACATGAATTGGTTAACAAGACCGAACTATTTGAATCCCGTTAGAATTTTTTCTGAGATTGCTAAAGTCTTAGGTCTAAGCCAAGAAGGCTTTAACGACCGATTTTTTCTTAACCAACATAACCCAGATCAAAGCTCAAATTTAGCTAAATCTATAAGGCTTTCATTTTAAATTAGAACTTTTAGAACGTGCTTGGTTTCATTTTTTCTTGTATTTTTTTCTCTTAAATCTTCATCAAACTGTTTCGTTGGCTTCTTTTAACTAAAATACTTTTCAAATTCTATTCAAGTGTATTTTAGAGCTTTTAAATTGCAACTGCTGTGTGTATTTTTCGATATAAAAGAATATTGTCAATAAGTGACATGAAGTAAAAAGGGATCAACACAGAATCACAATGTCCAACATTAAATAGATTTTTTTGTTGCTATTATAGCTGTTGGAATTGCTTCGACGTTTGAAATGTTTATAGCAAATAAAGCAGTTATGCTTGGACTTTTTATTGCAGAAAAAAAAAATTATATGGGTTCTGTGGTCAAATAAATGTATTACATTTACACTGAATCCAATCTAGAATAGAAAATATTAAATATTACAACTGATATAATTTACTATTGCTAGAACAGCTTTCGCTATTACATATTACATTTGATTATTTGGCCATAAATTAATGTTATCTAATATAGCTATAAATAAAACTTGCAATTTAGGAAATTACATGTACATATATTTTGCAAGTGCTATCTGCAGCTATTGCTATGGCTATTATCTGCTTGCTATAGCTAAAATACGATTTTCTATTCTCCGAAATGAATGCTTATCAAATGGTGTTAAATGAACTACAAAATGTTTCTTCTCTTATTATAGTATTGAGTTCAAAGTTAAAAATCTTGCTACTGTATTTGATTGAAATTGTATTGTATGTGTTTTCTGAAGCTATAAAGAGTCTGTAAGTTTGACTTTAGGTCGCTCGTCAGTTTTAATGAAGTTGTTAACAATTTTTATTTGCAACTTTTTGCTGCTGCAGATGTCTATTGTTATCATATATTTTTTTAAATAAATTCATTTCACTTAAAAATGAAATCAATCAAAGACTAAATTGCTAATAAATTCATTAAACTTTTTTCAATGTTTAAAAAATTGTATCCATACATGTGTTTACATTCAAATTGAAATATTTTGTTAGCAAATCTGTTTTGTTTAGGCTTAAAGGTTTGTATTTTATTTACTCTCTTTAAATCGATTGATAGGTAAATGACTTTTAAAGAAGCTTTTATATTCAATCTGTCTGTTTTATGTATTTGTAATTTTATGTAATTTTTCTAATATTAGGACCTAGTGCTCTAGACTCAAAGTCTAATCATAGTGTAGTAAATTATTTTCGTAGTCTAGTTAAAATTTATTCATAGTGTAGTAATATAACATAAACTTGTTATAATCTCCTCATATTCTAGCCATAATATTGACAAGGTCTGGTCAAAGACTAGCCATTGTTTAGTTATAGTCTAGTCATAGTCAAGTCATAGTCCATTCACAGTCATACTCTGATCAAGGTCTAATCATAGTATAGCTAAAATATATTCAGAGTTTAGTAATATTCTAATAGTCCAGTCATAGTCTAGTTATAGTCTCCTCATAATGTAGACATAGTGCAATCACAGTGTAATCAAGATCTGATTATAGTCTAAGCATAGTCTGGCCAAAGTATTCTAATCATATTTTAGTCGTAGTATAGTCATAGTCTGGTTGTAGTCTAGTCATAGTCTAGTTGTAGTCTAGTTGTAGTCTAGTTATAGTCTAGTTATAGTCTAGTTATAGTCTAGTTATAGTCTAGTCATAGTCTAGTCATAGTCTAGTCATAGTCTAGTCATAGTCTAGTCTAGTCTAGACATAGTCTAGCCTAGTCATAGTCTAGTCATAGTCTAGTCATAGTCTACTCATAGTCTACTCATAGTCTAGTCATAGTCTAGTCATAGTCTAGTCATAGTCTAGTCATAGTCTAGTAATAGTCTAGTCATAGTCTAGTCATAGTCTAGTAATAGTCTAGTCATAGTCTAGTCATAGTCTAGTCTAGTTATAGTCTAGTCATAGTCATAGTCTAGTCATAGTCATAGTCTAGTCATAGTACAGTCATAGTCTAGTCATAGTCTAGTCATAGTCTAGTCATAGTCTAGTCATAGTCTAGTCATAGTCTAGTCATAGTCTAGTCATAGTCTAGTCATAGTCTAGTCATAGTCTAGTCATAGTCTAGTCATAGTCTAGTCATAGTCTAGTCATAGTCTAGTCATAGTCTAGTCATAGTCTAGTCATAGTCTAGTCATAGTCTAGTCATAGTCTAGTCATAGTCTAGTCATAGTCTAGTCATAGTCTAGTCATAGTCTAGTCATAGTCTAGTCATAGTCTAGTCATAGTCTAGTCATAGTCTAGTCATAGTCTAGTCATAGTCTAGTCATAGTCTAGTCATAGTCTAGTCATAGTCTAGTCATAGTCTAGTCATAGTCTAGTCATAGTCTAGTCATAGTCTAGTCATAGTCTAGTCATAGTCTAGTCATAGTCTAGTCATAGTCTAGTCATAGTCTAGTCATAGTCTAGTCATAGTCTAGTCATAGTCTAGTCATAGTCTAGTCATAGTCTAGTCATAGTCTAGTCATAGGCTAGTCATAGTCTAGTCATAGCCAAGTCACAATCTAGATATAGTGCAGTCACAGTGTAATCAGGATCTGATTATTGTCTAGGCATAGCCTGGTCAAAATCTAGTTATCGTCTTGTCGTAGTCCAGTAGTAATCTATTAATATTCAGTCTGGTCACAGTGCAGTAAAGTATAGCTTTAGTCTAATTACAATTTAATCATAGTCTAGTAATATTCTATTCATACGTTCTGACTATGACAGACTATTATCATATTCTGATAATAGTCTTTATAATCTAGTTAAAATTTAGTCTAATCGTAGACTTGCTATTATCGAGTTAGTCGTATTATTGTCATAGTCTAGCCATTGTCTAGTTACAACCTAGGGATAATATATTGAATAGTCCAGAATAATAAAATAAAATATTCTTGTTTTAAATATTAAAATAATACAGTCATGGTCTAGTCTTATCCTAGTCATAATCTTATCATGATCTTGTTGTAGTCTAGACATAATCCGGTCATATTCTTATACTTTTGCCATAGTCTAGTCATATACTATACTCGTACATACATACTTGTCATAATCTGGTAGTACGCTTCTAAAAGAAATATTTTAATAAAATTTATAGTTAAAAGCTTTACTTATTTCGTATTAATTTAAATTTATTATATTTCAAAAAGTCCTAGTCACTGTCAAACTCATCTCAGCTAATGTCAGTATTTTTTTGTTTACCACAATTTGATTTTAATATGAATTTCAATAAAACAAATTTATAAATAAAATTTAATCTGATCTATACATCTAACACACACACACACTTAGCCTTTGTTTTGCCTTACTGCCAGTGCTCTTCTCAAGTAGACTGACTGTCAAATGCAAATGTGTTCTCTTCTCCTCTGACAGTTGGGTTTATTGCTTTCAAATGAATAGAAACAAAAAAGAAAAAAAAGTAAATGAAAATTGATATCTATTGTGTGAAATTTATGATTAAATTTATAAACATTTATCTTTATTACATTTATTTCTATTGGATGGAAAGTATCATTTAATGTTTTTTTTTTGTAGGAGAGAGATATTCGTTTTCTGCTGCTGCTGGATACCATGGCCAAATTTGTTTGCTCTTATGCGATGTACTTACATAAATACATACACGTATCGGGATTTAACCCTTAGAATATTAATAAATTATTTGAAATAATAGCAAGTAAAATAATTTATAGCCACAGCAAAAAAACAACTAAACACAGTTTTTAAACACTTTTCTTAAGCCAAAATCGTGTGTGAAAATATTTAGGATTTAAAAATCATGCTGCCTTAAGTAACACTTTTGGTTCATTTAAGGATTAACATGGCTATTGTACTTAAAATACTCTATTATATATGTAACTCATAGTACTTCATTCCGCCTTCATTCCTCAAAAGAATGAAAGCTAAGCAACTGCACTTCTCAACAATTTTCGAAGGTATTCTTCATTGCTAGATGTGTAAACAAGTAATTCAATATAATATGTATTGACTTTTTTGCAGAGCTTTAAATAAATGTATTCTTTTACTATATTGTAATTATTTTCATTTAGAGTACATGATAAGAAGCTAAGAATTCGACCAAGAGTAAAAGCACTATGCAAATGTCTTAGTTATCTATCTCCTATACGTGTATAAATGAAATCAAATGTCGTTCGTAGGTAATCGATCTATTAAGAACGGCTGTACCGATTTGGCCAATTTTTCTAAATATTCATGAAAGCCCATTTTAGGTTTTTACGAAAGAAAATTTAAAAACTCCCACTATAACTATAATAGGTAGAACCAGTAATCTCCTTATTAATATACAGAAACACTGGCTGGATTGGAATAGTGGGCGTGGTACCTTCCATACAAAATTATTATCGTCTACTTGCTGACCTGCAATAGTTAGAGTCTTAAAACTTTGCACAAGTAACCCTACTAATGAGCATAGCATAACAGAATACAGACTGATGGGGACGGTAGGCGTGGTACTTCCCATACAATGTGAAAAATTATTATTGTGTACCTAGAGAACTACAATAGGTAGTCCTTAAACTTTGCACAAGTAACCCTCAGACTAATATGAATAACCTAGCAACATATAGACTGGATTAGGATAGTGTGCGTGGTACATACCAGATTGAATGGGAACAGTGGGCATCGAATCTTGCATGTAAACTGAAACAGTTCTGTCGTGAGAATAGAGAGCGTTTTTGAGTAATACGAGTAGATTGTGTTTATAGCATTTTTGTGGATGGGTGTAGCGAAGCGCACTGGGAATAGCTAGTAAATTATTAAAACTAGTTAAAATTGACGCTTTGACTTGTTAACGATCTTTAAAATGTGGAGGATTTAACGATTTTAAAAATGTTTAAGATTTGACATAATTTGACGAAGTAAAAGTATATTCAAGGTAGATTTAAATTGTAATATTTCAATTAAAAATAAATTAGAAATGCTTAATAAAATTAGAAAAACTTACTTATTGTGAAGTAACCTTGTAAAAAAATATTTTTTTGGTTTTTGCTACGAAAAGCCTCCTATCCAACTTTTCGAAGACCTTCTGAAACGGTTGCCGGCAGAAGCGAGAGTAGAAGGCAGCGGAGCAAGCCAGATAATCTATGTAAAAAAGATATGAGAATGAAATGTTACTAGAAGGCCTTCTGCCTCCAAAAGAAGGAGTAAAAAGGGCTTTTAGAAGGCCTTCATACTGCTTCACATATACAGCCGTACATACGTATATGTATTTCATGAAATACACAACTAGAACTAGGGCCTACCTAGGTCTTTCAGGAATAGAACATTTTAGACATTTATGCTCGCCCATAAATAGAATTGTCCCTTGAGAGCGTCAGGACAGTTTTAATTTGATAACCTACGTATTCACTTGTTGTGTATAGTTGAAAAGTAAAGAATTAAAACGTAACAATATTGTTAAAAGTCTGTTATTAGAAGCATAGTTTATGGATTCGCTAAATTTATATAAAAACAAATTTCATGTATAGGGAGGGGTAGAGCCTCCTTTACTTTAAAATTTTATTTTTAGCCATTGTAATACACCTTTTGTTAAAATTTTAGGTGCTGTGAAAAATTATTAAAATATATGGTTATGTCTTATTGATGATTGCATTCTTTCCATAAAAAATAACTTAAGTACACGTTGTCTGATAAATTTCTCTTTTTAGCAAAACAACAAAACACGTAGGCAATTTGATAATTACTTTAGGTTTTAGATAAAAGATATTTTTTCGGCAAAAAAACTTTTATTTCTCAACATAGTCGCGATTCATTTAGTTTTGCGTCATTCCAGTTTAATTCTTCTCTCCAAATAAGATTTCTCAAGACTCCAAATAATAATATTTCGCAAGACTCTATTGTTTCATCGCATACATAGCTCTGTTCGTCGCACAGTTCGTATTAGTGTACAAAGACAGGTGTTAAAGTCTAGAGAAGTGGAATAAAGTTTATTTTTCGCAACTCTGCAACTGCACATTATATTTGTTATTAGTGCAGTATTGCGGCGCCTCTGGTGTTAAGTAGGCGCATTAATGAAGCTTGTATAGCCGTTTTATAAATATTTCAGTTTGCCGACTATTTAGTGAATATAGATTAATACCGGCGAAGGAGGAAGCTGTGATTTGTATTAGTAAAGATAAAAACTTATTAAATATCTGAAATATTAGTTTTGATGTTTGGCGCAGATGGCATACGAGTTACGGTGATTCAAGGCAGCATATATTGCACTCTCAATTGTCGTTATTGCTTTATTATTCATGTCAAAATATTCATGTCCAATATTCTTCATAAAAAATAATGTTTTAGCATGACACGACATCATTTTTTTTGCCATTTTCGTTAAAAGTTGTCTGCTTTTAATGGCGATCGAAAACAAACTATCACACGCAGCTTGCTCAAAACTAGACATTTGTTCAGTAATCGATAAAAGTTAATGGTTGTGCTTTCACCTACTACTTCTAGAAATTCGATACTACTTAAGCCATTTTCACACAATTATACTGAGTATTAAGACTTGTCAAAAACTTAAATCCAATGAGAAAGTGGGATGGTGTGAAAGCAAAATGTTATCAAAATGTGAAATAATACGGACAGAAATTTGACACCCCACAATACAAAACAATTTTTATAAATTTTTCTAAATGATAACATTTTTCATTTTATCAGGGCTGTGTTTTTTTACGGAAAGAACCAAGCAGAGTGAGTCGCAGCTAATATTTTTCTTTGTCCTGCACCTGCTTTAAATTGCCGTCAGTCTTATCGCCAACGTATAAAGTACATAGTACAAGTCTCTGTCATGTCTAGAAATTGTTGATTTATTTTTTTTTTTTTTTTTTTTTTTTATTAATCGAAAACTTGAACGGCCAAACAAACTTAAGATCCCGTACCTTTGCCGCCCACATGAAATTGCTCAGCCGCCGATGTTCAATTTCTCCCTCGGCTAGTTCCTCTCTCATATTTTTCATTTTATTTAGTGTCATAGTGTGATTTTTTGACAATCACACAATTCTCATTGGATTTCTATCTTACAAAATCCAATTAAAATCTTAATACTCAGTATTATAGTGAAAGGGGCTTAAACAGCATGTTATGGCAGCCGTTAGAACCCTAAAAGTATCGAATAACTACTTTTGCATATTGAATACCCAAAAAAATGGGTTAAATACTCCATACCAGGTACTTACAACTCAATACTTTGCCAGCACTAGTTATGTTGAGTAGCGATGCTTAGCTGGAAATACAAAAAGTCATGGAACTATTAAACTGTCCTCGTAAGCAACATATTCTGGTTTTGACACTTCATATAAAAACATGAACTCTACTCTAGTCTATACAAAGAGAGAATATATTAAATGACAGTGAATAACGCCAACATGAAAGATAAGAAAATACCAGGTACCTCTATTTATATTTAAAACAAAAAGTCCTCAAGAATATGTAAATATGTATATACAAAGTCAAACACACAATTACACCTGAGATATAATAGAATACAATAAATACAAGCCATAGCAAATCAAACCTATTTACACTCTCTGCACTTACCGGCAATTGAGTAATAAATAATTGTAAGAAGATGGAGATTAATTTTTATTACTTTTGTGGGAGCCCCTGATGATGACAACGATTCTGTAGATGTTAAAAGATGAAAATTTTTATCACAAAATATAATTCAATAAATTGACTAGTTATGACGCACGTAAAAATATAAGCAATTGCAAGGAGCCAAAGAACTTTTATGGACAATAAGTAACAAAATTAACACGTACAAAAGTATAACAATATTCCTCCAGGAGCTATTCAGTATATGTTGTTTTGTCAGATATTTATTTCTCAATATTCTTGTTATTTATAGTTTAACATATTCGATAAAAACTTAATTATTTGAATAAAAATAATACTGATTACAACTTAAATGAACAGGACTATCACTAGGTTCTGATTAGACTACAAGCATTACTTGGCGATAACAAGATCATTACTCGACTAGAGTATGACTAAACTATGACTTTGTTGTGATTAGGTTGTGACTGCACTAAGGCTATAGGTGAATAAAATTATAACTAGGCTCGAATAGAAAATAACTAGCATATGACCATACCATGATTAAACCATGAATAATGATATAACTTATGTTGACTCCAAAACCTTAATATAATTGGATTTCGATTAGATTAGACTATTAGAATTTGCCCAAAGTTTTACTAGACTATAACCATACTATAATTAAACTAAACTAAATATACCGTGATTAAACTACGAATAATGATATAACTTATATTGACTATACTAAAACCTTAATATAATTCGATTAGACCAGCAATATACAATGATTAGACACTGACTGGAAAAAAACTCTCAATAGGCTATGACAGAAACATGACTATATAATGGCTATATCATTTCTAGACTATAACTAAACTCTGTCGAGCATATATGACTAGCCAGATCTTTGCCAAAAAAATGACGGATAATAACGGATATTGCTATGACTACGCTTATACTGGCTATACTATACCAGAATACTGGCTAGACTAGACTATAATACTGGCTAGAGTAGACTAGAATACTGGCTAGACTAGAATACTGGCTAAAGTATAATACTGATTAGAGTTAGAGACTAAAAAACTGGCTAGACTAGACTAGATTGGAATACTAGATTAGAATACTAGATTAGAGTACTAGATTAGAGTACTAGACGAGAATACTAGACCAGAATACTGGACTAGAATACTACGCAAGAAAACTAGATTAAAATACCAGACTAGCATACGGGACTGAATACTAGACTATAATACTGGACTAATATACTGGACTAGATTACTAGACTAGAATGCTAGACTAAAATACAAGACAAGAATACTCGACTAGAATACTAGACTATATACTGGAATAGAATAGTGGCCTAGAACACTAGACTAGAACACTAGACTAGAACACAAGACCAGTATACTAGAATAGAGTAGAATACTAGACTAGAATATTAGATTAGAATACTAGACTATAATACTAGACTAAAATACTAGACTAGAATACTAGACTTTAATACTAGACTAGAATACTAGACTAGAATATTAGACTAGAATATTAGACTAGAATATTAGACCAGAATACTAGACTAGAATGTAGACTAGAATACTAGACTAGAATGCTAGTCTAGAATACTAGACTAGAATGCTAGTCTAGAATACTAGACTAGAATGCTAGTCTAGAATACTAGACTAGAATGCTAGTCTAGAATACTAGACTAGAATGCTAGTCTAGAATACTAGACTAGAATGCTAGTCTAGAATACTAGACTAGAATGCGAGTCTAGAATACTAGACTAGAATGCTAGTCTAGAATACTAGACTAGAATGCTAGTCTAGAATACTAGACTAGAATGCTAGTCTAGAATACTAGACTAGAATGCTAGTCTAGAATACTAGACTAGAATGCTAGTCTAGAATACTAGACAAGAATACTAGACTTGAATGCTAGTCTTGAATACTAGACTAGAATGCTAGTCTTGAATACTAGACTAGAATGCTAGTCTTGAATACTAGACTAGTCTAGTCTTGAATACTAGACTAGAATGCTAGTCTTGAATACTAGACTAGAATGCTAGTCTAGAATACTAGACTAGAATGCTAGTCTAGAATACTGGACTAGAATGCTAGTCTAGAATACTAGACTAGAATGCTAGTCTAGAATACTAGACTAGAAAGCTAGTCTAGCATACTAGACTAGAAAG
This sequence comes from Phasia obesa, assembly GCA_949628195.1. Lineage (NCBI taxonomy): Eukaryota > Metazoa > Arthropoda > Insecta > Diptera > Tachinidae > Phasia > Phasia obesa. The sequence goes on along the minus strand of OX451215.1, from coordinate 206,130,427 downwards.
CTAGTCTAGCATACTAGACTAGAATGCTAGACTAAAATACTAGACTGGAATGCTAGACTAGAATACTAGACTAGAATACTAGACTAAAATGCTAGACTAGAATACTAGACTAAAATGCTAGACTAGACAACTAGACTATCATACTAGACTAGAATACTAGACTAGAATACTTAACTACAAATAGACGACCGATTTTTTTTTGGCTAGACTATGAACGGACTGTGATATTACTGGAGCTAAATTATTGCTATACTAAAACTAAATATGGCTCGCCTATAAATGGACTATTAAAATTCTGTCTAGACTATGGTTTGATTATGACGACTGCGTCTAGACTACGAAAACACTTAATATCGACTAGACTAGAATTGACTTTAGTTGCACTTTGTATAGACTACGGCCAGAGTATTACTAAACCTTGACTAGTCTGTGATGTATTATGAGTATGTAGTGGTATCTACAACTAGGCAAAGGTTTAAAATATGAACAGACTAGACTTTAAATAGAGTATAATCCGGCTATTACTAGATTATGAATATGACTGGGCTATGATCAAATTTTGCTTACACCATTACTATGTATATAAGTACATATATAAATAAAAGGCTTAAACCTTAAGGAGACTGACTAGACTATAAATTAAAAACTAGTATTTAGCTATAATTTGACTTTACTCACTTTGACTTTATCTATCATGAGATCATTGTAATACTATGAGAAAACTTAAATAGTCAAGGATTTATTATTTTTGACAAACTACATAAAACTTATTTTTATTAAATAACAAAAATTTAGCTAAAATTTAGCTTGTTTTTGCAGCCACACGAATAAAACCCATCGTTCTTTTAAAATAAATAATTTTATTTCTTATTTTTCAAATGTTCTTCTTAAGTTCTATGCATATGCGAATAGTTATTAATATTTTAATTAAAACGCATTAAATAATTCTTTTCCCTCATTATTTTCCTTAAAACAATAGACAAGTTAAAACACATGGAAACACATGGAAACACTTGAAATTACTGAAAAGCCAAAGAGAATCGTTGGAAAATTTCTACAACACATTGATTTAATTTCCAAAGATGCTAATAAGCTTTTGGCAGTTATGGCTCATTGAGTTGCGAGTATAAAGTAAAGTAAGAAAGAAAACAAACATATCGTAGACGCTTTTAAATGAAGCTTAACATTGTTTTTGTTTTGCTTCAAGTCAATTATGATAAATAAAAAAATACTGAACTGGGTTAGAGCATGTTGCCGCATATGAGGGTCTTAACTTATATTTTATTCTAAAGAGTTTTTCCGTTTTCCTTGTTCTAATTTAAACATGTAAATTAATATTAATCCATTCTGCACACACAACTATAACAAAGAATTATTTTTCCTTTATTACGTTTAGCCAAGAATTTGTTTGCTTTTAATGAGCGGCTTTTTATAGCTTTTCTTTGCTACGTAGATTCTTATCTTGGGCTCCTTTTTGTGTTTAGTATTGTGGGTGTTGTAGCATATAATCAGTGTAAATATACATAAGTGTATATGTATGTGTATGTATAAGTTATTCAGTTTTATAAAATATGAGTTTTAGGTGTTTTATGTATTTTAGGCCGTAAATGTATTCTTTATTATTTTATGTTGTTAAAATTGTTTAATTATAGAAGAAAATTGTGGAAAATTTTCTATTTTTAAATCTATTTTTAAATGTATTCTTTAAAAGGTTATTTTCTTAAGGTACTTTTTTTCAAATTCTGCGATATAAGCAGTAATTGTTAGGTAGGTAGTTAGGTAGGTAGTTAGGCAGGTAATTTTATAAAGAGCTTTTAGAAGGTATTTTTTTAGATGTTGGCTTAAAAAATCTTTTTCAAAAACACGTTTTTTATAGGAGGTTTATAAAATAGTACTTTTGAAAGTTATGTACTTTTTTATTTTTGGGAAATAAATTTAAAAAAAAAAAATTACAAATTACTTTATAAAATGTATATTTAAAAAAAATATTTTTTTAAAAAGCTAATATTAATTTGTACATATGTATATTTTTAGAAGTTATTTAATTAAAGGCTTTTTTTTAATTGTACTTATGTAAAGGGTCTGTTTAAATACACTTCTTTTTAAGCTAATTTTTAAAAACTATTTTTTTAAGAAAATTTTTTTAAATGTAATTTTTTGAAAGGTATTTTTTTAAAGTACATTTTTTAATGAAAAAAATTTTAAAAAGTATTTTTAAGGTAATTTTTAAAAAGTATTTTTTAGTACTTTTTAATTTAGTAATTTTTAAAAACTATTTTTTAGTTCTTTTTAAAAATTTCCTTAAAATATACTTTAAAATTTTTTTTTAATAAAGTTACATACTTTTAAAAAAAGTTAACTTTTAAAAAATTACATTTCTTAAAGTATTTTTTAGTACTTTTTAAAAATTATCTTAAAAAAATATTTTTTCAAATTTTTTTTAGAAAGTTATTTTTAAATGTAACTTTTATCAAAAGTACCTTTAGAAAAATTTAAGGGACTATTTTAAAAGGCTCTCTTTAAAATATTAATTTCAAGTTTATTTTTATTTTTAAAAAGTACTTTTTTAAATGTAACATTTTCAAAAGTAACCTAAAAAAAATGGCCCGTTTTAAAATAATAAAATGAAATAATTAAAATATGACATTTTAAAAATTACCTTAAAAAATTTTACTTATGGGTTTGTTGAAATACACTTCTTTTAAACTTTCTTAAAGTATATTTAATAAAAAGTACTTTTTTAAGGTAATTTGTTAAAAGTGCTTTTTAAGGTAATTTTTAAAAAGTACCTTTTTTTAAATGTTATTTTTTGAAAAGGAACTTTTTTCAAAACTACTTTTTTTAATAAAAAAAAATTACGATAATTTTTAAAAGGTATTTTTTTAATGTTATTTTTGAAGAGCGTTTCTTAATTTAATTTTTAAAAAGTACTTTTTTTAAATGTAACTTTATTGAAAAGAAGCTTAAAAAATTTTAGGGTACTACTTTAAAAGGCCCTTTTTAAAATATTAATATTTTGAAGGTCCTTTTTTACAGGCCCTTCTTTAACAGTTGTTCTTATTAAAGGGTCTGTATTAATACACCTTTAAGAAAGTTGAGCAGAAACTTTTTCAAAGGTACTTTTAAAGGTAACTTTTAAAAATTACTTTTTTAAGTTAATTTGTAAAAAGTGCTTTTAACATATATTTTTTTAAAAGATATTTTATTCAAAAGATGGTTTTACTTCTTAAAACAGTTTATTTAAGGTATTATATAGGTACTTTTTTGAAATGTACTTCTCTAAGCGGTCCTTTTGAAAAAGCTTCATAAAATGTTTTTTTAAAAAATTTTTTTGATAGGTACTTTTTGAAAAGGTACTTTTTTAAAAGGCTCTTTTTAAAAGGGTACTTTTTGGAAACTGTTTTAAATGATTACTTTTTAAACACATCCCATTGAGATATGTTTTAAAGGGAAATTTGTTTTAATTTAATTTTTCTAAAGGGCTGTTTTATTTTTAAGTTTTATTTTAATGCACGAAGCACATAAAAAGTTTTTTTTATAATATTAGATTTGTAATTAATTGTGAATTTAATAAAGAACAATGACAATAAAATTATTTATAAGGGTTTTATTAAGTTTTTTTGTTGATGATTTTAAAGAAAACTCCAAAAAAAATTAGTACCTTAAACAATAGGATCTTCTTATTGTTTAAGGTACTAAATTTTTTTAGAGTTGTCTTTAAAGGCACTTATTTAACACTTAAGGTAAGAAACTTTCTAGAAAATATAGCTTAATGTTCAGAAAATTTAATAATCACGTTAACCTTTTACTCTTTTTATATATTTTTTATTTATCTACCCCAGCTTCAGTATCTTAGTAGTGTTTAAATTTTTGCCTGGTTTTTTGTATTATGCCTCTAACAACGAGTATCACTTTTACTTTTTTATTTATTTTTTTTTTCTTCTATTTTTTTTTCTTGGCAAAATGTATATATTTCGGGTCATTGTTTGATTTTTTTTCTGTTTGGTCTATGACACCGGCCTTATGTATACTTGACACCTCAAATAATAATAAGAAATAGAGTTGAACAAAATAAATAGAAAAAAGAGGAAATGAAAAAACGTGCCGGATACAGTTAAAATATTTAAATTAAATGCTGAAAAATCAGTCATTAAGATCTAAATTATTGTGTCAAAAATAAAATTGTGAAAATTTAATAATTTAAATATGTTTTAATGTTTTTTAAAATAAATGAATTAAAAATAAAGAGAAAAAGATCAAATCAGCGACAGGCGGAATTTAATTCATTTTTTGGATCGCTACTTACTTCTTCAGCATTCTTACGCAACCTTTTGCTCAAAGTTCAGGTTAAAGAAGGCTTTAACCTCCTTCATATTTATTAATTTAAGAATGGGAATTTTGTAAATATTTGTAACGTTTATTACTCAGTACACTTTGTTCTAAAAATTACTTTTCTTGTTAAAAAACACATTTTATAAGAAGTACTAGGGTACCCTGGTGCTATTCTATCGGCCGGGAGTTGTGGGTTCGATTCCTACCAAAAACTGGAGGTGTTTCAGTACAACGGGTACAAAACTTAGTTACTAAGCTCGATAAGTTAAATTCTATTTTTTATCAAGCACTAATTTTTTCATTCATTTGAATTTTTTTCAATCATTTAAAATTTTATAACTGTTATCATTTTTATTTCCTGAAGATGCTACCCAATGGTGTAGCGAAATATTGTAAATAAAAATTGTTAAAACATTTTTATATAAAAAAGACCTTGCGCTTGATAAAAATAGAATTCAAATATAAATAAATTAGTCAAGTGCGAGTTACACTCACACACGTAGGGTTCCGTACTATGTTCAGTATAATTTAAAACTTCCAGTTGTTTATTTCTTTATGTCTTATGAGACACCCTTAAATTTTAAAATTAAAGTAATATTCGATAAAATTGCATCATAATTAGAACACCCTTTAAATTTTAGTATGTAATTGATTTTATAGCGGCCATGGTAATACACTTTCTATTAAAATATCAGAAGCCTACCTATTGCGGTTAAAAAAATAAGGTAATATTCGTGGAAAACACGTTACTAATGGACACACTTCAATTTTAAGTATTTGTTGTAGCGGCCGAAGTAACACATCTACTGTAAACATTTCATTACGGTTTATAAAATCTTGTCACTGTCGGAACACCCTTTAATTTTATTATTCATTATAGTGGCCATGGCAACTTCCTTTCTATAAATATATTAAGAGTCTACTTATTGCGATTAAAAAATAAGTCACTATAAGTGAAAAACATGTGTCTGTCGGAACACCCTTTAATTTTTAGTTATTGTCATATCGGCCGTGGTAACACATCTTCTGTACAAAATTTCAAGAGTCTACCTGCTACGGTTCAAGAAATAAGGCTTTATACATGCAAATCACGTCACTGGCGGAAAACCCTTTAATTTTTATTTTTTGTTATAGTGGACATAGTTATACACCTCCTGTAAAAATTTCAAGATTCCACCTATTCATTCAAAACTTAGGATATATACATGCAAATCACGTCACTATTGGAAGACCCTTTAATATTTAAGTGCAATTTTGTATACTTGTTTATAAAACAAACATAGTTTTAATTACAGTCTGCAAATTGTAAGTGGTTGCCTCTTACAGCTCAAAAAAAAGACATAAACGTAAATAACACGTCACTTTTGGAACACCCTACGTTTTAGTTTTTTTTGCTATTGTGGCCGCAGTTATACACTTTTGGTAAAATTTTCTAGAGTCTACCTATTCTGGTTCAAAACTTAGGCCTTATACATGCAAATCACTCCACTATCGGAACACCCTTTAATTTTTAGGTTTATTTTTTTTCAGACTTGTTTATATAGCGAACTAATTTTAATTTAGTATTTCAATATTTTTAGTGAATTCCTCCTACAGTTCAAGAAATAAGCACATATTCGTGAATAACACCTCTCTATCGGAACACTCTATAAATTTTATTATTTGCTGCTATAGCGGCCAAAATTATACACCTTCTGTAAAAATTTCAAGATTCTAGCTATTATGATTCAAAACTTAAGCCTTATAAATCAAAATAACACCACTATCGGAACACCCTTTAATTTTTAGGTTTATTTTTTAGACTTGTAAGGCGAACTACGTTTTTATTACAGTTTGTAAATTTTTAGTGTATGCCTCCTACAGTTCAAGAAATAAACACATATTCGTGAATAACACCTCTCTACCGGAACACTCTATAAATTTTATTATTTGCTGCTATAGCGGCCAAAATTATACACCTTCTGTAAAAATTTCAAGATTCTAGCTATTATGATTCAAAACTTAAGCCTTATAAATCAAAATAACACCACTATCGGAACACCCTTTAATTTTTAGGTTTATTTTGTAGACTTGTAAGGCGAACTACGTTTTTATTACAGTTTGTAAATTTTTAGTGTATGCCTCCTACAGTTCAAGAAATAAACACATATTCGTGAATAACACCTCTCTACCGGAACACTCTATAAATTTTATTATTTGCTGCTATAGCGGCCAAAATTATACACCTTCTGTAAAAATTTCAAGATTCTAGCTATTATGATTCAAAACTTAAGCCTTATAAATCAAAATAACACCACTATCGGAACACCCTTTAATTTTTAGGTTTATTTTTTAGACTTGTAAAGCGAACTACGTTTTTATTACAGTTTGTAAATTTTTAGTGTATGCCTCCTACAGTTCAAGAAATAAACACATATTCGTGAATAACACCTCTCTATCGGAACACCCTATAAGTTTTAATTTTTGTTGTTATAGCGGCCATCGCTATACACCCTCTGTGAAAATATCAAGAGTCTACCTATTATGGTTCAAAACTTATGCCTTATACATGCATTTCACACCACTATCGGAACACCCTTTAATTTTTAGTTTTATTTTTTTATACTTGTTTATATAGTGAACTAAGTTTTAATAACTGTTTGTAAATTTCAAGTGTATCCCTCCTACAGTTCAAGAAATAAACACATTTTCTTAATTAACACCTCTCAATTGGAACACCCTATAAGTTTTAGTATTTGTTGCTATAGCGGCAACAACTATACATCATCTGTGAAAATTTCAAGAGACTACCTATTACGGTTCCAGAGATAAAAGGCGCTGACAGACGGACAGAATTTGTTGCTATAGCGGCAACAACTATACATCATCTGTGAAAATTTCAAGAGACTACCTATTACGGTTCCAGAGATAAAAGGCGCTGACAGACGGACAGACGGACAGACATTGTAGCGAAAACAATAGGGTTTCGTTTTTACACTTTGTGTACGGAACCCTAAAAAAGGTCAAAAACTACAATAACTACTCGATAAGTTAAGTTAGAATATAATTTGTAATTGTATTGTACGATTGAATAAAAAACAAGTAGAAGTGCTATATTTGGCCATGCCGAATCTTATATATATTTCACCCTTAAAAAATATCCTTATATTGACCCCCCACCCCTAATGAGCCTATTGGCTGCTCCTTGTTACCAGTGGACACCCTGTTGGTCTGTTGGCTACCTCTATATGTATTGCTTTCTATAAAGGTCTTCAATACAAATCAAAGCAGAATAATCTTACCAACCTAAAAATGAACAAAAAATCGCCCCTCGCAGGGGTTATTGAGCCCCCGAGATCTGTATGTGCTCTAATGAAATTAGAGAAATTGTTTCAGATATTCGCACGTTTTTGCGTTTAACACGATTTTCGTTAAGAGCCCATGTATTTGTGGTCGATTGGGCGGTGAATCTGGCACAATGCTTTGCAGGAGTAGCGGTCATCCCCGAGTGCTGGTCCGAAAAAAAGATTTCTAAAACGTAATTTTTATAAAAAGCATCTTTCATAGAAATTGCTTCCTATAATATGTACCATTTATAAAAAGTTCCTCATATAAAATGTGTCTCTTATAAAAAGATCCTTTTATAAAAGGTTCCTTTGATAAAAAATACCTTTTATAAAAGTAATATTAATATAAACTACATTTTATAAAAAACATCTTTTATAAAAAGTTCCTCTTAAAAAATGTGTATTTTTAAAAAGTAATTTTTATATAAAGTACCTTTTATAAAAGTACCATTTATAAACACTACATTTTATAAAAAGTACGTTTTATCAAAATTCATGTGCTTTTATAAAAAGACTGTTATAACAAGAACATTTTATAAAAAGTACTTTCTTACACTGAAATAGCTTTAAGGCTTTGTTAATTATTTATCTATACATATAATAAAATAGTATCTCATTTCCGTCTGTCTGTCTGCTATTTATTTGTGTTCGCATCACGTAACAACTACTGGATGGAATTTAAAGAAATTTTGTAAATAGGTACCTTAGCATCCTTATTCTAATTTCTCGCAAAAATTTCCGGTTTAAGGTACTGAAATTTTTGGTTTAAAACTGGGATATTTTAAACACGGTTACGCACCTTTTATTTTTGAAAGTGGGATATTTAAAAAACTGGGATATTTGAAACACGCTTGCGCACCTTTTATTTTTTAAAGTGGGATATTTTAAACAAAATTGTGCAAAAGATGGCGCCAATTGAATAAAATTTCTATTTTTACTTTGTGGAATTACATTGTTTTAAACACCTCTTACAGAGCTTTACAATAATTTTTAGAATTTTTTATAAATTTTATCCAGGGATGGGTACCTTTTTATAAAGTACATACATAAACCATAACTGAAGCATTATAAAAGTAAGAGCCATACAATTAGTGTGGAATATATTCAAAGCAAAATTGAGCAAAATATTGTCAGGACGCCCACAACGTGGCGGGCACAGCTAGCATAACCTAAAACGTTGCACTATCAAAACCAATTATTTACGCTTCTTTTTTGTTTTGTAACAAAATACACTTGCACTTGGTAATGGCATAATTTTAGGCTTCAAAATAAGAAGCTTTATACTTATAACATTTTTTTTCACAAAGGAAATCAGTTGTTTATTTGTTTTAAACAGGATGTTTAAACACTAATTAAAAAAAAAAAAATATTAGCGGCTCTACTTTGTTATTGCCAGCACTACTACAGAGTAATGTGATTCACATGAATCTTTTTGTACAGCATAATTTTAGGCTTCAAAATAAAAAGTCTTTTTTTTAGCTTAAAATATAAGAAGACATACTAATGCTTTTCATTCGCTGTTGTTCATATATATTTAGAGCTTCAGCTATTTTTGCTAGTATTAACACAACAATAATTAGAAAAACAAAAACAAAAACAAAAAAAAAATATCAGCAAGTGTTTTTCCTAATGGCCATTATTTTAAATTAAAACTTAAAAAGCCATTTGTTTACAGCAACAGCCAGCAAGAAAAACAAAGAGTGTTACTTATTTACATTTACATTGCTGGCCAGTTTAGATAATTTGTTTGAACAGTGTTCCATTGAAAATTTAATTAGTTCAAGTACTATAGCAACAAATTAGTCCTAATGAATAGCAAAAGATTTATCATAATCTTATTAGGAAATTGGATTTAAGATAAGAGGATATTTCACAAGCAAATGAAAAATCTCATTTAGTTTTCAAGTTAATGAAGATTTTCTTAAATACAAAAAAATTTACTTGTTTATCTATTTGAACTTAAAACAAAGTATTTGAACGTTTTTTGTTTATTAGTGCGCAAATACGTAATATAAAATCGGTTAAATTGAGAAATTCTATTTAACGTGTTTATAAATAATCTAAAAGCTAACAATCACACAATTTTATATGAATGCAATTTTATAACTCCGTGACTTTTTGAATAAAAGGTGTTTTTTTTCAACAAAAAAACGTTTTATTTTTAGTCTCCTTACACAAAAAAAAATATTTTTACCAATTGATTGGTTTCAGATTAAAATTTAAATAAATAAATAATTGAATTGAAAATACTAAAATGCCATTTTGCGCAACTGTTTTAAACAAATATATATTTGAATCAATTAAAAAATTAATTGAACTTTAATTTAAAACCAATTAAAATTAAAACCTTTAATTGGTAGAAATTTTATTTATGTAAGTTCGATACCTTAAGCCCCATTATTTTAACGAAAAGCTAGTTATTGCTCCGACCAAATCCTAGCTTTAGCTATTGTCAAGTTATAATAATGGGCCTAAGTCTTTCTAGGTTTTTTATTCTCTCCAAATAATAAGATTTCTCAAGGCCCTCAAATGACCTGTTCGTTTGATTCAATTCCCTTATTATCAGCTATAAAGATTGTGTAAAAATAAGCAGATAAACACAATTACAGTTTAGTTTTAATATTTAAAGTTTATAAGCTAAATACAAGCGCATAAAGGGGTATCTTGCCAATCTAGCCAGATATTAATTTTTTTTACTGAGTAGTCCTAGATTAATAAAACTTATGGTAATAGGCTGTTAAAGCTTAAAAAAAAAAAAAAAATCGAACTAAGAAGAAAAAAGTTACTCTTAGAATCCCACCTCTGAAAAATTCATTTTTTTGTAAGTTTCTCCATACTTTTGTTCAGCAAATGCAACTTTTATAGTCAGCAAATGTTCAAAAACCAAAACTTTGACCCTGAAGATTCTAAAATGCCATTTTTCGCCCCTCCCCAATTTCGTGGGCGGTGACATAAAATATTATTTGCAAAAATAATGTAATTTTTAAAAGAAATGGATTACTTACGCCTTAATACCATAACATTTTTTTAAGTTTTTATGAGTAGGGGGAGGTATCCCTCCAATTACCACCTCCCTAAACGTCCATGTAAATTTTTTTTAAATTTTTTTATGTCGAAGAGTAGAATATTAATAAAAGTCAATTTTGTAATTTATTATATTACACAGTGCAACACGGAAAAAAAATAACCATATACGGACACCACTACGTGATAAAAGACCAAAAAAAAGACCTCTGTCCCCCAGTTTTGCCCAAAGTCCTCAAGGTTTTTTTTATGGGCCCTCAAAGATGTGGGGCCTCGATGTCATTTTTGCAAAAAAATGATCATTTACTCAAGCTCATATTTTGCAAACCGTTTGGAATTTTGATATATTCTCAGAGGCAAAGTTGTAGCTCTTATCATAAAGAACAATATTGAACATATAAAAATCAAAAAAACTTCATCTTCAAAATCAAAATCGCAAAAAACTTTAAAAAATTCAATTTTTTTATTTTTTTCCCCTGTTCAGGTCCATAGGTAGCAAACCGTTCAAAATTCAAGGAAACAATCAACTACAAAAATGAACCTAAGATCTCAGTAAAAAGTGAAAAATTTCCCGGCTACCTAAGCGCTATCTAAACGGTGTTAAGAATCATTCCTAGGAAGCTCATATGTTCTAGAAAGTTGTTTATTGAGATCTTGAATTTTTTAAAGTTTTTTGCGACTTTGACCTTGAAGATGAAGTTTTTTTTTATATGTTCACAATTTTTGTTCTTTATGACAAGAGCTACAACTTTGCCTCAGAGAGTATATCAAAATTCCAAACGGTTTGCAAAATATGAGCTTGAGTAAATGATCATTTTTTTGCAAAAATTACATCGAGGCCCCACATCTTTGAGGGCCCATAAAAAAAAACCTGGAGGACTTTGGGTAAAACTGGGAGACAGGGGTCTTTTTTTTTGGTCTTTTATGACGTAGTGGTGTCCGTATATGGTTATTTTGCCATGATTTAAAAAATTACACAGTGTTTTATAGTATTTAATTTATCTAAGAATAATTAATTTATTCATAACTAGCTGTGCCCGCCACTTCGTCAGTGTCATTATTTTGCTTTAAAAGTAATGCACTTTAAGACTCTTAATTTTATAATGGTTCAGATATATTTTATGTAATTACTTTATATAAAGGTACCCATCCCTGGGTAATTACTCAGAAAAATAGGCTCTATATAAAAATCTAAAATTTGTATAAAATTCCAAATTATTGCAGAGTATTGTAAATAGAGTTAAGTTGCCCGCTGACAAAAATAAAAGTTGCTTTCAAGTTTGCAGTACCATTGAATCGGTAAAATTGCTTACTTTCACTACTTGTTTTCCCTCCCTTTTGGTAATGAGATATTTTTACGAGAAAAAAATATCCTATATTTGAAACACGATATCAAGGTAGCTCCAAATTAAATTTTATTATAATTTACCTAGTAGTTTTTACGTGATGCGAACACAAACGGGCAGACTAACAGAAAATCACATTTTTCAAAAGGTGAAATTTGGAAAAAATCGCAAAAACGCACAATTTTTTTTTTTTCAGTATAAAAGTCGAGATCGTAAAATTTATAGTGATATATAACATATTTGGGATCGCGATGGCCCTTACTTCAATATAAAATATCAATATAAAATTTTCAATATAAAATATTTATTCGTTTAACCACAAAAAATATATTTCAAACCTCTCAAAATCGTATAAAGTCAATAAAAACGTATGCTTTACTCAACTTTCCTGATTTTATCACGGTCTCAGAACGACAAATCTCCAGCAAAAGCCTTGAAAATCCATCACAATGCAGAATATTAATGTTTATCGAGATGCGTACTTTAATTTTTACATTTCTCAAAATTGATTTTTGGTTCGTGTTATCTTAAAAAATACATTTTTAAAAAGTATTATTTGTGAATTCCCGAAAGTCTAATTAATGAAAATTAATTTAAAATTGCTCCTACGCTCTAAAAAAAAAACTTCAAATGAGTTGCCTTTGAAGAACGTAAAATATTAAAAATTCACTTAACTGTTAAACAACATTTTTAATAATTAATATATAGCATTTTTTTTTTAAATATTTATGGCATAAAAATACTTGACATATTAATTGCATAACTGTATTTTTACCTGCTTAATTTAACATAATCAACCCTTTTATATAAATAATTAAAAATGCTTGCATACTTTAAGGCTTCAACATTTTATTGAAACGTTGCCTACCTTTTTTAAAGGAAACAGTTGCTGTTTTTATTTTTATGATTTTTTTGTTGTTGATGCTTTATTTTTATTTTACACGCATTACTTATTCAGACGTATTTTCGTTAGGGCCTCATTATGATTTATGTATGTATGTATGTATGTATGTATGAATATGAAAGTAAGCAATGTGTTTGCTTAAGCCAAGAAAGTGTAATGTAGCAGCGATTATTCATGTGAGTATGAAATACAATATTTGTATTTATGTTTACTTTTGTGTAAATTTCTTTAAGTCTACAAATATCGTTCGCACATATTTACAACATTACACATGTTGTAAATATGTGTACTGTATACGAACATCATTTGTGGCAACCATAAAATGTTGGCATTTATTTACGCGTATGTAAATTGTTTAAATTAACATATAAATTAATTGTAATCAGTATAGAAACATGTGTACATTTCGCTTTTTATGTTTGTGAATGAATATAAGTCTTGTATCGTATGCAAATTTCAATGGTAGTAATGTGTAAAAGCATATTTTGAGGCCACATACATATATGTATAAGAAAGGGTGTTATTTCAACGTATGATTATAATAAAACTAGGTCAACGATGTATAAAAGTCAGGAACGACCTTGAAAATGTAACTTTCTGAATTCGGTTCTTCAAAAAAAAAATAAAAAAAAACAAGTAAAGAAAGAAACCATGCTAAAGTTTTCTCTCAGTGTATAGTTTACGCAGTTGCATTTCCCCTTGTTTCCCCATTTAATATTTTCAGTGTTTAATTTACAATATTTACGATTTTGTTAAAATATAAATTATACGAGGGGGAAATCAAAAATCAAAAGAAAAAATATTTACTCAACTCACCACTTATTGTTGATTGTAAGTTGTATATAAAATATCAAGTTAAGATAATAAAAAAATTATGAACGTATGGTATTTTCCATTCCTGATGCTTTTTATGACATTCGATAAACATATAGAAACTGTCTGTACGTGATGTGACAAAAGTTTATAGAGGGTGATCCATTTTGAGGTATTTTTTTCAATAGCCTTTTTTTGACAGATCACGTGTGAGTCGTGTCATACTGTCATGTTATTTTTGTTTAGTATTGTTTGGCATTTCATAATGGAAAGACTTACGCCTGAATCGCTTCGCTCTATGGGCTGTTGCAAAGTTCCAAGAAGAGCCGACGTTTTCGGGGAAATTTTTGTTTAGCGATGAGTCCATTTCTGGTTCAATGGGTACGTAAACAAGCAAAATTGCCGCATTTGGGACGAAGAGCAACCTGAAGAGATTTAAGAGCTGCCTCTGCATCTAGAAATAACAACGGTTTGGTGTGGTTTGTGGGCCGGTGGAATCATCGGTTCATATTTCTTTAAAAATGATGCCGGTACGAACGTAACCGTCCATGGCGACCGTTTTTGTGCCATGATAACCGACTATTAAAAGCCTGAAATTAAAGCTCGTGATCTCGGCGACATTCGGTTTCAGCAAGATGGCGCCACTTTCCACACATCGCATCAATCAATGGATTTATCAAGAGAACATTTCGGTGAGCACATAATTTCACGTTTTAGGCCGGTCGATTGGCCACCCAGATCGTGTGATAGCACACCTCTTCCTCTCGGGATATGTAAAGTTTTAAGTTTATGCGATCAAACCCGCTTCGATTCAGGCCCAGGAGGAAAACATCACACGTGTCATTCGCCAGTTACCGGTCGAAAAACTCGAACGAGTCATCGAAAATTGGACTCAACGGATGAACCATCTGCGACGTAGCAACGGCCAACATTTGATAGACATAATCTTCAAAAAATAAATACCAAAGAATGTTATTTTAAATGATAATAAACATTCTCCATTAAATTTGAATTTTCTGTGTTTTTTTTTCTTTAAAAAAGTAGGGAACCTCGAAATGGATCAGCCCTTATAACAAAATCCAGTAATAAAGTAGCTCTAAGTTAAAAAACAACGGGCACACATCTCTGTCGTTACTTTTTCTCGACTGGTTAACGTCTTACTATTGCAATGGCTGATTGGCTTTCTCGAATAGCTGTACTGCGGTACAGTTGTTGGTGGTTGCATGAATCAGCCACGTGCTATCGTCGTGGTCATCGTGTACAACCTTGGAAATTTTAAACAATAAATCGTAAATTAGAGGAATACCAGACTCGAGGAGCACTAACCAACTCAACTTTTCACTGGAGGAATGCCATTAAACTTAAGTTTATTACTGGAGGAGCACCATTAAACTCATTTTAATTTTAACAAGCCGAATTTGGGAATTATCCTATACGGACGTATAGGCTAAAGTTATCACGCCTTTATCTATCAACTGTCCTCTACAAAGTGCAGTAGCAGTGAGGAGGCAACACTGCGGAATATAGTGGAGGAGGAAGCAATTAAAAACTGAAATGGCATTTTTGCAATTTTTGCCATCAAAACAGCACAAGTATGCTCCTGAGAATTATGTTTATGGAAGATCACTTCTTTTTGACTACATGGTGTTATTTTTAATCGTCTTTCCCCGATAATTTGCACTTTGGCGACAAATGGCGTGGTTTTCTGTACAGCTCACACGTTCTCCTTTGATATTCCTCCGGCAGCAAGGCTTTTTGAATATATTCTCATTTCCTCGACTGATTGCTTTCCAGCGGATGTATAGGAAATAGTCAGCGAAGCTTGCTGATGAGATTACGTTGGTGGGAAATAGTTAGGTGAGAAATAGGTAGAGTTCTGTAAGTAGTGTCTAAAATTTACCGATTACAAAAACAGGATTTGTACAATCTGGTTTATATTTATTTTGTAGGGGGGATACCGAAGCCGACCATTAAATTTAAGGGTCCCTTTTTGACTCCTTGCGTTCTTAAATGATTTTTGCTATCCAACTGGTAATTTACGACCTTTATTGAGTCTCATGCTGTCACGAGCCTTTTACTCTCGACTGTAGTGATTTCAGACTGGCAATTGATACATCTCGACATTCTCCCTCATCACAGAGTCTATGGTAATTGCTAACATTTTCCGGCTACATTTAATAAGTGTCTGCCCATAGTCCAAAGTCTTTATGTTAGCCAGTCTGCTGGACGTCCCCACAATATGTGCACTGTCGTCAGCCTTTTTCAGGCACTGTCTACGAGTATCAACTTACCTTGTGCAAAGTCATCCTAAGCTATGATGCTTATTTCCACGTCAAATGTCAAAATTGCAGATTTGCGGTTCAGAGAATTCGCATGTCCCTATTTTTAACCGACTTCAAAAAAAGAAGGAGGTTATCAATTCGTCTGAATGTTGCTTTTTTTTTTTTTTATGTTTGTGCCCGCAGAACTCAGTCATTTCTGAACCGATTTTAAAAATTTTGCACTATTAGAAAGGTTATGGCTACAGATTGGTCCCATTTTAAAAGAAGTTCAAAATTTTAAAAATTAAAGGGTGTCCCCATACAACATACATGTTTTTTACGTGTATTATGAACATTATAGGTCACCAATTTAAAATTAAAAAAAAGTGCGTATCACAGTAGCTCCCAACAACAAAAAGTAATTAAAAAATAAAATTAAAAATTAAAGGGTGACCCCATAGGTGACTTAATTTCACCTTTATTCTCCTATCTTTTGAACCGTTATAGACAAACACTTGAAAGTTGCACAGAATGTTCGTTACTATGTCTGTTATAATAAGTATAAATATTTAAAATTAGAAATTAAAGGGTGTCCCATTAGTTGGTTTATTTTGATATATATATGGCCAAACTTTTGAACCTTTATAGACAGACAGTTGAAATTTACAAATAACTTGTATTGCTAAGTCCGCTAAAATAACAAGTGTAAAATGAATTTGGAAATTAAAGGGTGTCCCAATAGTTAATGTAAAAGTAATATATATGGCCAAACTTTTCAACTGTTATAGATAGACAGTTGAAATTTACAAAGAACCTATATTGCTTAGTCCGCTATTAAAACAAGTATAAAACTAGGATCTATAAATTAAAGGGTGTCCCCATTATTGATGTTATTTGACCATTATGTCCTCATCTTTGGAACCGTTATAGACAAACACTTGAAAAATAGACAGAATGTTCACTACTATGTCTGGTATAACAACAAGTATAAATATTTAAAATTGCAAATTAAAGGGTGTCCCAATAGTTAATGTAAAAGTAATATATATGGCCAAACTTTTCAACTGTTATAGATAGACAGTTGAAATTTACAAAGAACCTATATTGCTTAGTCCGCTATTAAAACAAGTATAAAACTTGGATCTATAAATTAAAGGGTGTCCCCATTATTGATGTTATTTGACCATTACGTCCTCATCTTTGGAACCGTTATAGACAAACACTTGAAAAATAGACAAAATGTTCACTACTATGTCTCGAATAACAACAAGTATAAATATTTAAAATTGGAAATTATAGGGTGTCCCAATAGTTGATGTAATTTGATATATATGGACACAAAGTTAAAATTTAAAAAGAATCTGTATTACAAAGTGTTCTTTAAAAAGTATTTATATTAAAATTTGAATTTAAAGGGTGTCCCAATAGGTGACGTCATTTGATATATATGACCCTATCTTTTAAACAGTTATTGATAAACACTTAACAATTAGACAGAATGTCCATTACTATATCTGTTATAATAAGTATAATTATTTAAAATTATAAATTACAGGGTGTCGCAATAGTTTATGTAATTTGATGTATATGACCAAACTTTTAAACCGTTACAGACAGAAGGTTGAAATTTACAACGAACCTGTATTGCTACGACCGCTATAACTAGTATAAAATTTGAATTCGGAAATTACAGGGTGTCGCAATAGTTACCGTCTTAAAGCAACATGCTTTTAAGTTTGTCTGTTTTGAAGTCGGTTTTTTTTTGCAAGAATTATGGTACGAACTTTTACTTGACAGGCAAAAAAAAAGAGGCTGGTAAGTCAGTATCTGCTACTAGTTCTTGATATCGGGTCATGATATCTACCATCTACATACTACAGAGCCTGCAAAGCATATACAAGTTTACTTGAGACATTTTCTAGTCGTGTATCCTCGCATCACGTAGATGAGAATTGGACACCTAAATCGTGTGATTTAGGAATATTGGATTTATTTTGTCTTATTTATTTGAAGTCTAAGTTCGAAACCTCTGCATTAGCGAAATACAGAGACATAAAAATGTCAACAAAAAAGTTCGTATGAGCTAGCAATGCCATCGTCTCATTTTACACGACATGCTATTCCCTACAGGTTTTGTTCAATATAAAATTTTAATTTTACTATTTATTGAGCCTTGAATATTAAAATGAAAATGTGTTTTCTATTTACTATAAAACTTAAATTTAATGTTTCATCATTTCTACACGAGTCATATAACATCAGGCTGTGTAGTTCGTGCTCCTTCCTCGTTAATACTTTTACTGTATAATAATATAAAAAGTATTAAAAAAAAAATATCGGCACAGCCGAATATATCCCAAATATTCCTGCATTTTGAAACAAGAATAATCATCAAAAAAACAAAAATGAAAATAAATTTGTTTGTTTTCTGCAACCAAAGCACGTATTAAAATATGATGACATTAAAAAAAAAGAACATAATAAATATCTATTTTGTAAAACATATGTAAGTTTAAATATACATGTGAACCAGTATGTACTTACAAGCACGTTGACAACGCAAAAAAAAAAAAAAAATAGAATACAAACTCCGGTCTATTAATTAAAATTTAATACGAATAATACTGACACCAACAGCAACAAAATGCTAAAATCATTTTTAATTTATTATTATTATTATTATTTAATAAATACAAAATTGTTATATTTATTTATATTTATGAATGAAAATATCTATGAATAAAAATTGAAACGCATCAATTAGGAAAAAGGCCATTATTTTTTCACGCCATCCAATTAGATTTATAAACTTTGATTAAATTTAATTCACGGAATACAACTGGTGACCAAAAAAAATTAATTTAATTTGTTAAATGAAATGCCAGAAAAAATATTTGAAATGTGGAAAACATTTCAGGGAATTGATTATTTAAATAATTGTATTTTGTGGATATCAAAATTGAATTTTTATAAGTTACGCCTAATTTAGAATGCCTATAGATGACATACATATATAACGGGTGGCGCAAAAGTAATCCTCCTATCAGAAAATGCTATAAATTTTGCGATTGGCCCCTAATGTCAATTCTGTTTTGACATTTGTGTAGTAAACACTTGCAAAACACACGTTAATAAACAATGTTACGCTACACTGCTCCAGAACGCGGAATATTGGTGACTATTTATTTGACCAATAATCGGTCGTTGACTTTGGCACAACGTGAATTTCGTCGCAGATTTCCTGGCCGTCCAACGCCTACTGGTGAAACACTGCGACGTTTAGCCGCTCGCCTCGAAGAGACTGTCACAACAAGAGATGCTGCCAGAGTTGGCAGACCCCGGAGTAGCCGTTCTGCAGAGAATATTGCTGCTGTAGCCGAGGATGTCATGGAAGCGCCGTCGACATCGACCAGACGACGTGCCACGCAAATGGGTATCAGTCGACGGTCTTTATAGCGAATTTTGGTATAAGGTTTGAAAATGTTTCCGTACAAAGTCCAGACGGTGCATCAGCTGTTAGCTGCTGACCGCCAATCGCGTCTAACATACGCTCAAGCCATCCTTAATCACCACCAAGAGGAAGATGATTTTTCGTTAAAAATAATCATGAGTGATGAGGCCCATTTCCATCTTAGCGGGTACGTAAATAAGCAAAATTTACGCTTCTGGGGCACTGTAAATTCGCGTGTTACCCAAGAAGAGCCATTACACCCGCTCAAAGTCACTGTATGGTGTGCTGTTTTCGCTGGAGGAGTCATCGGACCTTTTTTCTTCGAAGACGTCGCGGGCCTGTGAATGGTGAGCGCTACAGAGAAATGATTAACGAGTTCTTTTTGCCGCAACTTGATGAATTGGGATTGGAAAACATGTGGTTCCAAGAGGACGGTGCAACGGCACACACTGCACGTGCCACAACCGATATGCTGAAGGATGCATTTCCCGGGCGCCTAATCTCCCGTTCTGGCGATTTGCACTGGCCAGCAAGATCGCTTGATTTGACAGCTGCAGACTTCTTTTTGTGGGGCTTTTTGAAGTCGCGGGTTTATGTCAACAAGTCTCAGACTCTTGCAGCTCTTAAAGACAATATCCGTCAAGAATGTGAGGACCTATCGCCGGAAGTTTTGGCCAAAGTGATGGAAAATGCCATAAAAAGGGCTCAAATGACAATCAACTGTGGCGGCGGCCATTTACATGACATCATATTCTCGACTTGATATAAAAAAATTAAAAGACCAAATAAAAATAATCCACAAGAAGAATCAAAGTTTTTCATTTTTTTTTTAAATTACAGCCAAAAAACATCGGAAGGTTATTTTTGCGCCACCCTGTACATACATGAGATAAATGGCGGCCGTCAGAAGGTTTAAGCTTAATTTCAAAACTTTGTCTCATAGATTAGATTTGAGGTACGTTGGCTTCGGGGGTATCAATTGTTTGTAGCTTATTAGTATACACCTGAGGCTTAAAGAAATTCCCACAAGAAAAGGGATAACGAGATAAATTTTCCGATTTTAGTTAACAGTTCTCGTAACCTTAATTAACTTAAAAAGCTCTTACATACCTCGTGTAGCGTGCTCATTGTAGCTTCGGCAATTTCAGTAATGACACGGATCATCCTAGATTTGAGTCATCGTTTGTGGCTTATAAGCATAGACCTACAGCTAAATGAAACCCCACAGGAAAAAGGTTAACGAGATAAAATCGCTTGGCTTTAGTAGTCAGTTCATTTGGTGAAGTGTATGATTATTATATGTATAGGTGAGATTATACATATAATAATTAGATTATATTTATCTATATATAGGGTGTTTTTCATAGAGGTATAGAACTTTAAGTTGGCATTACTCCTCTTCAAGATGGCGACCGATTTAACAGCTGTCAAGTGATTTATTCTCACTTTGGTTTGGCAATTCATCATGAATAGACTCACGCCTGAACAGTAAGGCGTAGATTGGTCGAATGGGCCCAAAACGAGATTACCGTTGTTCCCAATTTTCATAAGCGAATTTTGTTTAGCGATGAAGCGCACTTCTGGTTGAATGGCTACGTCAACAAACAAAACTGCCGCATTTGGAGTGAAGGTAATCCTCAAGTGTATGTCGAAACACCGTTACATCCAGAAAAACTGACTGTTTGGTGCGCTTTATGGGCTGGTGGAATCATTGGTCTGTACTTTTTCAAAAACGATGGTGGCCAGAACGTAACAGTCAATGGTGATTGGCATAGAGCCATGATTACTAACTTTTTCATTCCTGAATTGAATAACCATGATGTCCAGGAGATGTGATTTCAACAAGACGGCGCAACATGTCACACAGCTCGTACCACAATAGATTTATTGAAAGACACGTTTGGTGACCGCCATTTTTCACGTTTTGGACCTGTGAATTGGCCTCCAAGATCTTTTGATTTAACACCGCTAGACTACTTTCTGTGGAGCTATGCAAAGTCATTGGTCTATGCGGATAAGCCACAAACGCTTGACCATTTGGAAGACAACATTCGCCGTGTTATTGCCGATATACGGCCACAAATGTTAGAAAAAGTCATCGAAAATTGGAAGTCCAGATTGGACTACATCCGCGCCAGCCGTGGCGGTCATATGCCAGAAATCATATTTAAAATGTAATGCCACAAGATTATCTTTCGGATAAATAAAATTCATGTCAATCGAATAATCCATCGTTGTTTTATTGCAACTTAAAGATCTATACCTCTATAAAAAACACCCTTTATAATAAAATAGTAAGTTATTATTTCCGTATGTCTGTCTGTCTTTCTGTCTGTCTGTCTGCTTTTCTTTTACGTTCGCATCACGTAAAAACTACTGGATGGATATTACTAAAATTTTGTAAGAAGGTACCTTAGTATCCTGATTCCAATATAGGATACTTTTTTCCGCAAATAATATCTCATTTCCAAGAGAAAGTGGAGAAAAAGCAGTGAAAGTACGAAATTTCCGGTTTAAAGGTACTGACATTTTCGGTTTAAAACTGGGATATTTTAAACACGGTTACGCACCCTTTTATTTTTTGAAAGTGGGATATTTTAAAAACTGGAAAATTTTAAACACGGTTGCGAACCTTTTGTTTTTGAATGTGGGATATTTTAAACAGAATTTTGCAACAGATGGCGCCTAGTGAATAAAATTTGTATTTTTACTTTGTGGAATTACATTGTTTTAAACACCTCTTACAGAGCTTTACAATAGTTTTTAGAATTTTTTATAAATTTTAGAATTTTATCCAGGGATGGTTACCTTTATATAAAGTAAATATATAAAAAAAATAAAAATAACTGAAGCACTATACAAGTAAAAGTCTTACAATTGGTGTGCAATACTTTCAAAGCAAAATCGAGCAAAATATTGTCAGGACGCCCACGATGTGGTGGTCACAGCTAGTCTATACATATAATAAAACAGTAACTCATTTCTTGTCTGTCTGTCTGTTTGTGTTCGCAACACGTAAAAAATACTGGAAGGATTTTAACAAAATTTTGTTAGAAGGTACCTTAGTATCCTGATTCTAATATACTTTTTTTTCACAAAGATATTTTATTTCCAAGAGAAAGTGGAGGAAAAGCAGTGAAAGTATGCCGATTTTTTTTTACCGATTCAAAGGTACTGCATACTTTAAGCCATCGTTTATATTTGAAAGCAGTACATCGTTTTCTGTAACTAAAGTGAGAAACCTTTCACTGGAAAATATAATAGTCATTTTGTTTTTCCAGGTTGTCCCAATAATAACGTTTGTCATTATAACTAGCTCACCCTGTGTAAAACAATATGACTATAATAATGTCTCACATAAGTTACAGAAGCGATGTGCGGTAAATTTTAAGCAATGTTGCGCAACAGATGGCGATGTTTTAAAGTAATGAGTAACTCATTTCCTCTCTGTCTTTTACGGAGCTTTACAATAATTCTTAGAATTTTATCCAGGGATGGGTACCATTATATAGCGTAAATATGTAAGATTTTTAAATTTCCAACCTTCGAGAGCTAACCAGTGTTCAAACGACTGGTACCACGGAATTCGGGTTTCCTCAAATCTTTGTGACCGGTTATTCGTGAGGCCCTTTGGATGGTTTGGACTTACATTGCAGAAACCGTGATTTAGTCTGGTGTGCTTTTGCACTACTCAACAAAGACACCAGTAGCGTGGAGTATGCCCATTGGCTCGGCAACCTATGTTATGAAACTGCTTATTATTGTTTCGTCATGTGCAACAAGAGCCAGACACTGACGTACTCGTAGGTTTGACCCACAAAGGCTAGGTACTGTCGTACATCTGTATATTATATTCGTAAATAGGCAGCCAAAAGTGTGCTGAAGGGTTGGTTGTCGTCAGCAAGAAACAGAAAGTTGGTGCAGGCATGCCAAGAAAACACATATACTTTAAAGACAGAAATCGTTGCTTTCGCAACATAATAGAAAACATAAACAAAAAATAAAAACTGCAAAAATTAAAGAGACACAGCAATTTTGTCAAATATTACATTAATTATATAAAAGCATTATTTTTACAAAATGTTCAAACAAATGCCCCAGATTTATTTAATTTAGTGCGCCTTAAAGTATACTTTCATTAAACAAAAATACTTGGTATAATTTTAAGTTTGTGTTATTCTCTTTAATTTATTAAGCCATCTGTTGGACATTGACTTTAGTTGTCTACAACTAAAAACAAAAAACTTTTCTCAACAAATCCAAACTAAATGAAATGTACAAATAAAACCAAAAAACTAATTATTTACAGTAGTGGTACGAATATTAGGAATAGAGGATTTTTCTTCACTCCCCACAAATACATAGTTGTGAATTTAAGGCACATTCCTAGGTTGTACAAATGAACCGAGTTTCTCATTTTGATCTCAGTAATTTTAACTAACGACATTTTTGGATAGAAACTTGGTCTTATTTAATTTTTTCACGGCCTGACTTCTTTTTTAAGCGACTTCAAAAAAAGAAGAAGGTTATCTATTCGTCTGAATTTTGCTTTTTTTATGTTTGTGCCCGCAGAACTCAGTCATTTCTGAACCGATTTTCAAAATTTTTTCTTTATTAGAAAGGAAATGCTTACAGATTGGTCCCATTTTAAAAGAAGTTCAGAATTTTGAAAATTAAAGGGTGTCAACATACGTGTTTTTTACGTGTATTATGAACCGTAAAGAGCACCCTTTTAAAATTTTAAAAAACTACATATCACTATAGCTGCCAATAACAGAAATTAATAAAAAAATAAACTTAAAAATTAAAGGGGAATATGTGACGTCAATTTAAATATATGAACCATTTGAACCATTGTAGACAATCACTTGAAAATTGGACAGAATGTCCAATATTTATAATCAGAAATTAAATATTTATTAGTAGAAGTTAAAGGGTGACCCAATAGTTGATGTAATTTGATGTATATTGCAAAACTTTTGAACCGTAACAGAGAGACGGTTAAAATTTACGAAGAACCAGTATGTCTAAGTCCTTTATAACATCAAGTATATAATTTAAATTTGGAAACTAAAGGGTGTCCCCTTAATTGATAAAATTTTATCTATCTAGCCCTATCTTTTGAACCGTTATAGACAAATACTTGAAAATTAGACAGAATCTCCACTACTATGTCCCGTATAATAACATTTATAAATATTTAAAGTTATAAAGGGTGTCTCAATAGTTGATGTAATTGATGCATATGGCCAAACTTTTGAACCGTTTTAGACAGGACATTTGAAATTGACAAAGAATCTGTCCTTTAAAATAAGTGTTTAATTTAAAATTCTACATTAAAGGGTGTCCCCTAGGTGATATTGTTTAACCTATATGGCCATATCTTTGGAACCGTTACTTTTTATTGCTGTGTCAGTAATAATAAGTATAAAAAAGTAAAGGGTGTCCTCATATCTAAGGTAATGTGTCGTATATGGCTTTATCTGCTGAACCGTTATGGATAGACATTTGAATGTACAGAACGTATATTACTGTATCCGTTAGAGCAACAAGTATAAAAGTATTTGATTTGAGTACTATTTCTTAGAGATTACTTCCTTTTAAATTTTTAGTTAAGAATTGATGCACATATATTTGTTTTGTAGTCGGTTTTTTTTGCAAGAATTATTTAAGGTTTTTTTATTCACTGCTTTCAAGATAAAGTTAAAGGTTGGCTAAGCTATGGCGTAGACAAAAATTTGTTGTTTTCATTTCATATCTTCCTAGTTATTTACTCACCAAGACCTACTTGTATGCCAAATTTTTGCTCTGTAGCTATATTGATCAGTGAGTCACCGACTATATACTATGATAAGCATTTGTGCACCTTTATATCTCAGCAAGCATTTACTGAGATGCTTTCAAATTTTACCCATTGGGCTACTCATATGTAATGTCTTTACGTTTTAAGTTTCGTTATTTTACCGCAAAGGGAAAAAAATTTAAAAGAGGATACAGAAAATACACAATGTTTATAAATGTCGGATAAAATGCCTTTAGAAAATATTTTAAACACCACTGTTCATGTTTATTTGCTTATGCACCATGTCTAACATTCACTCATTCTCAAATATTCTAACGAAATAAATATGTCACAAAAGTTAATTCAAACAATTGGACATTATTTCTCTTAGACCAACTCCAAGAAACAAAAAAAAAAGTCAAATATGTATGTGAGTTATTTACTCAGCAGGAAGGTATTGCTTGTGGCACATGAATGAAATTATTCGTATTTCTATTACGAATAAAATGATGAGAACAATTTATTAGATCTGGAAAAAATATTTTATTTTCAATGTGATTTTGACTTTTAAATTCGTCTTGTTTTGAAAAAATTGGAGTTTTTATCAGTTTTGTGAAATTACAGAGTGCAACACGGAAAAAATAACCATATACGGACACCACTACGTGATAAAAGACCAAAAAAAAAATCCTCTGTCTCCCAGTTTTGCGCAAAATTGAATTTTTTAAAGTTTTTTGCGATTTTGACCTTGAAGATGAAGTTTGATTTTATATGTTAACAATTTTTATTCTTTATGACAAGAGCTACAACTTTGCCTCAGAGAGTATATCAAAATTTCAAATATCAAATGATCATTTTTTTGCAAAAATGACATCGAGGCCCCACATCTTTGAGGGCCCATAAAAAAAGCCTGGAGGACTTTGGGCAAAACTGGGAGACAGGGGTCTTTTTTTTTTTGGTCTTTTATGACGTAGTGGTGTCCGTATATGGTTATTTTGCCATGACTTAAAAAATTACACAGTGTGTTAGCAAAACGTTTATAAAATTTAAAAATTAACCCTGTAGTGCATATCGTTGCCAATTGTTTACATTCCATTTTCGCTTACTTTTAGTCATAAATTCAGCGTGTGCACTTACAAAAGATTGTTCCTAAGGAATGACAATAACAATAACTTGAAAAAATATCCACAAAAAACTTTTAGGGGCTTAGTTTTAAATCTTTTTTGACATTTGACAGTCACTTGTTACAAAATATAATTGTGCTATAAGGGACATTAACCCCTACACGAGTAAATTAGACATGAGAGTCATTAATTATTTTGACTAATTAATTGCTGATTTCATTAGCATTAATTTAAAAATAATGCTAATGATTTTTTGTCCTTCCCCCTTATATTTTTTTACTTTGTTTTCATTTTTTTCGGTTTTAATGATTTCTTTTGCCCTTTTTTGTTAAAAAAATATTAGACCGGGACAGGTCAATAACAGATCAATAACGCCCTGCGAGGGTTGATTTTGTGTTTATTTTTAAGTTGGAAAGATTTTTCTGCTTTGATTTGTATTAAAGGCTTTTATAGAAAGCAATAGTAGGCAATAGATCCACAGGGTTCCCACTGGTTTACTAGGAGCAGTCAATAGTCCACTGGGCGCTCTCACCATTCTAACGCAATATAGATTGCAGGAAGGTCCTGATTTTTACAAAAAAAAAATTTAAACAAAATTAAAAAAAAAAATTAAAAAAAAATTTCCAAAAAATTTTTGCTAATTTTTTAACAAAATTTTTCCAAAAAATTTAAAAAAAATATATACAAAAAAAGTTTAAATATTTTAACAAAAAGTTTTCAAAACAAATTTTCCAAAAATTTTTTAGAAAAAAACAATTATTAACAAAAATTTTCCAAAGAAATTACTATAAAATTTTTACAAAATGATAAAAAAAAATTTTCAAAAAACTTCGAAAAAAAATTTTTAAGATAATTTTCTATACAATTTTTACTTGGTTAGAAATTTCAAGTGACGATATACATATATCGTATACGAGATTTTGGTAATAAGTGGAAAAAAACGCAGTTCTTTTTTTTAATGACTTTGTCTCTTAAGCAAAGGCCCCCAACCAAAAAAAGTGGTTAAAATGAAAATGCATTTGTTTCACGGTTGCCAGATTTTTTTTCTTTCTCCCATAAAAGCAAGTAAAAAACCCCTAAAATCAAGCCTTTTTTTTAAAAAATCCTCTAAAATAATTTTTCTTTATTACATAAATACATTTTTTTCTGTAATTTTCAAAAAATAAAATCCAAATTTATTAAATAAAAAAATCCCCTAAAGTAATCCCAATTTTAACAAAAATCCCCCAAAATAAAAAAAAGGTGTTTAAGTTTTCATTTTATTAAAGTACATACATATGTATTATAAATATACATATACATATACATATGTATGTATATACAAATATACCCAGTAGGAAAAAGAAGGAGTATGAAGGCCCTCTAGAAGGCCTCTTTACTCGTTTTTGGAGGCACAAAGCCCTCTGTTTGCATTCCGTTCGCATTCCATTCTCATGTCTTTTTTACACAGGTTGTTGGAGCAGGCTTAAAAATAGAAAATTATGTACGTAAAAATAGAAATCTAAAAATAAGAGAAGCGAAGTAGGAATGTGTACTGGATCTTTTAGATGAATGAGCCAAGGCCATCTAAAAGGCCTCCATGGGAAGGCACACAAAAATGACGATCCGAGAGAAGGTTAAGCATGCTTTATAGAAGGCCTGAAGTGAGAAGGCCTGAAGAGAGAATGCCTTTTTAATTTTAGCACTGGGTCGTTACTTATGTACGAATTTTGTTGTTTTTCATGACATATTACACGGATAACCAAAAGTGATCTTTCTAATATTTTGTTTAAATATTTTAGAAGAACCTATCAGAAAGTTGATTGTTACATATTTTTAATTTATTGGTTGCAAGAAAATAGGAGGAGACCAATTAAGCATATGGTAAAACATAAAAAATCCCCCAAAAAACACCCTAAATATTTTTTTAACCCCCATTTTTTTCCCCTAAAAAATGTTAAGCCCCAAATTCTCCCCTAAATGGAAAAAATTCCCTAAATCTAGGGGAAAATCCCCTAATCTGGCAACCGTTATTTGTTTGCTAAATATTTAACAAAGTGACTCAAACCTACCTTGTTGAAAGCTGATATGATTTAAAATTTTTACATGTTTTGTTCTCTTTGTAAGATCCTGCTTGAGATTGTGTATGTGCTCACAGATCCTTAGGGGTTTGCGTGGGGGCTCTTGCTCTTAATTAAAACCAATTTACTACCTAATTCTGTATAAATAAAATCACCGCGTTGAAGTGTATAGATTTGGAATGGCCGAATATAGCACTCTTACGTATTAATTATGATAATTGTTTAGAGTGAAACACTTTAATTAGTAATTATAAGAACAAAATCATTAACATTAACCAATGATTAAGTGATTGCAAATCATTACCATTAACATTCACATATTTTTTCGCAAGAAAACGAATTCACACTTTTATTATATTTTCATTATCATTGGTAAAACCAATTGTAATTGAAAAAAAAGCAGTAGCATTAAATGGTAATTACATTTTTTGTCATTGTAATTATTTCAAGTAATGCCAATGACAAAATTCAATGCCAATGATAAAATCCCAAGAATGTGTGATATAAGCGATTATTCAAATTATAAATATGGGTTATTCCATGCCAAATCGGAGAGGTTGAGGGATATTTCTTTTGGTTTTCCCCCATGTTTTGTATTTATTTTACTTGACAGCAAAAAAAAATTTTAAAAAACTTCTGAGCAATTTTTTTAATCATTGACGAATTGTTACAAAATACTTTTCCTCCAACTTAATACTTTCTAACGCTTTTGTTTAAGTTTATTTAACCACATAAATACTCATATGTATCTGCAAAAATAAAGTTTTACAATCAAACTAATTTAGCAAGAAACATAAATATAGAAAGTTGTCGTCTACAACAAAACTTTTATTATTATTCTTATTGAGTATAATTTAATATTATTGTTTTTAATTATGAATAAAGTTTTAGTTCTCATAGTTGTTACCTTAATTATTCGACCAAACAACAAACAATTTTTCTAGCTTGCCACTTACATCAGCCAAAAAGTGTAATACCAAAATAAAATAGTAACTCGTTTCCTGTCTGTTTTCTTTATTTGTGTTCGCATCATGTAAAAACTAGTGGAGGTATTTTAACAAAATTTTGTGAGGAAGTACCTTAGTATCCTGACTCCAATATAGGATACTTTTTTCCGCAATAATATATTATTTCCAAGAGAAAGAGGAGAAAAAGCAGTGAAAGTATGCAGATTTTTTTGACCGATTCAAAGTTACTGCATACTTTAAGGGGCATCTTTTATATTTGAAAGAGGCATATTTTAAACACGGTTGCGCGCTAGATGCCGCTATTTGAAAATAATGACACAATTAAAATTGAAAGCGGGATATTTTAAACACGGTTGTGCTCTGTTTTAAAATAATCACAAAATATTAATTACTTACTGCCAATTGAATAAAATTTTTATTTGATTTATATTTTTACTTTGTGGAACAACATTGTTATAAAAATCCTTTAATGACTTTTTACAGGGCTTTACAATAATTTTTAAAATTTTATATACATTTTAGAATTTTTTCTAGGGATGGGTACCTTTATATAAAGTTAATACGTAAGAGTCTTAAAAATGGGTATGGATTACTTTCAAAGCAAAATCGAACAGCATATTGTCAGGACGCACTCAACGTGTGTGGGCATAGCTAGTCCCGAAATAAGATTCTATTAGCTGTTGCTGATACCTCTTCCAGCATGATAAAAGAAACATTTATAGCGGCGTATAAGTTGGTGGGTAGCTGTCTTTTTAATTATACTGCCTCTATATGGACTTCTTTTTTGACCGACACTCCCAAAGGCGAGTATTACAAACGATCCATAATTATGCACCGATACTGATGTGTCAAGATAAGTTTTATTATAAGTCGCTAAGTTTTATTAATTCAATTTCATTCTAAGAAATTTAAAATTTCTTAAAAGCGGGATTTTAATTTAAAAAGCGGAATATACAAAAGCACACCAAAATCGGGATGTCTGGTCACATTACTCATGATTATTGTTCTACATTTAGTGTCAGAAGTAGAAGAAAAAATATTTTATTTTATTTACAATTGTAACGGCTGTTTTTTTCCTTTGCTTTTTTGTTATTATTTTTTATTTTTTTTATCATTTTTGGCAAAATTCTCGCAACGAAGTTTTATTAAAAAAAAATAAAATGAGAAAAAGTTAAAATGAAACATCCTCTTTAACAAAAGTAGTAAACTTTTATTAACAACATGTTGTCATTGTCGTCGTTGTCACAAACAAACGTCACATGGCCCAAAAAAATGAGTGTGTGTGTGTGTGTCCGTTTGTTTGCTGGTCCATTCATCTGTCGGAGTATGTGGCTGACATTTCCATGAGGTGTGGAGCAGCGTATCCTCTTTTTCCTGACAAACTAAAAAATTCAAGAAAAAAAAAGAACAACGAAAAATATGGGACATGGCGTGCTTGAAATATAAAAAATACGAATAAATGGAGGGTAAAAAATAATGGCAAAGTGTTACAATACATATGTACATACGAGTAGTTTAATACGACGATGGATTGGAAATGAAATTTATCTTAAAATGTAAAAAAAAAAAATAAAATGAGTGGGTGTATATTATTTATTCAAAAAAGGAGTCACTTCAAATGAATATACTCGCAGTAGAGTTTCACAATTAAACAAATCTCTTACATACATATGAATCTATCTATGTATGTGGATGTATATGTGGATCTAAAATATCACAATAAGCTGAAGCTTAAGAAGTGAAGTACCTTTAAGGCTGCCAGCATAGTGATGGCTTAAGAAACCTAAATTTCTCAAATTTATCACCTACTCGAATGGTCATTAGAGTAAATTTTTTTTGTTTAATACTCGAATAAATTTTATTCGCGCCATTTTTCTTTTAGTAGTGTATTTTGGGCAAACATTTTTAAGAAATTTTTTTAAAAAAATTTTTTTTTTACAAAAACAACAATTTGCACAACAACAACGAAGCGGAGAAGTTCTTTAGAAATATTTTTTTAATTCTAATTTAAAGTGTCGCGATAGACTGATTGGTAGTGCGCTATAGTGCTGGCAATGTATTGAATATTGAGTACTGGGAATCGATTATTTGATCCTATGATTTAATTGCTCAATACTCAAAAGTAATTACTCGACACACTTTCAACGTTATATTTTTAGAAAAAATCTGGAGTGGCCTACACTCAACTTTACCATACCCAATGGAAACAGATATTTGTATGGATATATTACAAAAAGAATATGATAGCAAAGTAAATTCGAATCAAAAAATTAATAATTTTCGGTTGGGGTGTTAAGTAAACTACCCCTTGTCCTTTCCCGGTTATGCCCAAAATTTACACAGCTCTTCATATCCATTAACCAAAGGCACATACTGAATTTCATTTCGATATGTCATACGGTAACACCTGTAGAGCGTTTTAGCGGAGTAAGTAAACTACCCTTTGCTCCTTCCCGATTATGCCCAAAATTTATATAACTCTTCATCTCCATATACCAAAGGCACTTACTAAATTTAGTTTTAATATGTCATACGGTATGACCTGCAGAACGTTCATAAAATTAGGGGATAAGAAAACTACCCCTTGCCCCCTCCCGATTATGCCCAAAAACTATCCAGCTCATCATCTCCATATACCAAAGGCACATACTAAATAACAAACTCCACAAAAATAGTGGAATACTATACTTTACCTTATACTACGTATGGTAAAGTAAAAAATTGAATAAAAAATTTAACGACTTAATTTAACGAGTACCGAGTAATTAAAGTAGTAAAAATTTTCAAATCTAGTATATTAATCTATTAGTCTGGGGTTTATGTATGAAATTGCCACCAAAGACTCGGGCGGTTTTCTGCAGATAAGAAAAAATTTTCGCTGGTAGTGTTGACTCTAAAAAAATTGTTAACCAAATCTGTTAGTTTTTCATCTAAATAAGATTGATCTTAAAAGAATAAAAAATCAATCGATTAATTTTATTCGAATAATCGGATAAAATTAAATAACCGGATAAAATTAAAAGCAGCAGAAATTGCCAGGACTAGTGCGCCAGTCTAGTAGTTTGGGGGGTTACGGATTCAGTTTCAACCAACGACTCTGGCTGTTTCCTGGGGACAAGCAAAAATTTTCGCTGGTAGTGTTGTCTTTCTAAAAACATTGTTAACTAAATTACTAAGTTTTTCATTCGAATAAATAAGATTGATCTTAAAAGAATAAAAAATTAATCGATTAATATTGTCAGAATAATTGGATAAAATTAAATAATCGAATAAAATTAGAACTAGTAGAAATTGCCAGCACTAGTGCGCTAGTCTAGTAGTCTAGGGAATACGGATTCAATTTCAACCAAAGACTTTGGCTGTTTGTGGACAAGCAAAAATCTTCGCTGGTAGTGTTAGTTTTTCATTCGAATAAATAAGATTGATCTTAAAAAAAAAAAATTAATCGATTAATTTTATCCGAATAATCGGATAAAATTAAAAGTAGTAGAAATTACAAACACTAGCGTGTAGTCTAGCAGTCTGGGGGTTACGAATTCAATTTCCACCACAGACTATGACTGTTTTCTGGGGAC
The DNA here is from genome assembly GCA_949628195.1 of Phasia obesa. Taxonomy (NCBI): domain Eukaryota; kingdom Metazoa; phylum Arthropoda; class Insecta; order Diptera; family Tachinidae; genus Phasia; species Phasia obesa. Next base: position 206,097,461 of record OX451215.1, on the reverse strand, counting down.
ACGCAAAAATTTTCGCTGGTAGTGTTGTCTTTCTAAAAAAATTGTTCACTAAATCTGTTAGTTTTTCAACTGAATAAGACTGATATTAAAAGAATAAAAAATTAATCGATTAATTTTATACGAATAATCATACAAAATTAAATAATCGGATAAAATTAAAAGTAGAGTATTTTGCCAGCACTAGTGCGCTAGTCTATTAGTCTGGCGGTTACGGATTCAATTTCAACTTTGCTAACTAAATCTGTTAGTTTTTTCATCTAAATAAATAAGATTGATCTTAAAAGAATAACAAATTAATCGATTAACTTTATCCGAATAATCGAAAAAAATTAAATGATCGGATAAAATTAAAAGTAGTAGAAATTGCCAGGACTAGTGCGATACTCTAGTAGTATGGGGGTTTCGGATTCAATTTCTACCAAAGACTCTGGCTGTTTTCTGCGGACAAGCAAAAAGTTTCGGTATATTTTCTAAAAAATTTTTAACTAAATCTGTTAGTTTTTCATTACAATAAATAAGATTGATATTAAAAGAATAAAAAATTAATCGATTAATTTTATCCGAATAATCGAATCAGAATCAAGAATAAGCGCAGTTTAGTAGCTTTTTTAGAGCTTTTCTGTTCCTGTGTTTCTCGTCTATTGAAACCCGACAATGATATCGTTTTGTACGTAGCTAAGAGATCTAGTCTTCTTCGAACTCTAATTTTGGTTAAGACTGTTAGCTGTTTATTAAAATAAATAATATTTGTCTTAAGAAATTAAAAGAAAACAATCGATTAATTTTAGTCGAATAATCCAATCGGGAATATACACCAATCGTATGACTGATTTAGTGGCATTTTTAGAGCATATTTTGTAGGCGCTTTTGTGATCAGGACTACAACAGAAGTAAAAAATAATTGCTAAATTGCTTAAAAATTTACGATACAATTTTTAAGAAGAATTTTTCTCGTTTAGCAAACGTGTTAATAATAAAAACTTTATCAAACATTTTTTAATATTTAATATTTTTTTGAGCACTTTTAAAATTTTATTTCTTTTTCCATATCAATGGCATTGCAGCACTTTCAGATTCTAGAGTTTTTTTTTTCCCGTTGAAGCAACCAAAAAGGATGGTGTAATGAAAATAGGTTTCGTACTTTCAGGTGCAAATTGAGCTTAAACTTTGTTATAAAAAAAAAAACGTCCATAAAATTGCATAAAACAGCGATTTGCACACGTTTAACTGTAGTTTCATTTCATATGCAATTTACTCGTACAATTTCTGTTTTCTTTTATTTTTGTTTTATTTTTCTCTTCATCACAAGCAGGTGTGAAGTGTGGAACCTTATTAACTGGTTGGTAAAAGTTGTTGCAAATATGTTAACGGCACTTTTACACTCTTCACTAGTATAAACTCTGGAAAAAGGAATTTACACACTCAAACGAACATACATTGCAACCAACAACAAATATGTATATAACGAGGTGTGTTCATAAATTAATGTTTAATTTTAAATTTGAAAAAATATATTTATGCTGGTCACCTAAGCGGTATGAAATTTTCGAGTTTTAGTTGAATCGAATAATTTTATTTTAATCGAATAATCGATTAAGTTTTATAAATTATTATTCGATTTTTTTTATTGCACTATAATAATTGAATAAATAATTGAACTAACAATAAGTGTCGGGCAAAATATTTTTTTCACGGTTAATTATTTGAATAATTTAACACTACAAAAATGAAATCAGAAAATTAATCGATATTATCTTCTGACAAAAAAATTAAAAAGAGGTTTTAAAATAGAGAAAGAACATTTAGATATTTATATTGTGGCACGAGCCACCACCCTCTTGGAATAATAAGTCGTTAAAATCACAATTTTTATATCTGTGACAGTACGAGTTATTGAGTGCGGAGCGGAGTTCTCTTGATACTATTCTGTACAACGGCGATACTTTCAGCAAATCTGTACAACGGCGATGCTTTCAGCAGATCTTTCATGTTGAATTCGAACAGTTGTTGTCTAATCGTAAATTATATAGAGGAAACCCGCCTCTCCCCTGAAGATACCCGTCTTCATTATTGCTTCCGCAGTTATGAAGGCACCACTCTCCGCAGCCTCAAACTGAAAAGTAAGAACCTTTGGTGTCTCACAAGCGGCCAAATTGCAGGTAATGCGGCAACCGATAGCTATCAAGGATCCTAATTTTAATAAATTCTTGGACCTAAACCGAGGGGATTAAATTTGATGTTCGGATTTAGATAGATTGTATTTAAATCCCCCAATAGGGGGCCAGGTGCTAAGACTACTACTTAGAGTGTTGCTATGTGCAATAAAGGCGTTGGAAGGGACGTATACCTAAGATATGTTTTTCAACAGTGACATATTGAAATTTCAGCATATTGCTCGACGTTAGAAATTACCAGTATGAGAATTGTGAAACAACAAAATTTTAAATTATAAAACAACATTGGCTAGTTTGTATCGGAGAATGATGGTAAAGACTTTGTTGTATTTACCTAAGCCTCAAGATGATAACATTGTAGTTGGAAAGCATTTTGAAGATATTGCACCCTTGAAGATCTTTCTTTCTGTCCCCAGGACTAAATTAAATCTAAAATCAACTGGCCTTGTCGGGTTCCTTCATAGACTTTCCTCTTTCTGCAAACACTAAGTTCAAAAGAAACAAATTTAAAAATCGAACAAGTTGTTTCGTAGCGCCATCTATTATAGGGCGCAGTATATAACAAGTTTGGCCAGTTTCGGAAATTAACATGAATGCATACTACAACAGAAGCTTTTAAAAAATATACAGAGGTTAGGCACCTTCTAGATAATGGTCAATTTATTATGCAGAGGGTCAGATAAAGATCTATTTATTAGTTCAAAGGTCCCACTAAGGGTCCGAGTAAAATTAGTGTAAGCTTATTAAAAGTTCCAGAAAATGGTCTATCTATGTTTCAAGTTTCGGTTCAGCCATTTAGACGTGATTGACACGCATAAAGAACGAACAATCTAACAAAGGAATTTACAAAGAGATTTTTAATATTTGATTATAGTTTAGACTAGCTGTCGTGGGCATATATTTTGCAATATTTTGCTCGATCTTGCTTTGAAAGTATTCCAAACTAATTGAAAGATTCTTACTTTTATAGTGCTTCAGTTATGGTTTATGTATTTACTTTATATAAAGGTACCCATCCCTGGATAAAATTCTAAAATTTATAAAAAATTCTAAAAATTATTGTAAAGCTCTATAAATGGTGTTTAAAATTGTTTCTGAACAATGTAATTCCACGAAGTAAAAATACAAATCAAATACAAATTTTATTCAATTAGCTATTTGGCAGCAAGTAATTCATATTTTGTCATTATTTAAAAACAGTGACATCTGTAGCACAACCGTGTTTAAAATATACCGCTTTCAATTCATATTTTGTCATTATTTTAAAACAGCTCCATCTGTTGCGCAACCGTGTTTAAAATATCCCGCTATCAAAAATAAAAGATGCCTTAAAGTATGCAGTACTTTTTGATCGGTACAAAAAGTCGTTGTACCTGTACTGCTTTTTTTTAGCTCTTGGAATAAAGCATTTTTGCGGAAAAAAGTGTCGTGTATTGGAATCAGGATGCTAAAGTAACTCCTCACAAAATTTTGTTAAAATCCATCTAGACACGGTCGGCAATTCACATGTATACAACAACTTTGTTCGTTTCAAAACATCAGTTTATCATCAGTCTCTGCTGAAGCTTTATGAAAGAAACACCACGCACGCTTGTTGGCTTTGTTTTTGTTTTTATTCGTAAAGAACACAGAGCAACAATGTTTAATAATTCTTGGGAATCGATGTTTTTTTTTTTTTAAATCGTGAAGGAAAGCCGCAGTGTTATATTTGTTCAAGGCAATTAGCAAAATGCGACAAATTTAATATAAGGCGGCATTACTTGTCATGCCATATTAATTATGAAAAATATAAAGATTATCAGAGACAAAAATTGCTTGATGAAATGAAAGTCAAAGTCCCCAGTAAATTTTTAAAACAGCCCGATCAGATTGAAAAAGATGATAGCGAAATATTAAAAGCCTCTTACGTTGTTGCACTTGCGTTGGCAAAGCAATGTCGCCCGTATGAAGACGGCATTTTTATAAAACATGTTTTGCAAGACGTTTTAAAAAGCTTTGTCAAAGTTGGGGAAGATACGGCTATGCTTGTAGAAGCGATTCCATTATCTGGCAAAACTATTATGCGCCGTACTATAAAAATAAGTAGTTTTTTTATTTATGGCTATGCAGAAACGTCTTAAAGAGTCGTTGTTTTTTTCTATTAGCTTAGATGAGAGTACTGACATAAGTAATACTAGTCAATTAATAGTTTATTTGAAAACAGTACATGAAAATTTGGTTACTTATGAGGATTTTTTTGGATTAATTCCTATGAATAAACATGTAAATGGGCAAACATTGTGGGAAGCTATTAACAAAAAGGTTTTTCAGTTGGGGACCAAAGTAAAGTAAGTGCTGTCTGTACTGACGGAGCAAAGGTGATGGTGGGGAAGAAGAAGGGCTTTATTGGGTATTTAACGCAACATATTGACGTGTCATCATTTCATTGCATAATACATCAGCAAGCCCTGTGTGCTAAAAATTTATGCTTGAATGATGTAATGAAAATATGTGTGCAGATTATAAATAAAATCAGAGGAGGCCACAATGCGTTAAATCATAGAAAATTTAAATCATTTCTTGAGGAGGTTGAAGCCGACTACGCTGATATACTTTTGTATACAGAAATTAGGTAGCTTAGCCGAGGAAAGAGTCTGGAAAGGTTTTTTGAACTTCGCGAAGAAATTTTAGAGTTCTTAAAACTGGATGAGTCTCCAGATTGTAAAAAATTTGTGACACATTTAAGCGATAACGATTTTGTGATAAGACTAGCATTTCTTAGTGACTTTTGTAATAAACTTAAAGAACTGAATCTTTTATTGCAGGGTGAAAATAAACGCATTTTTGATCTATTCCCAATGATTAATCATTTTAAAATAAAATTACAAATTTTAAATAAAAAATTAGCAAATAAAGACGTAACATCACTGCCGAAAACTGCATCACTAAATTTACCTATTTCAGATTCCTTATTTCGAGAATTTCTCACAACAAGTGAAACAATATTAAACAACATAAGCAATAGATTTGAAGATTTTAATAAAATATCACCGATTATTGACTTGCACAACAACACTATAGCTTGCGATGCAGAAAAACAAAGCCCTGCAATTCAAAAAGAAATAAAAGAAATGCTAGAAGATGATACATTACCTTTTGCGACGGGCAGAGAATTTTGGAAGCAAATTTGCATAAAACAATACCCGAATATCACAACTGAAATATATAAGCTTTATTGGATGTTTGCATCCACATATAATTGCGAAAACGCTTTTTCTACATTAAAAATCGTTAAAAGCAAACATAGGAATAGATTAAAAGACACAAACTTAGAAGACATGCTAAGAATTAAACTTCATAAAACCGAAATAAATGTAGATGAAATTTTAAAAACTTCTTAAACTTTCAAGTTCATAACTTATAATTGCAATGTTCATACAATTCCCCTTACTCAATATATTTCGGCATTTTATAATTTTATATTATAACAATTCAAATATAAATATAACAAACAAATATATAACCTTAGAAAAACAACACAGAATTGTGAATTTAAATTTTTTTTATTATAACATAGAATTGTATTTTTTTTTCGAAAGTTTAAAAACAAATATTTAATACTAGCTTGCCCGGGTAACCGGTGTTGCACGGGATCCAATGATTTCATTAAAAAAAATTATGAAAAAAAATAAAAACAAACAAAAAAAAAATTTTGAAAACCAAAAAAAAATTAACAAAAAAATTTATATAAAAAATTTTTATGGGAGTTACCACGCCCCTTTGTCCAATTTTGACCCACTATAGCGTACTTGTGCTTCCCAGTCGACTGTAAAATACTGTAAAAATTTCATGAAGATTGGGTTAGTAGTTTACAAAGATATATCCATTCAATTTTATATATGTATTTACATTGTTGCACAGTGTGCAATTCGGCAGTGACCGCAGCTTATGTTTACGACCGCACACAAGCATATAATATCTTTGTGTGCGTGCATTCGGGGCTTGGCTATCACTGATCTAGATACATATTTTCTTTACATTAAGGTACCCAGCCTTGGATTAATATTCTAAAATTTATATAAAAATCTTAAAAATACTCTAAACCTCTATAAAAGGTGTGAAAAATATTTTAATAACATTGAAATTCCACAAAGTAAAAATACAAATCAAATACAAATTTCATTTAATTTGCGCCTAATGTTGAGCAATAGTTTTTAAAATATCCCAGTTTTAAACTTCAGTAGCTTAAAACCGGATATTACGTTTTTTACTGTTTTTTCTCCACTTTTTCTTGGTAATGAGATATTTTTGCGGAAAAAAGTATTCTATATTGGAATCAGGATGCTAATGTACCTCCTCACAAAATTTTGTTAAAATGAAAAGCAGACAGACAGACAGACGGTAATGAGATACTATTTTATTATATGTATAGATTATAAGCGAGGGCTTAACTTTTTTAGGAAATAAAATAGATATTAAACCATAAATAAGAAACAAATTTTATACGCCAAATTCATTTAAACACACCTCGTATTCATAGCAACCTCAAAATATGCAGCACTTAAATTTCTCAAATTTAAATGCTTTGAAAGCAAAGAAGGACTTAAAACAACAAATTTCTTTATATGATTATATGTGCGTAATAATGAGTATGTTCTGTGTATATGACGCTTCTTTAGAAAACTATTTACGAAATTTTAACAAATATTAATAAACGATTTTATTCGAAATACGAAACATTCAAACAGATGCATAAATTACTCAGAAATATTAATACAGTATATAAATGAGTGTGTATGTGACCTAAAAATATGCAGTATTTTATGATAATTAACAAAATTAATAGAACCTTAAAATATGCAAGTTAAAACCAACTATAATAAATGATTGCTAAAGCAACATTTTTCTTTAGCGATTATAATTAATTTGGCAGTAATAATAAACGTAATTATTTTCGACTAAAATTTTAAGTAATTATAGCTTATACTAATATAAATAATTTTCATTTTTTTTGCGATTGCAATTTATATAATTTTTATTAGCGACTCCATTAAGTATGTAAATACTTGTTCATAGAATTTTCTAAATATAAATTAGGGAAGTGGCTATAGAAACAAAATTAATTTAAATTTTTATAATTAGATTCCTTAAATATGTCTCATTCTCAAAACAATATTTTTAAATATAAACATAAAAAGTCATCCAAATATGTACATACTTTATGGAGTAGCAAAGAAAATTTGTAAAACTTTCATCACAAAAAAAAAAATAACTTACTATACTTATCATTTAAAACCTTGGTGTAAAATAATTTCCATTATTATTATTACTGCCAAATTAATTATAATCGCTAAAAGAAAATGTTGCTTTAGCAATCATTTATTATAGTTGGAGTTCATTTGCATATTTTAAGGTTCTATTTTTAGTTACAACAACTGCAGCCTATAATAAAGGCATACATTTGTTAATTATCATAAACTGCTGCATATTTTTAGGTCATATATATATACACTTATTTTTATACTGTTATCATATTCATGAGTAATTTAAGCATCTTTTTGTATTTTTCGTAATTGGAATAACGTCGTTTATTAATATTTTTTTTTTTAAATTCGTAAATAGTTTTCAAAAAAAGCGTCTTGTAATAAGAGTCATATACACAGAAACTACTCATTTTTACACACTTACATATTTATAGTCATTTAAGGCAGTTTGTTTTTTAAGTTCTTCTTCGCTTTCAAAGCATTTAGATTTGTGAAATTTATTTATTTATATTAATTTATTTATATTTATTTATTTATTTATTTATTTAATTATGTATTTATTTATAAGTAGCTGTAAATACGAGATGTGTTTAAGTAAATTTGGCAATAAATTTCTTTCAATTATTCCTCAATATCAATCTTGTTTTCTCAAAAGTAACCCCATCGGTTATAATCTAATATCTTTACATCTATACATATAATAAAATGGTAACTCATTTCCGTCTATCTGTCTGTCTGCTTTTATTTTGCGTTCGCATCACTTAAAAACTACTGGATGGATTTTAAAAATTGAGGATCCTGACTCCAACATAGGATACTTTTTCCCTCAAAAATATCTCATTTGCCAGAGAAAGTGGAGAAAAAGCAATAAAAGTACGCTATTTCTGATTTAAAGGTACTGAAGTTTTGGGTTTAAAACTGAGATATTTTAAACACGGTTGCGAAACTTTTATTTTAGAAAGTGGGATATTTCAAAAAACAGGGATATTTTAAACACGGTTGCGTACCTTTGATTTTTTAAAGTTTAAGCAAAATTGCGCAACAGATGAGGCCAATTGAATCAAATTTGTATTTTTACTTTGTGGAATTACATTGTTTTAAAGAACTCTTACAGAACGTTACCATAATTTTTAGGATTTTTTATAAATTTAAGAATTTTATCCAGGGATGGGTGCCTTTATATTAAGCAAATACATAAACCATAACTGAAGCACTGAAGTAAGAGTCTTTCAATTGGTGTTGAGTACTTTCAAAGAAAAATCGAACAAAATATTGTCCGGACACCAAGGACATAGCGCCACAGCTAGTCTAATATATATTATAAATCTCTTTATGATTTTAATTGTTGATTTTTTGATTCTGCGTATTAATCACGGCTGAACTGCTTAACCGAAAAACAATGAAGGTATGCCGATTTTTTTTTTACCAATTTAAAGGTATTGCATACTTTAAGGCACCTTTTATTTTTGAAATCGGGACAATTTAAACACCGTTTTGTAATAGATGTCGATGTTTTAAAATAATGACAAAATATGAATTACTTGCTGCCAAATAGCTAATTGAATAAAATTTGTATTTGATTTGTATTTTTACTTTGTGGAATTACATTGTTCAGAAACAATTTTAAACACTTTTTACAGAGCTTTACAATAATTTTTACAATTTTATATAAATTTTATAACATTAATTTAACTACTTTATTTTAAGCTTTAGGTCTTTAAATAATTTTATTTTTATTTTTTTAATATTTCGCTACTCCTTTGTGTAGCATCATCAGGAAAAATTATTAAAAATTATAATTAATTATAATTTTTATAATTAATTATAATTTTTATAATTAATTATAATTTTTATATAATTAATTATAACTTTTATTACTGTTAATTTTATAATTTTTTCTGATGATGCTACACAAAGGAGTAGCGAAATATTAAAAAAATAAAAATAAAATTATTTAAAGACCTAAAGCTTAAAATAAAGTAGTTAAATTAATGTTATAAAATTTATATAAAATTGTAAAAATTATTGTAAAGCTCTGTAAAAAGTGTTTAAAATTGTTTCTGAACAATGTAATTCCACAAAGTAAAAATACAAATCAAATACAAATTTTATTCTTATTATATCCTATTATTATTATATCCTAAAGCTTAAAATAAAATAGTTAAATTAATATTAACAAAAAGGTCAAATAAACTATATAAAATAAATATTATAACTTTTTCCAGGATGCTACCTTTATGTAAAGTAAATACGTAAGAGTCTTAAAATTTGTTAAAATCGAACAAAATCTTGTCAGGACGCACACAACGTGTGTGGGCACAGATAGTACTAAAATAAATTCTTAGGAAAAGAGTTTCCCACTTTTGTGACAATTTATGTATAAAAATCATCTCTTGCAGAATGAACTTCTGTTAATTTTTGAAACTGTGTAAATTTGATATATTGCAGTTTATTGAATACAGAGACGAGAATGCCTATCAATAAACCCGGCAAGGCAAGTGGATTTTAGATATAGTTTAATCCCGGGAACAGAAGTATGTCCAAGTGTGTAATATCTTTAAAAGGCTTTCAAGTTGTAATGTTATTGTCTAATGTTAGCACCAGTGAACGATGTTTACACTGACAGACTGATAGACGGACAGACAGACAAACAGACACAAATTCTAAAAATTGCTGTTTTTTATTCTATTTCGATTACTATCAACAAAATTTTCAAAAAATATTTCATGTACAAAAATGATCCTGTTACAGTTTTATTATGTGTATAGATTATGTTTCTTACTTCTATAGTGTCGGTTCAAAAATAAGGCCATATACTTAAACTCGTATCACTTTTGCAACACCCTTTAAGTTTTAAGTTTTATTTTTTATTTTTGTTGTTATAGCCGACATCATTTTACATACTCTGTGTAAATTTGAAATGGGTGCCTATTAAGGTTTAAAAAGGTCCATATGCATGACAATTAAGTCAGCATCGGAATACCCTTTACTTTTTAGTAATTGTTATTAATTGGCCAGAGTAATATCTACACCTTCTGTGGAAATATCAAAAGTCCACCTAATATGGTTTACAACTAAGGCCATATACGTAAATATCTTGGCAATATGGGGACACCCTTTAATTTTAGTTTTTATTTTTTATACTTGTTAATATAGCGAATATACTTTTAAATACTGTATGCAAAAATTTCAAGTGTCAGGCTATCAAAGTTAAAAAAATGAAATATGTTACTATCGGTCCACCCTATAATTTTTAGTATTTGTGGCATTAGCTACCATAGTAATACAACTTTTGTAAAAATTTCAAGAGTCTATTATTTACGGTTTCAGATATAGAGGGCGCTGACAGACGGACAGTAATTGTAGAGCAAACAATAGAGGTATGTTTTAACCCTTTGGGTACGGAGCCCTAAAAATTATTACTTTCGCAATAAAATATAAAAAATTACAGTTTATCTAAGAAGAGCTTATATTTTACTAAGCAAATATTTTATTATGTGTCGTAAAACTATAGTAATCACTATTAATTTCCATTAGATTTATTATCGCAAAAGTTTCCCATTTTTATGTGAAAAATTGTTGTTGTTATTTAATTATTGTTGTTTAATTTTTGGCTTCAGACTCAAATAAATCTCACTTTAATTTACGATAACGAATCTTTTTAATTGCTTTAAATGATCTTAATGATTAAAACTGTAAATGGTTTGTGGCTAACAATTATATATGTAAATGTGTTTTTTAAACACAATAAGACATAAAAACAGAAATAAAGGGTGGCAGTTTTTACCCAGCAAACAAAATGTCACACTTCAGATGAGACAAGATAGAAGTCGAAATTACTATATTTTAATACTCAATAAAACCGTAACATATAGTATCCTTACATGATATTTTTTTGAATATCTTGTTGATAGTCATCAAACGATGAGAATACAATTCGCTTGGTGTTGATAAAACTATTGTTCTCAAATCATTTTTCAAATGTTTAAAATTTGATAGTTTGATTTCAATTCGAACTTGAATGTTTGCTGGGTAAATGTAATTAAACTTTATATCTGAAAACGAAAATTTTTATAGCTAAATGAAAACTTGTATATAAAAAGTAGTTAAATGTTAATTTATTCTCAAATACAAATTAATTGTTTTTTTATTGTGGTTCTAAAAGTCAACATAAGGGATGGAAAAGTTAGTAAAGTTGTATGTTTTATTCTTACAATTTAAAATTGTAAGTACATACTAATTTTAAGTTTTCTAAAAGAAATTATCGATAACTTATCTATTGATAAAATAATTTATCGATAACTTAAAAATAAATATTTTAATCATTGATCTATAACTTTTATTATAATCGAAAATTTATTCAAATTTTATTAAATTTTTTTAGTAAAATTATCCATAACTTCTATTAAAAAAATATATCGATAAATATTGTTTTCCAAAAAAATCTTTTTTAAATTTTTATAAAAATTGTTTAATTTCCTTTCTATATATATGTTCCCATTGATCCTATAAGGAGCGTAGGGCCTCTTGAGGTTTCATTAATCATGATATCTCGGATGAGCAAACGATTAGTGTACTGCATCAGATGATGTCTTGAACGACTATTTCCTTAAAATTGTCTTTAGAAAACCTGATTGCTGTATCCCCTCACCAGTCACGCTCACATCAACGAAGACTATGTCGCTTACGACATTTTGGTCAACTGGGACATTAAAATAGTAAATTGGTATATAAAAACCAATAATAAAATGATGTTAGAGGAAATTTTTACGTGCTAATGGCTGTCGGTTTAAATAAATTGCTGTCAAATGAGTCCTTAACCACATTAAATGCTTACAAAATTGATGCCACAACATTTTTGTAATTCACCCAAAACGAAATAAACAACATTCACATCAGGAAAATATTCTCTCATTTAAAGGATAAAATTAAATGGATTTTATCGAAATAATCAATACCCATATGGGTTTGTTTCATTACGCTTACAACTCACCACAAGGTTCGTTTACCACATTCAAGGTGAAGCGAGAGATAGAATATCAAAGCAACAACAAATAGTAAAAATTATACTTATAAAACTAATCAAAACAAAACAATAAAATAAAAAAGAGCGGGGAGTAGAAAAATTGAATTAAAACTTTTTTCTTAAGAAATTAAAGTAATAATCGTAAATTGTCTTAAATGTACGCGTTATTGAACAGAAATAACAAAATCATGAATATCTTTTTAATACAAGAAGTTACAGTGGTTACAAAAGTTTTCTATTTTGAAACTTAATAATGTTGAAAAATTCTTATTATTAACTAGTTCTGCCTGCCATGTCGTGGGTGTCTCAATAATATTTTGTTAGAGTTTCCCTTGAAAGAAATTCACACGAATTTTTAAGACTCTTATTTTTATAGTGCTTCAGTTATGGCTTATCTATTTTTTTATATAGAGGTACCCATCCCTGGGTAGAATTCTAAAATGTATATAAAATTCTAAAATTATTTTAGAGTTCTGTAAATGGTGTTTAAAATATCCCGCTTTCAAAAATAAAAGGTGCTGTCAAGTTTTCAGTTCCTTTAAAACGGTAAAATTGCGTACTTTCACTACTTTGTATCTAATTTCTCTTGAAGATAAAATATTTTTGCGGAAGAAAGTATCCTATATTTGAGTCATGATACTAAGGTACCTCCTCACAAAATTTTATTAAAATTCACCCAGTAGTTTTTACATGATGCGAATACAAACAGACAGATGGACATATAACTTTTCGAACCGCATTCCGTTCTTAATGATTATTTGCAACTGATTTGTAACTTACGGCAACCAGCCTTTACTTTTGACTTTAGTGATTTCAGACTGTCGACTGGTAACTCTCGGCCTCTCTGTCTATCGCGGCGTCTCCAGTAATTGCTAGAATTTGTCCAAGGCTTACCCCTATGCTAGCCAGTGTTGGACATTCACACACAATGTGCTCTACTGGCCATGCGTTTTTCAGACATGGTCTGCAAGTATCATCTTCTTTGATTTGCATCTTGTCTAGATAATACTTGAAGTTTCCATGACCTGTCACTAACGCAGTATCAAAATTAAAGTACATCTATTATATCGGAACACCTTACTGGCCTTCCTGTTAAGGAGCTCTTTCAGCACCATTCGAACCTGTCTATATGTAGTAGTGTTCCTCCACCTTTTCAAGTTTAATGAGTTCACCTATTGTGGGGCGTTCGCTCGCATTACTATGGGTTCTGGTTCTCAGATACCCTTTTTGCGAGTTGGTCTGCTGCTACCGTGAGTTCACTCATTGTAGGACTTTCCCTTACGTTATGCCATTTCCCAGTGCTATTCTCTGCAGTGAATTTCTGTGCACCAATTCCCCCATTTACTAGTTGGTCTGCTGCTTCATTCCCAACTCTACCTCTGTGCCTTTTAACCTACATCAACGTTACCTTATTTATTACTAGAGATATCTGTTAAGTTTTAAACCACATTCCATCACTAGATTGGAGTACATGTTCATTTGCCTCATGGATTTTATAAATGAGTGGTTGTCAAGTGCAATGATAACATTTCTTTCATGCATCCGACTTTCCAGCAATTGATCCAACGTATGCAGCAACCCAAGTAATTCTGCCTGGTAAACAGAGACTTACTCATCCAAACGCAGTTTAGCTCAGCTGAGTATACATCTGCTCCTGCTCTACCGTCTATACGAAAACCAACTTATATATCTATACATATAATAAATCTGTAACAGGTCCATTTCTGTATATAAAATATTTTTTGAAAACAGCAATGTCTGTCCGTCTGTCGGTCTGTTTTTGTTCGCATCACAAAAAAACTACTGGATGAATTTTAATAAAATTTTGTGCGGAGGTACCTTACACAATTTTACCGATTTAAAGGTACTGCAAACTTGGTAGCAACTGATATTTTTGAAAGCGTGATACTTTAAACACTATTTGCAAAACTCTATAGTAATTTTAGAATTTTATATAAATTTTGGAATTTTGTCCAGGGATGGGTACCTCTGCATAAAGAGAAAACATAAACCACAACTGGAATACTAGAAAAATAAGAGTCTTAAAAATTCGTGTGGATTACTTTCAAAGCAAAATCGAGCAAAATATTGTCAGGGTGCCTACGATTCGGCGGGCACAGTTACTAAACAATAAAGTAAATAAAAAAATCTTCTTGGTTTATGAAGACAACACTAGCTGCGAAGCTCATGACTTTTCAGCTATATTAAACAACATGATGGTTTAAAATAACCATATTATTATTGTGTATTGCAATGATATTATTTAACTACAACCATAATATGTTGCCTTAGATAATGGTTACCTAAAGGGTTACCGTGTTTTTTTTCTCTGACTGTAAGACTAAACTTTTTTCATTTTCATTACGTTTGACGCCCACTGTCACCATTCACAATTTATATAAATATTTCTTTAGCAATCAAGTTGTTAGTTATTAAATTTAAATTTTTGGGGTGGATCTAAAAAAATTATATGGTTAATCTTCTTTTCCAAATAAAAATTGATTAAATCTCTTAATGTGATTTCGGTTCAATCTGCATTTTGTGGAAAGCCTTAGATTTTATTTCTGTTTTACTTTTTAAGGCAAATGTTTCATATCTATTCTACTTAAAATTTTTTGACTTTTATTTTGCTTTTTGTTACTTAAACCAAAGAAAGAAAAAAGTTAATTTTAATCTATAAAATTTGATTGCTTTTAGTTGTTTTTACTCCTATACTTACAGAATGTCTCTTCTTTTCATTCTCAAAGGATATTGAAGGTCTTTAACTATATGACATTTTTGTTGACAATCAATTTTAGGTTTATCAAGTGAAGTTGACATTAAAGTTATCCCTCAGGTTTATGTTTAAAGTCATGAATAGGTTGAGGAATATTTTTTAGCCTGCGTAGTTTTTTTAATTTGATTGAGCCTTTTTATGAAATTCCCTTGACATCAATTTGTGAACTTGTCAAGTTAAGTCAAAAATTTCAAAGAAACATTGTTTTTTTATTTTTCTTGAAACAAGTGATTATTAGAAACAAGTGCTTCCATTGGCAGACGATAAAGCCATTTCTAAACTAATACTGTATTGGGTAATATTCCATCATCATTGTGTCATCATTGAGTTATGACCAATTTTTAAAATGAGCTTTCGGCTTTGATGATTTTTCTTTGTTCTATGGCCTCTTTATTAATAAGTAAGAGTACTATATTTGGCCATGCCGAATCTTTAATACCCTTCACCATAGTAATGTTAAATATTTCCTTACTCTGTTATGTTTCCCAATTTCATTCGGTTTTTACTTTTGTAATTTTCAACTTCATTATTACAAAATTTAATATGTATAAATATATAGAAAACTTTTGTAAAAATGTTGTCTAAAATTTTTTGTAAAATTTTTATCGAAAATCTTTTGTGAAAATTTTATCGAAAACTTTTTGTAAAAATTTTTATTAAAAATGTTATCGAAAATTTTAGTTACAAATGTTTCGAAAATATTTTTTTTACAAATTTTATCGAAAATTTTTTGTAAAAATTTTATCGAAAATGTTTTGTAAAAATTTTATTGAAATTTTTTTGTTAAAATTTTATCGAAAATTTTTTTTTGAAAAAATTTTATCGATTTTTTTTTGTAAAAATTTTATCGAAATTTTTTGTAAAAATTTTATTGAAAATTTTTTGTAAAAATTTTATTGAAAATTATTTGTAAAAATTTTATTGAAAATTTTTTGTAAAAATTTTATTGAAATTTTTTTTTTTAAATTTTATTGAAAATTTTTTGTAAAAATTTTATCGAAAATTTTTTGTAAAAATTTTATTGAAAATTTTTTGTAAAAATTTTATTGAAATTTTTTTTTTTTTAAATTTTATTGAAAATTTTTTGTAAAAATTTTATTGAAAATTTTTTGTAAAAATTTTATTGAAAATTTTTTGTAAAAATTATACCGAAAATTTTATAAAAAATATTTTTGTTATAATTTTATCGATAATATTTTTCTTTTAATTTTACCGAAAATTTTTTCTAAAAATTTCATAAAATTTTTCGTAAAATTTTTTCTAAAAATTTCATAAAATTTTTCGTAAAAATTTTATCGACATTTTTTTATAAATTTTATAGAAATTTTTTGGAAAAATTTTATCGAAAATGTTTTTGTAAAATTTTTTTAGAAAATTTTCTCTTCGAGACCCGACCAGTGCCCAAAGGACTGGTACCACGGGAAGCGTTAGCCCCACAGAGAGCCGCTCCTCTCTGTTACCGGTTATTGGTAAGGTCCCCTTCAGGGGGTACACGTGGTGGTTGTGGTTTAAGATCGATGTATGCAGAGATGGTGCATTCTCAAAAGAAGGAGTTGGATAGTCACCAACCCCTAAGCAAGAGCAATTTCTGCTAATTTTAATTACTCAATACTTATCAAATGGGTACTCAATAGTACTCAATACTTTTGTTTACATAATAAAAACGCATTGTTAATCAGAGCTTTAATGAAGTCGTTCAATTTTCTATTAAATTTGTTTCTAAAACTATAACGTTAAAGGTATCGAGTAACTACTTTTCAGTATTGAGTACTCAAAAAAATATCAAATACCGCTACTCAATACTTTGCCAGCACTATTCCATGGCTTGCCATGTTCTAAAAATTGCTACTCACTGTGACTGTGCGACTCACCTATGCGCTAATAGTGCCCTCTACACACGGCACGTTATCGTAGGATGTGCCGTTACTACACAGTGGGGGCGCTAATCTACGCTTTTATTTCACTCGGTGGTAAGACCATCGTCGAATAAGAGCCCACGGCTAGGTGCCGATGTAAATCTTGATCACATCTGTCTATACATTCTCAAGATTTGAAGCAGTGCTCTCGGAGTATATGGGGCACCAGACGCAAGGAAGCCTGCAAACTGAATTCGGGAGAACAGGTCTATATATATAGCTCTTTCGGGGCCGGACCAGTGTCCCAACGACTGGTACCACGGGAGCCGGTAGCCCCACAAAGAGCCGCCCATCTCTGCGACCTGTTATTAGTTTGCACCAACGTTTGCAGGGATAGTGCACGGTTGGTCAAGTGTGCTGATGCACTCTCAACAGGGATTAGAACATGGGTCCAGGCTTGCCATGGATTTCTATTCTGCAATATCCATATTGTACAATAAGGGTGATGGTATACGCTTAAATTTCGCTCAGGTAAGGACATTATGCTACGTACAGGGCCATGAGTGACAGAAGCAGCAGATTATGCTCTTACTGCACCGTCCCTACAAAGCGATGAATATTCTCTTATAAAGATGGATTGGACTGGTAAAATGGTCACCTCGAAATCTCTTCCATGAACCAACGAATTTGCAGAATGGTTACCTCTCTTAATAATTCTAAGTCACCTTGGATATTACCCTTTTGGTATCTATCGAGACTTCAAGGCCAGTCACGCAAAGGTTCTACCCCTTTTTTGGTTGGAATGGAGCTGAGATTCTTTAAATTCCGAAGTAGTCTTCTTGCATCTATATGATTTATCTCTATGTCCCTTGTGACGCCTTATTGTTCACCTTTTTCGGTGCTCTAATGTATACGTTATTACCAAAATTTAAACTGCAGGTCGACTAGAATCCAGAGTTCGTAAACCAGCGACCAAGTTCCATTTGACCATATATTCGCTAGCGTATGCTAACGTTTAGCACCCATACTAAAAGTCTGGTTACGGTTGCCACCACGAGGAGGTATAAAACGGGTTTTAAAAAGCATACGTGCAATCAACAAGCCAACGGAAAAACTATAAAACCAAGGAAGACATAAATGTTTTTTGGTCAAGTATTGGTATGTTTAAACACAGATAGAATTTTGTGAATTACATTGAGTATTACGAAAACACATGCAGGATTTTATACACATGTACATATGTACTTGCACACATACCCGTACACCATTTTATTAAGTGAACATAAAGAATCCCTTAATTCATTAATGTACAGTCTCCTCACTTCATTCCTCCTTCTGCCTTATATTACCTTACGCATGTAAGTAGACATTTGTGAAAATGTTTATGTGTGCTGACTTGTGTATTGGATTGTTCCATAAATAGGAGGAATATACGTGTTCCAACAAAATACTTATTTAAAAACATATACTCAGCATACACACGCAGACACATCTCCTTAGAGATCCTCTTAGATTTATGTTTATGTTTTGTGTTTAAAGTGCGTGTGAGCGTGTGTGCACAAGTTTGGCTGTTTTCAATTTACACAAATGAAAATTTACCTGAACTTGTTTATGTTCCGTAAAGATATTACGTTTTTATAAATCACGCTTAAAGCGATTAACATGCATTTGGCACGATTATAAAAACAGCAAAAATAAATTGCCTACTTTTAGGTATTATAATACTAAAGTATACTTATAGGAATATATTGCCTACATTTAGGCATCTACATAAATATGAATAAATGTTATTGGGCTAGAAAAAACGAGGATTGTTAAGTAAACTGTTGAAAAGTGAAATGTGCTTTTAAAATCTTCAATATTGTTAAAGAAGGTTTTTTGTTTGAATGATTATTTTTGATAATGTCTTAGGAAGTAATGATCGCTATGACGATTACTACGATCTTCGATAATTTTGATTTAATTATGATTGCCCTTACAACTGTGAATATGAATGTCACAACCTTTATTTTTCATGACGAGCTTACGATTATGACAAATTTTTGCAATGAGTAACATTTTGACTATCACATCACATCACATATCACATACCCATTAGATGAGCTTGCATGTGGTTTTACTCGAGCAAACACTAGCTTTCTAAAACCATACCTACTCATACCGTACTATTATCGAGCAAACCGCTGTTTGTATCATAAACACAATGAGCTGACCGAGTAAAACAAACTTTCTATACTAGTGAGCGCCGTGTTTACTCGTCTCTTGTTCGAAGAACTTTTGGATAAGGCTTAGTGTGTTTTGCTTGCACTAGTGGTTTTCTGTTTTTTGTATTTCATTAGAAATGAAGACCTTAAACTAAGTATAAGTAATGTTGTTGAAAGCCTCTGTGTTTTTTGTTTGTACACTCGAACTCTTTTCATTTTCCACTCAAAGCATAAAACTGCTTGAACTCGCACAAGTTCATTGTTATTGTGGTTACCATTTACTCATACTTATTCAAGCTTGCTTATGGAAACTCTGCAAGCTCATTGCATTTAGTTCGCTGGCTTTCGCTGTTTATTATTGTCCACTCATCGTTACTCGTATGCAATGAACCGACATGAATTTAAAGAAATATTATAATGAGCGACTTATGAGCTTCGTCATGCATTGCTTTAGCATAAACCAAATATTAATTTGACTAATAATACTTTTACTTTGCATATGTGTGTGTATTTGAGTATAATTTTAAGTATGGGCAGTAGTCATACAGCTACGAATATAACTGTGACTAATACTATTTTAACGACTGTGAAATTGAAATGCAAGCTGTCAAGCACTTTGTCCGTCATTGTGCACAATTTCACAATGGTTGGCCTTTCAGTGAAAATCTAATCAAATCTAACTTATGTACTTTTTCACGACTATGTTTATTATTTAGTATACGACTATAATTATAACAATCATATCCTTTCTTTTGAGAATAACTTAGCTATCATTGCATTATGTATATGACTAATATGATAGATTTAATAAATGTGATTTCATTTATGTGTGTTATTATATGTTTCGATTTGGCTACGAAAAGGAATATCAAAGTTCTGCATTTGTGTGCGTTAAAGATTATTACGTTTGCTATGACTTTAACTACGTCTTTGTCTACGCTGATGGCTATTACTTCGACTATGACTGTAATAAGAATCCCAGCTAGTACAGATATGACTGACATAGCGTATGATGGGTAAGTAGAACTATATATTTTTTACAGCTATATTTACGACTTTGATTACTAGATTGTCTACAACTACATATAAACATCTACGATATTTTTACGACTGTAACTACAGTTTTAACTATGACTTCAATAACTCAAATTATATCAATGAATATCTGTATGATATGGCTGGCTGGTACAAGGGTCCGTAACTGGCTCATAGTTAGGCCTTTTGTCTGTTAGAAGTCTGGCTAAATTAAAGCCTGCGAACTCTGAACAATAGTCGACCTCCAGTATTTTTTATTTATCGACTTACCTGCTCAAATGAGGCATCTTTTCTCCATTCCGGCAAAATTTCCGAATTCTAATTTTGAATAAATCAAACAGGATCACGATGAATCAGGTAGCCTGGCAACACGTTCGGAATTTATTGTCCAGAAGTAATGAGTAGGTATACCTCTTAAGTGCTGAAGGGGTTAATCTATTAAGGCACTCCTGAGTCAATAGTTTCTCCTTACGATGTTCAGAAAATTGCTTGGATATAATTAAAGTATCTTAAGCTGGATAACTGCGATAGTGACAGGTGGAAACTTCACGTATCATCTGGCTAAGATGAATTTCGCAAATTGCTACTGGCAGTCCCATGTTAAATATTAATATTAGCAATTACAAGAGACTCCTAGCAATTACAAAAGAGTCCGTGATGAGGAAGAAGGTCAACATTGTGAAATCACTACGATCGAGTTAATGATATTGTTAGCACGTGATTCAACAGAAGTAAGTTAGTCATAAATTATTACGGGTGCATAAATTAATTGAGGTATGAAGGGGGTCGAAAAGGTACTATAAAGTTAGTGGTCTGCTTCGATATCCCCTCTACGATATAGTGACGTATTTTAAATTTTAAATAAAGAATAACTAGGAGTTTGACAACTACATAACTATAACTGAATTATGTTGACATCGTCCAAATCTTTGACTATGTCTTTAAGTACGAAAAAGATTATAACTGTTAGTATGAGAAAGACTATAACAGCTGTTATGATTTTGACTACTCTTATGACGTAGCTAAAGGCTCAAGCTATACTCGTAAACTGAAGTAAGACTTATCAGGATTATAATATATTAATTTTGGTCTTTTAAGAACAATTTAAAGAATCATGTCAAAGGGTTGAAAGAAATATTTTTTGACAGTAATAGATAATGTGGCACTGTGTTGTTGAAACTACATATGCTTAACACAACTTTGACCACGTCGGTAGGTTATCGTACATTCTCGAACGAACTTTCGTTTCGAAAAATTTTTCGTTTCATTGACGGGTTAATTGAACAAGTCGACTGTAATTTTGCCAAACTTTCAACAGGCAAGTGGAAAGTGTGACCGTGTAAACAAGCCTAAATCGCAAACCAATACTGAAAGTTGATAACAATATTTGAAATTTGTAATTTGTTCCTTTAACTCTTAATTTTGTCAAAATACATATTTGTCTGCAATAGAAGACAATGATTTTTATTTTTTATACTAATTTGTGTTCAATGCTATTAAAGAGCTGGTAGCAAATTAGGGACAGTGTTCCACTTTCCCTCATATTATTGTTCCATTCAAGTGTTAACATTTAATCAATGAATATTTGATTAAAAAGCAACTTTGTTAATTTGAATTTCAATAAGTTTGTTGATCTTTTAAATTTGTTTTTGTCTAAAATTTAACTTAAAGGTCAAATTGAAATGTTGATGAATAATAAATAAAGGGGGAACAAATATTTAATTTGGGTAAATACTTACATAATTTACAAATTTAGAATTAGTTTAGAATTAATGTTAAAAAAAAATAGTTAAATTGTTGAAAGGAAAATTGTTTAAAGAAGATAAACGACTCGAAAAATGTAAGTTATGATGATGGATGGTTACTTAAAAATAGGAAACATTTCTCCCTAAAACAATTAGGAAGTTATATTAATTAATTTAAACAAAATAAATATAACTTACTTTGTTTACAATACAAACATGTTTTCATATACATTTTTATATCAACTATGCTGTTTGAAGAACAGACTTCATTTCGTCACCTAAAATGCAAACGGCCCTAACTAACAAAAAATTCAAAATCGACTTTTTCATTAATTCCGATAAAGTATATCAAAACAAAGGTTCACTGACAAATTTAGGCTCCTCCGTCCAAAATTAGTGATTTTATTATCAAAAAACAAACGGGCCTATCTACAAGAGTAATTATATGATAAACGCAAAAAGACCTAATTAAACGTTTTTATAATATACAATGTATAAAATATTGTCAACTGTCAAAACACCATAATGTTTTATTATTTAATTAAACAAAATATAAAAGTTGTATCTTAAAGGTGTTGTATTTATTATTTCTGAAAAAAAAAAATAAAAGACATCATGTCAGATATAGATTATAATGTAGAGGCCAATTTTAGAAAGCCTGAGAAAAATAAGAGACATTGTAGTCAAAAAAACCGAATGGAAGGCAGGGAATACCAAGGAGTCTCTAAAGGAAACATAATCAGTGTACGTAAATCTAGAGAAATGAAGGTTGCGTGTAAGTCAAAGTTTTGCGAAAAGAATTCAACCCGACATTGTTCCCATTTTACGGAAGCAATCCGTAAAGGCATTTTTGACTCATTTTGGAAAATGTCGTGGGATAACAAAAGGATTTATGTCCAAAGCCTCGTTGGATGTTCGCAAAGGCAGCGGATTACCGTTGAGAACTCTATTAAATGAATTGAAAAATAACATGATATTTATACTTAAAATAAAGAACCATGTCATAACAAATTAATTTAATATCGTTCCATTAAACAAATTAAAATAATGAATTTTATAATAAAGCTGTTTTAAATTTGTATGTAGTTAGGGCCGTTGGTTTCTGAAAATTATATAACAAAATGACCTAACTAACATAGATCTTCAAATATTGAAAAGTTTCACTTTATTTTATTAGTTATTGATTTGTCTGTTCTTTTTTATTAATATTGGTAAAAATCTAGATGATTAAAATTATACTTTTCATTTTAAGTAGTTTTTTGCTTCTCCTGTAAAATTATAAAAACGTTAGATAGGGCCGTTTGCATTTTAGGTGACGATTTGTAATTTGTGCAGTAAATACGTATTTACATAAATGTTAGTGGCAATTTGCGTGTGTGGGTTGAGCTCAAGTATTAATTTAAACAATTATTTTAATTGACTACAACATTTTAGCAACTCTTACCTCAATGACAAATCGACAACTGTGTTGCTGTTTAAATAAATGTTCTGTTAATTAATTTTATAGCAGAAAAATATGATGAACATTCAAGTAGTAACGAGAGACAAACACTTCCATTATATTTATTGGAAATAGAAGGTCAATTGGTAAATCTGGTATTTACTTGGAAATGCAAATCGGATAAAACTGAATTTTATATTAATAAAATATTTTACAAATATAGCTGGTAAATCATTTAACTAGATTTTGGTTATATAATGACTAGACTCTGCCTGCAATATAACCAGGCGATGACCAAATTATCAATAGACTATGTAGGACTTAAATTGACTAACACTAGAATACACCACAACTAAACTAAACTATTTACTAGAAACCTAGCAAAAAATACTGCTTCGTCGTATGCAGGTTTGTAAAGGAAAGACGAGTTGCTATCGCTTACTAACCGCCTTACGTATGACATGATATTTGTATGCCATGTCACACTTAGTAGCATTTCCTTTTAAGCGCTCAATGCAGCGCAGAATATCTGTTCTAAAATCATACGGTATTAAGTTCGTAACTCGTCGTAACTCCTAGTAAATTCGAAATTTCTTTATCTCTGCCTTACAGTTGTGCTTTTTAGTATGCACTACTGTAAGGAGAAATATAAAAAATTCGTTGTTTTTTGAAAACTTAACATTTTATGTCATACAAAATTGCATTTATTTAGACAAAATATGTTTGCTTACTGTCAAGAGATTTTGTATGGCAGGAAAATATTTTACTGCTTTCAATTTTGTTATTCGATTTTGCTTTGAAAGTAATTCACATCAAATTTTAAGACTCTTACATATTTACTTTATATAAAGGTACCCAACCCTGGTTAAATGCCTAAAATTTATATAAAATTCTAAAAGTTATTGTAAAGCTCTGTAAAAGACAGACAGGAAATGAGTTACTTATTATTTGAAAACAGCGCCATCTGCTGCGCAAAATTACTTAAAATATACTGATTTCAAAATTAAACGATGCCTTAAAGTATGCAGTACCTTTAAATTGGTAAAAAAAATCGGCGTATTTTCAGTGCTTTTTCTCCACTTTCTCTTGAAAAAAACTAGATTATGACTATACAGTGAATATACTAAGAGACTATAACTTGATTATGACTAAATGTTGACAAGACTATAAAAAGACTAAAAATTGACTATGATTAGACAATCACTAGATTATAACTAGACTATAAATAGGCTATGGCTAGACTGAAATTTCAGTAAAAATGCCAATACTATGACTATACAATGACCAGACTGTGATTAAAATATGATTAGACTATCACTAGACTATAACTGGACTATAACTGACTGGGATAATATGTGAATACTGGACTATGATTATACTATTACAATGGCTAGATTATGACTAGAGTATGACTATGATGAGGCTATGATTAGACTATCTCTAGACTATAAATGATTATGGCTGTGATAAAATGTGAATATAATATGACTGGGCTATGGTTATACTATTAGACTATGGACTATAACTGGACTATAGCTAGACAAAGTAGTGACTGGACTATGGCTATACTATTACAATGGCTAGACTATGACTAGAGTACGACTAGACCTATCACTAGTCTATGACTATATTATATTAGGCTATGACTAGGCGAGAATAAAATAGAATATACTATGACTAAACTGTGACAAAAGATTAGATTAGATCATAACTAGACCATTACTCCGCTTAGACCATTATGACTATAGTATGGCTAGAATATACATAAGTATGTATACAATAACATGAAGATGACTAGACATAATAAGGCATAGTCCAAAATGCATAGACAGTGGCTAGACTATTACTATTATGACTCGACTATGTATGGTATATAGTACTATTATGGACAGACTATGTCTGGACTATGACTTGACTATGTCTAGATTATGACTAGGCTTTGAATAGACTATAACAGACTATGACTTTTACTAGACTATAAAAGTCTATCACTGAACTATGACTTTGACTATACTATAACTAGACTGTGATTAAATAATAACTATATTATGACTAGACTTTAACTAAGCTAAAATATGCCTAGAGACTATGGCTATACTATAACTAAACAATGGCTAGACAATAACCAGACTACGGCTAGACTATCATTAAACTATAACTACACTATAGCTAAATTATGACTAGGCTACTATGGATATACTGCGACAATGGCTGGACTATGACAAGAATATCAGTAGACTATCACTAGACTGCAACTAGACTAGGCTAGACTATGACTAAACTATGTCTAGATAAGTGCAATAAGCCTAAACTATGATGAGACTATGAGTGATATTAGACCATTACTATTGTGACTAAAACGTGTGCATACTATAACATGACTATAGCTAGACTATGACTAGACATGATTAGATTTGACTCGACACTGTCTAGAGTATGACTAGACTATGACTATTACTGTTATAATTATATTTTGGCTAGACTATGTGTAAATTATAACACTATTATGGCTTAACTATGAGTAGAATAGCACTCGACTACGTCATTACTAAACTATAATTAGTCTATGACTAGGCTATTGCTAAATATACATGATTAGATATTACTCGACTATGCTTCGACTATGGCTATGATAAGGGTTTCAATACTATGGCTATACTATGACTACACTGTTCATAGATTAAAACACTATTATGGCTTGACTATGACTATACTATTATTAGACTATGACTAAACTATAAGCAGACTATTAGGAGGCTATGGCTAGAATATAATAGATAACGGCTTGACTATGACTTTAATATGACTAGACTATATATATTGTCTAGACTATGGCTAGAATATGACTAGTCTCTGACTGAATTTTTACTAGATGACCAGGTGATTACGACGCTATAGCTAAGGTAAGAACAAAATTTGACTTCGAACACTAAAACTAGAATTTAATAAAAAACAAAATTTGTTTAAATTTGGTCGATAATAGTATTCTATAACCTAATTTAAAATTAAAACTTTTCAATTGAATTGTCAATTTATTGATACAAGTTCCTTTTATAATGTTTTAATTACAAATTCATCCATTTGCATAGTTGAGTAGCATTTCGCTTATTTAACATACATATGTTGTAATTACCTGAAAGGCTTAACTAATTTCAAATTCACATCATACCTAATATCCTCAATACAAACATTCATAATTGCGGCTCATATGTGTCATAGAAATCAAACTGATGTTTACATTAGCATGCAATATTTAGACCCCAATCCAAGTTGCAATATTAAAATCTATATGCTCGAAGGTAATCACTATATTGACAGCACATGTTGCAATATTGTTTAAAGTGCTTTAAAAAAAAAAAAAATTTGTTTTTAATGAGAAGCTTTAAAAAAAAACAAATAATTAGCAGTAGAAGACATTTTTAATCATTAACTGAATAAAATTACGAAAATAGAAATAAAGAGCCAGAGTACGTCTTATAAGATTAAAATCATATTACGCCAATGGATTCGTGTCCATGTTGTTTGTATGTGAGACTTAAACTTTTTTATTAAAAAAAAAAAAAGTTCGTTAAGTCTAACGACTTAACCCATTACTTACCAGAAATTTTAACTTTGGAATTTTTTAATAAAATTTTCAGAAACGTTTAATAGGAACATACGCTGGTACTGTTAATAGTTTCTCATATTTGCTGCTTAGTTATAAATAAAACAACATTAGTAAAAAAGCAAGTTTATATTTTTTATATTTCAATTAATTGTTATAAAAAAAGTAATTTATGAAATTATTCAATTCTTGGTTTTTTGGTAGAATGTGTGGCACGTCGTTTTAAATAAAAAGGTTTGTCTTCATGAAATAATTTGAAGCAATTCTCTGAGTGAAGGTGAACATTACACTTTTCACACTTAAATATTGTGGCTTTTGGTGTGCAAACAATGCAACGACGATCACTGCTTTTTAGAGGAACATGCAAGCCATCTACTCTCGGAAGATTGTCTTGCTTATAATCTATGTCTGAGTCCTCATTAGGTGATAGTTCGTCCATTGCATCATTCGACGAAAGCAATAGAGATTTTGTTACAGAATTTTTGAAGTCAAGCTGTGACAAAGGCTTCGCATTTTTCGAAGTTTCAAAAAAACAATGCAGCTTCCAAGCATTGACGACAGCGCTATCTAAACATTGAACCCAGAGAGGCCACCACCACTTTTTGCCTCGAATGCCAATGCGGTAATTGGAAACAGCATTGTCGTGTAAGTCCACACCGCCCATATACTTATTATAATTGTTGAAGGCGAGAGGTTGTTGAACACCAACTTTTTTCTTTTTCTCCTTGCTATATCGTTGAACTGTGGCCAATGGATTGATGGTGTCATAATTAGTTGCTAAAGTTGCCGAAGTAGGGAACCATCGTCTCGTCAATGGATAAATGTTCCACAAAAATACCAAACTGCATAAAACGTTTATTGAGCATGTCAAACAACGGCCGCACCTTCGCATACTTATCAGCGACATCCAAAGCGTAATTATTAGCGATATGGAAGTTCGCTTTCAATTTCGTAAACTTATTCCGAGACATTGTTTGTCGAATCAATGGAATACCGAACGCTGGATCTATGATCCAATATAAATTGGCGTGGGGGACATTGTGATATCCAGAAAACAAAAGAATTCCAATGAAACGTAGCATATGATATTTGTCACATATTTGGCTGATATTATTTTAAGCAGCATATCGATTTGTTTCATCTACGTGCAATGTCATTATTTCATCGTCAAAAAACAATCTAAATATTTCAAATGGGGATTTCTCGCTTATAGCTTGGAGCAGTGGCTCTTGCTTTTTCTTTTTCAATGGCTCGTGTTCGGGCTGAATATTGTAGAAAGTTGGCTTAGTTTTTTTCCAACCCGGTTTGAAATCAGTCACTGGACGATATGCATATTTGGGTTGCTCCTTTGACGTTGATTGTGTAGCTCTCTCCTGTTGGTTTTCAACATATGGAGAACCATAGTCTTTAGAAGCAGATGTGTAAATGACTTCAATTGTGCCTACAAAAGCACGCAATTACCAACCTGATTCAAAAAGAAATTGAAGAAAAATAATACCTGATACCTCGGAGAAAGGATTTTCATCGCATGTAATATTCGTTGATATAATATATCATTATAAAATTAATTTAAAAAAAGTCTACTCTTAGACACTTTATAAATCACATCCAATGGAGGAATGGGAACCTTGCGAAAATATACCGAAAACAATTTGTTATTTGTAAGACCTCAAACTTTAATATAAATACCCCAAATATGTAATTATATAAGCTCTTCTGTATTTTATTTAACTCAAAGTTGGGAAAGTGCTAAACGTGTGTTCAAACACACGCAGGTAAGTAATGGGTTAACTATTTATTTTCTCATTTCTTTGCGTTGTATATAGTTTTATTTTTCTTCGTGATTTTACTTCAAACTAAAGTTTTTTTTTTTTCATTCATAAAAACTTTTGTTATAAGTTTCCTCATCCTGAGCCCTTCAATCCTCACATTTATCCAAGTTTTATGTTATTTTTCTAAAAGATTTTCTTCATTTTGTTTGGTAAAGTTTTCGAGATTCCCCGAGAACATTTCGTCATATTAAATGTAAGGCAAAATGCAAAAGATAAAAAGGAGAAAAAGGAAAATACTAAAAACAAGGACTAACTTTCGTGGGCACAAGTTAAAAATAAGATTAAACCTCTGTTGCTAATTGCACGTGGCGCTAAAATGCCATGATAACAGCTTGTGTCTATAGAATGAACAAGTAGAATAAATACAAGAAGCAAACAGCAAAAAAGAATTAACGAAATAAAATGCACAAAAAAAAACCCAATTATACAGCTGGACATAATAAATTTAAACCCGCAATAGTGATAAGAGACGTAGTTGTAAAAGGCACACTGTACCCGTTAATATACATACATATAAACAATAGTTTTATTTATAGAAAATATTTTCGATAATTATCGAAAAAAAATTTTTTTGAAAAAGCACAAATCCCATAGTGACTTCGATAAATGTGTTTAGAATATTTTTTGTAAACAATTTTTTCAAGTAACGATAATTTTTTTATAAATTTATAAAATATATAATATAATTTTTAAATAATTTTCTGTTATTAAAAAAAAACTTCCATAGTTTTAGAAAAACTTTATTTAATTTTTTTTTTTAAATTTTTATCGTATAGTATTTTTTTATAGAAAATTTTATCGAAAAGAAAATAGAATAGAAATTTGTTTCTCGCATAACTTTTTTTATAGAAATTTTTCCAATTGTTATCGCATAATTTTTTTTTTAAATTTTTTCGATTAATATCGCATAATTTTTTTTATAGAATATTTTTTGATTGTTATCGATCTCATAACTTTCTTTATAGAAAATTTACCATTTGTTACCACTTCATTTTCTTTTATAGAGAGTTTTTCGATTTTAATTGCATAATTTATATTTTCAAAAAAAAAAAATTTTGGATTTTTATCGCCTAAATTTCTTCTATAAAAAATTATTCAATCGTTATCGATATTACTAAAAATTTTTGGATGTTATTGCATAATCTTTTATAAGAAATTTTTAGTTTGTTATCGCATAATTTTCTGATATAAAAAATTATTCGATCGTCATCCAGTTTTCTTATATAGAAAAATTTTCGATTGTTATCTCATAACATAATTTTCTTTTATATAAAAGTTTTCGATTGTTATCGCATAATTTTCTTTCATAGAAAGTTTTTCGATTGCTATCGCATAAATTTCTTTTATGAAAGGTTTTTCGACTGCTATCGCATAATTTTTTTATAGAAAATTTTTCGATGGTTATCGCATAATTTTCTTTTACAGAAATTTTTTCGATTATTCTCGCATAATTTTCTTTTTTAGAAAAGTTTTCAATTGTTACCGCATAACTTGTATCTATAGAAACTTTTTTTAATGTTATTGCATAATTTTCGTTTATAGAAAAGTTTTCGATGGTTATCGCATAATTTTCTTTCATAGAAAGTTTTTCGATTGCTATCGCTTAAATTTCTTTTATGAGAAATTTTTCAATCGTTATCGCATAAGTGTCTCTTATAGAAAATTTTTCGAATTTTGTCGCATTATTTTCTTTTATAAAAAAATTTTCGATTGGTTTTGCATAAATTTTTTTACTAACTAAGTTAATTTTAAATTTAAATTTTAATTTGTATTTAAATTTTTTGATAACTTTATTGATTTCTTTATTAAGAAAAGAAAAAAATCTTTAAAAAGTAATCGTTAACTAAGTTAATGTTAAATTGTAAATAATTTTTAAATTTAAATTGTATTTAAGTTTTTTGATAACTTTATGGACTTTTTTATTAGGAAAAAATTTTTTTAAGAAGTTATCGATAACTAAGATAATTTAAAATTTAAAATTAACTTTTAAACTTAAATTGTATTTAAATTTTTAATAACTTTATTGACTTTTAATTAAAATTTTTTTTTAAAGTGATCGATAACTAAGTTAATTTTAAATTTAAAGTAAAATTTTAAATTTAAATTGTATTTGAATTTTTTGATAACTTTATTGATTTTTTTATTAAGAAAACAATTTCGTTATAAAGTTATCGATAACTAAGTTAATTTTCAATTTAATTTTTTTTATAACTTTATTAAATTTTTCATTAGAGAACGTACAACTTAGTTATCGATATCTTTTTTATAACATTTATTTTCGTAATCAAATATTTTACTTTCCCAGAACCTTTGGTGAAATATAATTTTTGATATTTATCTATGATATTTTAGGCTAGAAAATTGTTCTAATAATTAACAATAATAATTTAAAAACGCAAAAATATTAATTTAAAAACTCAATTTCTAATTGAAATCTAATTGAGTTTTTTTTTAATATACCTACGTTACTGAGAGTACTTTTCCCCGCTAGAAAATTTGAATGAACAACTTTAAAATTGTGGTTGTATGTATGTGGTGCAGAAAGAGAACATAACAAATATACTAAATTGTGTGTTTGTAAATCTAGTTGTTGCGGTTGTAGTTAACTACGTTGCACAAACACTTGAACACACCTGCAACCATTCACTATCTACTACATTCGTGTCGTATAAAATGGAGTAGAAAATTTTATGATGACAGCTGTTGTTGGTCTTGTTGTTGTTATTTCGCTGTCGTACAATTTGAATGCATTACTAGGATGTTGTTGCTGCTTTTTGTTTCGTTGTCACCTCTGCATTGAGAAGTATTCTCTTTTAGGAGTGGGAATAAATTTAAGTTAAAATGGACAAGTTAATGGAATTAGACGACGAATAAGGATACAAATTTCGTTTTATAAAATCCATAAAATTATAGCATGAATATAATATGAGTAACTAGGTGTATAGTCAGTGTTGAATCTCGTGTAATTTATATTTCAGGGGAAAAAACAATATGAATTAAGAAGTTTTTTTTTATTAAAATGGAAAGTTAAATTGTTTGGGAGCAGCTTTTTGGGAAGTAATTGATATTTCAATTAAAAAAAAAAAATTATATTTCGTCATGGAAAATGCAAACTTCCTTATTTTCCTACGAGAGATAGGATAGGATTAGATAGGGAGTTTAGAATGATGGTATTGTATAGGTTTATAATTTTAAAAATTGTTATATTTTAGCATACATTTAGGCAGTTAGAAAAACAATTATTTAAAGTATTCAAATTAAAACTTTTTAAAATTTTTTTTACTTTTTCTTTCATATAAAGATATTTTAATCTTTTATAACTATATTTATATACATATTTATATATTTATTTATTTATATATTTATATATTTAAATATTTAATTTATTGCTATACCTTTTTTATTTTTGTATGATTTTTTGTTAAATCGTTTACTTTATGCATCATTAAGATGTTTGACCTGTCGTGCATGACATTAATTCTAATTAACTTTTATTACTTTTTTTTGGTAATATAAAAAACGTTTTACAGAAAATTGGTTTTCCAACACATTCCTTGCACGAAGAACACATTTAGTAATGCATACACTAGTGGTCATAGGTATAGGATGGTTTTTCTAGTTAAATCTTTCACGCGCTTCATTTTTATTGCTCGGACATTCATTTACCGGTACAAAAACTGGATCATAAAAAGTCCATTTGCACAATTAAGGAAATTTAGGTTTGTCTGAAAGGTGCTTTAGGGTGTTGGCAGAGAAGATGGTAAATAAGTAGCATAATTTCAGGGGTACTTATATACTTCCAGTGTGTTGTAAAATTAAAAGCACAAGGTAAAACAAAATTGAAGTTTAAATATGAGTTGGTTGCCATTTTTTGGAAATCAAAAATGGACCATATTTTTTTGAAAAAAATTCTTTGAAGGTACATTTACTTTAAGACGGACATTTGTTTTTCGTATTAAAACCAGTTATCATGTTGCTCGAAAAAAAAAAACTATAATGATCTAATTTGGTAAAAAATATTTTTTTCAATTTTGCTTTAAAAGCAATCCACACCAAAAACCCTTACGTTTTAGTGCCGTCTTAAACTATGCCTCACTTATGGTTATGTATTTAGTTTATAAAACAGCGCCATCTGTTAGTGCTTACTGCTAAAGTTATGGTTTATAAATTTATTTTACTACTAAAATAACTCCGTACTTTCACTTCTTTTTCTTTACTTTCTCTTGAAAATAAGATATTTTTGCGGAAAAAAAGTATCCTATATTGGGTTCAGGATACTAAGGTACCTGTTCAAAAAATAAATTTTTTTTTAATAAAAAACCCTTTTTATGAATTTAACCCTTTTTTATGAATTTTATTAGTGATCACAGATTTTTGTCCTTTTGGCTGTAGGACGCTTGGTTTAGCTAGAAAATGAGTTTTTAGTTTTTCATATAAAAAATGGATTTTTTTTTAATAAAAACCCTTTTTTTTGAATTTTATTAGTGATCACAGATTTTTGTCCTTTTGGCTGTAGGACGCTTGGTTTAGCTAGAAAATGAGTTTTTAGTTTTTCATATAAAAAATAGATTTTTTTATAAAAAACCCTTTTTTATGAATTTTATTAGTGATCACAGATTTTTGTCCTTTTGGCTGTAGGACGCTTGGTTTAGCTAGAAAATGAGTTTTTAGTTTTTCATATACAAAATAGATTTTTTTATAAAAAACCCTTTTTTATGAATTTTATTAGTGATCACAGATTTTTGTCTTTTTGGCTGTAGGACGCTTGGTTTAGCTAGAAAATGAGTTTTTAGTTTTTCATATAAAAAATAGATTTTTTTTATAAAAAAAACCCTTTTTTATGAATTTTATTAGTGATCACAGATTTTTGTCCTTTTGGCTGTAGGAAGCTTGGTTTAGCTAGAAAATGAGTTTTTAGTTTTTCATATAAAAAATAGATTTTTTTTATAAAAAACCCTGTTTTATGAATTTTATTAGTGATCACAGATCTTTGTCCTTTTGGCTGTAGGACGCTTGGTTTAGCTAGAAAATGAGTTTTTAGTTTTTCATATAAAAAATAGATTTTTTTTATAAAAAACCCTTTTTTATGAATTTTATTAGTGATCACAGATTTTTGTCCTTTTGGCTGTAGGACGCTTGGTTTGGCTAGAAAATGAGTTTTTAGTTTTTCATATAAAAAATAGATTTTTTTTATAAAATAACCCTTTTTTATGAATTTTATTAGTGATCACAGATTTGTGTCCTTTTGGCTGTAGGACGCTTGGTTTAGCTAGAAAATGAGTTTTTAGTTTTTCATATAAAAAATAGATTTTTTTTTATAAAAAAACCCTTTTTTATGAATTTTATTAGTGATCACAGATTTTTGTCCTTTTGGCTGTAGGACGCTTGGTTTAGCTAGAAAATGAGTTTTTAGTTTTTCATATAAAAAATAGATTTTTTTTATTAAAAAACCTTTTTTATGAATTTTATTAGTGATCACAGATTTTTGTCCTTTTGGCTGTAGGACGCTTGGTTTAGCTAGAAAATGAGTTTTTAGTTTTTCATATAAAAAATAGATTTTTTTTTATAAAAAAACCCTTTTTTATGAATTTTATTAGTGATCACAGATTTTTGTCCTTTTGGCTGTAGGAAGCTTGGTTTAGCTAGAAAATGAGTTTTTAGTTTTTCATATAAAAAATAGATTTTTTTATAAAAAACCCTGTTTTATGAATTTTATTAGTGATCACAGATTTTTGTCCTTTTGGCTGTAGGACGCTTGGTTTAGCTAGAAAATGAGTTTTTAGTTTTTCATATAAAAAATAGATTTTTTATAAAAAACCCTGTTTTATGAATTTTATTAGTGATCACAGATTTTTGTCCCTTTGGCTGTAGGACGCTTGGTTTAGCTAGAAAATTAGTTTTTAGTTTTTCATATAAAAAATAGATTTTTTTTATAAAAAACCCTTTTTTATGAATTTTATTAGTGATCACAAATTTTTGTCCTTTTGGCTGTAGGACGCTTGGTTTAGCTAGAAAATGAGTTTTTAGTTTTTCATATAAAAAATAAATTTTTTTAAAAAACCCTGTTTTATGAATTTTATTAGTGATCACAGATTTTTGTCCTTTTGGCTGTAGGACGCTTGGTTTAGCTAGAAAATGAGTTTTTAGTTTTTCATATAAAAAATAGATTTTTTTTATAAAAAACTCTTTTTTATGAATTTTATTAGTGATCACAGATTTTTGTCCTTTTGGCTGTAGGACGCTTGGTTTAGCTAGAAAATTAGTTTTTAGTTTTTCATATAAAAAATAGATTTTTTTTATAAAAAACCCTTTTTTATGAATTTTATTAGTGATCACAGATTTTTGTCCTTTTGGCTGTAGGACGCTTGGTTTAGCTAGAAAATGAGTTTTTAGTTTTTCATATAAAAAATAGATTTTTTTATAAAAAACCCTTTTTTATGAATTTTATTAGTGATCACAGATTTTTGTCCTTTTGGCTGTAGGACGCTTGGTTTAGCTAGAAAATGAGTTTTTAGTTTTTCATATAAAAAATAGATTTTTTTTATAAAAAAACCCTTTTTTATGAATTTTATTAGTGATCACAGATTTTTGTCCTTTTGGCTGTAGGAAGCTTGGTTTAGCTAGAAAATGAGTTTTTAGTTTTTCATATAAAAAATAGATTTTTTTATAAAAAACCCTGTTTTATGAATTTTATTAGTGATCACAGATTTTTGTCCTTTTGGCTGTAGGACGCTTGGTTTAGCTAGAAAATGAGTTTTTAGTTTTTCATATAAAAAATAGATTTTTTTTTATAAAAAAACCCTTTTTTATGAATTTTATTAGTGATCACAGATTTTTGTCCTTTTGGCTGTAGGAAGCTTGGTTTAGCTAGAAAATGAGTTTTTAGTTTTTCATATAAAAAATAGATTTTTTTATAAAAAACCCTGTTTTATGAATTTTATTAGTGATCACAGATTTTTGTCCTTTTGGCTGTAGGACGCTTGGTTTAGCTAGAAAATGAGTTTTTAGTTTTTCATATAAAAAATAGATTTTTTATAAAAAACCCTGTTTTATGAATTTTATTAGTGATCACAGATTTTTGTCCCTTTGGCTGTAGGACGCTTGGTTTAGCTAGAAAATTAGTTTTTAGTTTTTCATATAAAAAATAGATTTTTTTTATAAAAAACCCTTTTTTATGAATTTTATTAGTGATCACAAATTTTTGTCCTTTTGGCTGTAGGACGCTTGGTTTAGCTAGAAAATGAGTTTTTAGTTTTTCATATAAAAAATAGATTTTTTTTAAAAAACCCTGTTTTATGAATTTTATTAGTGATCACAGATTTTTGTCCTTTTGGCTGTAGGACGCTTGGTTTAGCTAGAAAATGAGTTTTTAGTTTTTCATATAAAAAATAGATTTTTTTTATAAAAAACTCTTTTTTATGAATTTTATTAGTGATCACAGATTTTTGTCCTTTTGGCTGTAGGACGCTTGGTTTAGCTAGAAAATTAGTTTTTAGTTTTTCATATAAAAAATAGATTTTTTTTATAAAAAACCCTTTTTTATGAATTTTATTAGTGATCACAGATTTTTGTCCTTTTGGCTGTAGGACGCTTGGTTTAGCTAGAAAATGAGTTTTTAGTTTTTCATATAAAAAATAGATTTTTTTATAAAAAACCCTTTTTTATGAATTTTATTAGTGATCACAGATTTTTGTCCTTTTGGCTGTAGGACGCTTGGTTTAGCTAGAAAATGAGTTTTTAGTTTTTCATATAAAAAATAGATTTTTTTTATAAAAAAACCCTTTTTTATGAATTTTATTAGTGATCACAGATTTTTGTCCTTTTGGCTGTAGGAAGCTTGGTTTAGCTAGAAAATGAGTTTTTAGTTTTTCATATAAAAAATAGATTTTTTTATAAAAAACCCTGTTTTATGAATTTTATTAGTGATCACAGATTTTTGTCCTTTTGGCTGTAGGACGCTTGGTTTAGCTAGAAAATGAGTTTTTAGTTTTTCATATAAAAAATAGATTTTTTTTATAAAAAACCCTTTTTTATGAATTTTTTTAGTGATCACAGATTTTTATCCTTTTGGCTGTAGGACGCTTGGTTTAGCTAGAAAATGAGTTTTTAGTTTATGAATTTTATTAGTGATCACAGATTTTTGTCCTTTTGGCTGTAGGACGCTTGGTTTAGCTAGAAAATGAGTTTTTAGTTTTTCATATAAAAAATAGATTTTTTTATAAAAAACCCTTTTTTATGAATTTTATTAGTGATCACAGATTTTTGTCCTTTTGGCTGTAGGACGCTTGGTTTAGCTAGAAAATGAGTTTTTAGTGTTTCATATAAAAAATAGATTTTTTTTATAAAAAACCCTTTTTTATGAATTTTATTAGTGATCACAGATTTTTGTCCTTTTGGCTGTAGGACGCTTGGTTTAGCTAGAAAATGAGTTTTTAGTTTTTCATATAAAAAATAGATTTTTTTTATAAAAAACCCTTTTTTATGAATTTTATTAGTGATCACAGATTTTTGTCCTTTTGGCTGTAGGACGCTTGGTTTAGCTAGAAAATGAGTTTTTAGTTTTTCATATAAAAAATAGATTTTTTTTTATAAAAAACCCTTTTTTATGAATTTTATTAGTGATCACAGATTTTTGTCCTTTTGGCTCTAGGACGCTTGGTTTAGCTAGAAACTGAGTTTTTAATTTTTCATATAAAAAATGGAATTTTTTTTAATAAAAACCCTTTTTTATGAATTTTATTAGTGATTACAGATTTTTGTCCTTTTGGCTGTAGGACGCTTGGTTTAGCTAGAAAATGAGTTTTTAGTTTTTCATATAAAAAATAGATTTTTTATAAAAAACCGTTTTTATGAATTTTATTAGTGATCACAGATTTTTGTCCTTTTGGCTGTAGGACGCTTGGTTTAGCTAGAAAATGAGTTTTTAGTTTTTCATATAAAAAATAGATTTTTTTTTATAAAAAACCCTTTTTTATGAATTTTATTAGTGACCACAGATTTTTGTCCTTTTGGCTGTAGGACGCTTGGTTTAGCTAGAAAATGAGTTTTTAGTTTTTCATATAAAAAATAGATTTTTTTATAAAAAACCCTGTTTTATGAATTTTATTAGTGATCACAGATTTTTGTCCTTTTGGCTGTAGGACGCTTGGTTTAGCTAGAAAATGAGTTTTTAGTTTTTCATATAAAAAATAGATTTTTTTTATAAAAAACCCTTTTTTATGAATTTTATTAGTGATCACAGCTTTTTGTCCTTTTGGCTGTAGGACGCTTGGTTTAGCTAGAAAATGAGTTTTTAGTTTTTCATATAAAAAATAGATTTTTTTATAAAAAACCCTTTTTTATGAATTTTATTAGTGATCACAGATTTTTGTCCTTTTGGCTGTAGGACGCTTGGTTTAGCTAGAAAATGAGTTTTTAGTTTTTCATATAAAAAATAGATTTTTTTTATAAAAAAAACCCTTTTTGATGAATTTTATTAGTGATCACAGATTTTTGTCCTTTTGGCTGTAGGAAGCTTGGTTTAGCTAGAAAATGAGTTTTTAGTTTTTCATATAAAAAATAGATTTTTTTATAAAAAACCCTGTTTTATGAATTTTATTAGTGATCACAGATTTTTGTCCTTTTGGCTGTAGGACGCTTGGTTTAGCTAGAAAATGAGTTTTTAGTTTTTCATATAAAAAATAGATTTTTTTTATAAAAAACCCTTTTTTATGAATTTTTTTAGTGATCACAGATTTTTGTCCTTTTGGCTGTAGGACGCTTGGTTTAGCTAGAAAATGAGTTTTTAGTTTTTCATATAAAAAATAGATTTTTTTATAAAAAACCCTTTTTTATGAATTTTATTAGTGATCACAGATTTTTGTCCTTTTGGCTGTAGGACGCTTGGTTTAGCTAGAAAATGAGTTTTTAGTTTTTCATATAAAAAATAGATTTTTTTATAAAAAACCCTGTTTTATGAATTTTATTAGTGACCACAGATTTTTGTCCTTTTGGCTGTAGGACGCTTGGTTTAGCTAGAAAATGAGTTTTTAGTTTTTCATATAAAAAATAGATTTTTTTATAAAAAACCCTGTTTTATGAATTTTATTAGTGATCACAGATTTTTGTCCTTTTGGCTGTAGGACGCTTGGTTTAGCTAGAAAATGAGTTTTTAGTTTTTCATATAAAAAATAGATTTTTTTTATAAAAAACCCTTTTTTATGAATTTTATTAGTGATCACAGCTTTTTGTCCTTTTGGCTGTAGGACGCTTGGTTTAGCTAGAAAATGAGTTTTTAGTTTTTCATATAAAAAATAGATTTTTTTATAAAAAACCCTTTTTTATGAATTTTATTAGTGATCACAGATTTTTGTCCTTTTGGCTGTAGGACGCTTGGTTTAGCTAGAAAATGAGTTTTTAGTTTTTCATATAAAAAATAGATTTTTTTTATAAAAAAAACCCTTTTTGATGAATTTTATTAGTGATCACAGATTTTTGTCCTTTTGGCTGTAGGAAGCTTGGTTTAGCTAGAAAATGAGTTTTTAGTTTTTCATATAAAAAATAGATTTTTTTATAAAAAACCCTGTTTTATGAATTTTATTAGTGATCACAGATTTTTGTCCTTTTGGCTGTAGGACGCTTGGTTTAGCTAGAAAATGAGTTTTTAGTTTTTCATATAAAAAATAGATTTTTTTATAAAAAACCCTTTTTTATGAATTTTATTAGTGATCACAGATTTTTGTCCTTTTGGCTGTAGGACGCTTGGTTTAGCTAGAAAATGAGTTTTTAGTGTTTCATATAAAAAATAGATTTTTTTTATAAAAAACCCTTTTTTATGAATTTTATTAGTGATCACAGATTTTTGTCCTTTTGGCTGTAGGACGCTTGGTTTAGCTAGAAAATGAGTTTTTAGTTTTTCATATAAAAAATAGATTTTTTTATAAAAAACCCTTTTTTATGAATTTTATTAGTGATCACAGATTTTTGTCCTTTTGGCTGTAGGACGCTTGGTTTAGCTAGAAAATGAGTTTTTAGTTTTTCATATAAAAAATAGATTTTTTTATAAAAAACCCTGTTTTATGAATTTTATTAGTGATCACAGATTTTTGTCCTTTTGGCTGTAGGACGCTTGGTTTAGCTAGAAAATGAGTTTTTAGTTTTTCATATAAAAAATAGATTTTTTTTATAAAAAACCCTTTTTTATGAATTTTATTAGTGATCACAGATTTTTGTCCTTTTGGCTGTAGGACGCTTGGTTTAGCTAGAAAATGAGTTTTTAGTTTTTCATATAAAAAATAGATTTTTTTTTATAAAAAACCCTTTTTTATGAATTTTATTAGTGATCACAGATTTTTGTCCTTTTGGCTCTAGGACGCTTGGATTAGCTAGAAAATGAGTTTTTAGTTTTTCATATAAAAACTGGAATTTTTTTAATAAAAACCCTTTTTTATGAATTTTATTAGTGATTACAGATTTTTGTCCTTTTGGCTGTAGGACGCTTGGTTTAGCTAGAAAATGAGTTTTTAGTTTTTCATATAAAAAATAGATTTTTTTTTATAAAAAACCCTTTTTTATGAATTTTATTAGTGACCACAGATTTTTGTCCTTTTGGCTGTAGGACGCTTGGTTTAGCTAGAAAATGAGTTTTTAGTTTTTCATATAAAAAATAGATTTTTTTATAAAAAACCCTGTTTTATGAATTTTATTAGTGATCACAGATTTTTGTCCTTTTGGCTGTAGGACGCTTGGTTTAGCTAGAAAATGAGTTTTTAGTTTTTCATATAAAAAATAGATTTTTTTTTATAAAAAACCCTTTTTTATGAATTTTATTAGTGATCACAGATTTTTGTCCTTTTGGCTGTAGGACGCTTGGTTTAGCTAGAAAATGAGTTTTTAGTTTTTCATATAAAAAATAGATTTTTTTTATAAAAAAACCCTTTTTTATGAATTTTATTAGTGATCACAGATTTTTGTCCTTTTGGCTGTAGGACGCTTGGTTTAGCTAGAAAATTAGTTTTTAGTTTTTCATATAAAAAATAGATTTTTTTTTATAAAAAAACCCTTTTTTATGAATTTTATTAGTGATCACAGATTTTTGTCCTTTTGGCTGTAGGACGCTTGGTTTAGCTAGAAAATGAGTTTTTAGTTTTTCATATAAAAAATAGATTTTTTTTATAAAAAACCCTTTTTTATGAATTTTATTAGTGATCACAGATTTTTGTCCTTTTGGCTGTAGGACGCTTGGTTTGGCTAGAAAATGAGTTTTTAGTTTTTCATATAAAAAATAGATTTTTTTTATAAAAAAACCCTTTTTTATGAATTTTATTAGTGATCACAGATTTTTGTCCTTTTGGCTGTAGGACGCTTGGTTTAGCTAGAAAATGAGTTTTTAGTTTTTCATATAAAAAATAGATTTTTTTTATTAAAAAACCTTTTTTATGAATTTTATTAGTGATCACAGATTTTTGTCCTTTTGGCTGTAGGACGCTTGGTTTAGCTAGAAAATGAGTTTTTAGTTTTTCATATAAAAAATAGATTTTTTTTTATAAAAAAACCCTTTTTTATGAATTTTATTAGTGATCACAGATTTTTGTCCTTTTGGCTGTAGGAAGCTTGGTTTAGCTAGAAAATGAGTTTTTAGTTTTTCATATAAAAAATAGATTTTTTTATAAAAAAACCTGTTTTATGAATTTTATTAGTGATCACAGATTTTTGTCCTTTTGGCTGTAGGACGCTTGGTTTAGCTAGAAAATGAGTTTTTAGTTTTTCATATAAAAAATAGATTTTTTTATAAAAAACCCTGTTTTATGAATTTTATTAGTGATCACAGATTTTTGTCCCTTTGGCTGTAGGACGCTTGGTTTAGCTAGAAAATTAGTTTTTAGTTTTTCATATAAAAAATAGATTTTTTTATAAAAAACCCTTTTTTATGAATTTTATTTGTGATCACAAATTTTTGTCCTTTTGGCTGTAGCTTGGTTTAGCTAGAAAATGAGTTTTTAGTTTTTCATATAAAAAATAGATTTTTTTATAAAAACCCCTTTTTTATGAATTTTATTAGTGATCACAGATTTTTGTCCTTTTGGCTGTAGGACGCTTGGTTTAGCTAGAAAATGAGTTTTTAGTTTTTCATATAAAAAATAGATTTTTTTTTAAAAAACCCTGTTTTATGAATTTTATTAGTGATCACAGATTTTTGTCCTTTTGGCTGTAGGACGCTTGGTTTAGCTAGAAAATTAGTTTTTAGTTTTTCATATAAAAAATAGATTTTTTTTATAAAAAACCCTTTTTTATGAATTTTATTAGTGATCACAGATTTTTGTCCTTTTGGCTGTAGGACGCTTGGTTTAGCTAGAAAATGAGTTTTTAGTTTTTCATATAAAAAATAGATTTTTTTATAAAAAAACCCTTTTTTTATGAATTTTATTAGTGATCACAGATTTTTGTCCTTTTGGCTGTAGGACGCTTGGTTTAGCTAGAAAATGAGTTTTTAATTTTTCATATAAAAAATAGATTTTTTTTGTAAAAAACCCTTTTTTATGAATTTTGTTAGTGATCACAGATTTTTGTCCTTTTGGCTGTAGGAAGCTTGGTTTAGCTAGAAAATGAGTTTTTAGTTTTTCATATAAAAAATAGATTTTTTTATAAAAAACCCTGTTTTATGAATTTTATTAGTGATCACAGATTTTTGTCCTTTTGGCTGTAGGACGCTTGGTTTAGCTAGAAAATGAGTTTTTAGTTTTTCATATAAAAAATAGATTTTTTTTATAAAAAACCCTTTTTTATGAATTTTTTTAGTGATCACAGATTTTTGTCCTTTTGGCTGTAGGACGCTTGGTTTAGCTAGAAAATGAGTTTTTAGTTTATGAATTTTATTAGTGATCACAGATTTTTGTCCTTTTGGCTGTAGGACGCTTGGTTTAGCTAGAAAATAAGTTTTTAGTGTTTCATATAAAAAATAGATTTTTTTTTATAAAAAACCCTTTTTTATGAATTTTATTAGTGATCACAGATTTTTGTCCTTTTGGCTGTAGGACGCTTGGTTTAGCTAGAAAATGAGTTTTTAGTTTTTCATATAAAAAATAGATTTTTTTTATAAAAAACCCTGTTTTATGAATTTTATTAGTGATCACAGATTTGTGTCCTCTTGGCTGTAGGACGCTTGGTTTAGCTAAAAAATGAGTTTTTAGTTTTTCATATAAAAAATAGATATTTTTTATAAAAAACCCTTTTTTGTGAATTTTATTAGTGATCACAGATTTTTGTCTTTTTGGCTGTAGAACGCTTGGTTTAGCTAGGAAATGAGTTTTTAGTTTTTCATATAAAAAATAGATTTTTTTTTATAAAAAACCCTTTTTTATGAATTTTATTAGTGATCACAGATTTTTGTCCTTTTGGCTGTAGGACGCTTGGTTTAGCTAGGAAATGAGTTTTTAGTTTTTCATATAAAAAATGGATTTTTTTAATAAAAACCCTTTTTTATGAATTTTATTAGTGATCACAGATTTTTGTCCTTTTGGCTGTAGGACGCTTGGTTTAGCTAGAAAATAAGTTTTTAGTTTTTCATATAAAAAATAGATATTTTTTTATAAAAAACCCTTTTTTATGAATTTTATTAGTGATCACAGATTTTTGTCCTTTTGGCTGTAGGACGCTTGGTTTAGCTAGGAAATGAGTTTTTAGTTTTTCATATAAAAAATAGATTTTTTTAATAAAAACCCTTTTTTAGGAATTTTATTAGTGATCACAGATTTTTGTCCTTTTGGCTCTAGGACGCTTGGTTTAGCTAGAAACTGAGTTTTTAGTTTTTCATATAAAAAATAGATTTTTTTTTATAAAAAACCCTTTTTTATGAATTTTATTAGTGATCACAGATTTTTGACCTTTTGGCTCTAGGACGCTTGGTTTAGCTAGAAACTGAGTTTTTAGTTTTTCATATAAAAAATAGATTTTTTTTATAAAAAACCCTTTTTTATGAATTTTATTAGTGATCACAGATTTTTGTCCTTTTGGCTGTAGGACGCTTGGTTTAGCTAGAAAATGAGTTTTTAGTTTTTCATATAAAAAATAGATTTTTTAAAAAAAAACCCTTTTTTATGAATTTTATTAGTGATCACAGATTTTTGTCCTTTTGGCTGTAGGACGCTTGGATTAGCTAGGAAATGAGTTTTTAGTTTTTCATATAAAAAATGGATTTTTTTAATAAAAACCCTTTTTTATGAATTTTATTAGTGATCACAGATTTTTGTCCTTTTGGCTGTAGGACGCTTGGTTTAGCTAGAAAATG
The DNA here is from genome assembly GCA_949628195.1 of Phasia obesa. NCBI lineage: Eukaryota > Metazoa > Arthropoda > Insecta > Diptera > Tachinidae > Phasia > Phasia obesa. The sequence goes on along the minus strand of OX451215.1, from coordinate 206,053,260 downwards.
AGTTTTTAGTTTTTCATATAAAAAATAGATTTTTTTTTTATAAAAAACCCTTTTTTATGAATTTTATTAGTGATCACAGATTTTTGTCCTTTTGGCTGTAGGACGCTTGGTTTGGCTAGAAAATGAGTTTTTAGTTTTTCATATAAAAAATAGATTTTTTTTATAAAAAAACCCTTTTTTATGAATTTTATTAGTGATCACAGATTTTTGTCCTTTTGGCTGTAGGACGCTTGGTTTAGCTAGAAAATGAGTTTTTAGTTTTTCATATAAAAAATAGATTTTTTTTATTAAAAAACCTTTTTTATGAATTTTATTAGTGATCACAGATTTTTGTCCTTTTGGCTGTAGGACGCTTGGTTTAGCTAGAAAATGAGTTTTTAGTTTTTCATATAAAAAATAGATTTTTTTTTTATAAAAAAACCCTTTTTTATGAATTTTATTAGTGATCACAGATTTTTGTCCTTTTGGCTGTAGGAAGCTTGGTTTAGCTAGAAAATGAGTTTTTAGTTTTTCATATAAAAAATAGATTTTTTTATAAAAAAACCTGTTTTATGAATTTTATTAGTGATCACAGATTTTTGTCCTTTTGGCTGTAGGACGCTTGGTTTAGCTAGAAAATGAGTTTTTAGTTTTTCATATAAAAAATAGATTTTTTTATAAAAAACCCTGTTTTATGAATTTTATTAGTGATCACAGATTTTTGTCCCTTTGGCTGTAGGACGCTTGGTTTAGCTAGAAAATTAGTTTTTAGTTTTCATATAAAAAATAGATTTTTTTATAAAAAACCCTTTTTTATGAATTTTATTTGTGATCACAAATTTTTGTCCTTTTGGCTGTAGCTTGGTTTAGCTAGAAAATGAGTTTTTAGTTTTTCATATAAAAAATAGATTTTTTTATAAAAACCCCTTTTTTATGAATTTTATTAGTGATCACAGATTTTTGTCCTTTTGGCTGTAGGACGCTTGGTTTAGCTAGAAAATGAGTTTTTAGTTTTTCATATAAAAAATAGATTTTTTTTTTTAAAAACCCTGTTTTATGAATTTTATTAGTGATCACAGATTTTTGTCCTTTTGGCTGTAGGACGCTTGGTTTAGCTAGAAAATGAGTTTTTAGTTTTTCATATAAAAAATAGATTTTTTTATAAAAAACCCTTTTTTTATGAATTTTATTAGTGATCACAGATTTTTGTCCTTTTGGCTGTAGGACGCTTGGTTTAGCTAGAAAATGAGTTTTTAATTTTTCATATAAAAAATAGATTTTTTTTGTAAAAAACCCTTTTTTATGAATTTTGTTAGTGATCACAGATTTTTGTCCTTTTGGCTGTAGGAAGCTTGGTTTAGCTAGAAAATGAGTTTTTAGTTTTTCATATAAAAAATAGATTTTTTTATAAAAAACCCTGTTTTATGAATTTTATTAGTGATCACAGATTTTTGTCCTTTTGGCTGTAGGACGCTTGGTTTAGCTAGAAAATGAGTTTTTAGTTTTTCATATAAAAAATAGATTTTTTTTATAAAAAACCCTTTTTTATGAATTTTTTTAGTGATCACAGATTTTTGTCCTTTTGGCTGTAGGACGCTTGGTTTAGCTAGAAAATGAGTTTTTAGTTTATGAATTTTATTAGTGATCACAGATTTTTGTCCTTTTGGCTGTAGGACGCTTGGTTTAGCTAGGAAATGAGTTTTTAGTTTTTCATATAAAAAATGGATTTTTTTAATAAAAACCCTTTTTTATGAATTTTATTAGTGATCACAGATTTTTGTCCTTTTGGCTGTAGGACGCTTGGTTTAGCTAGAAAATAAGTTTTTAGTTTTTCATATAAAAAATAGATTTTTTTTTATAAAAAACCCTTTTTTATGAATTTTATTAGTGATCACAGATTTTTGTCCTTTTGGCTGTAGGACGCTTGGTTTAGCTAGGAAATGAGTTTTTAGTTTTTCATATAAAAAATAGATTTTTTTAATAAAAACCCTTTTTTAGGAATTTTATTAGTGATCACAGATTTTTGTCCTTTTGGCTCTAGGACGCTTGGTTTAGCTAGAAACTGAGTTTTTAGTTTTTCATATAAAAAATAGATTTTTTTTTATAAAAAACCCTTTTTTATGAATTTTATTAGTGATCACAGATTTTTGTCCTTTTGGCTCTAGGACGCTTGGTTTAGCTAGAAACTGAGTTTTTAGTTTTTCATATAAAAAATAGATTTTTTTTATAAAAAACCCTTTTTTATGAATTTTATTAGTGATCACAGATTTTTGTCCTTTTGGCTGTAGGACGCTTGGTTTAGCTAGAAAATGAGTTTTTAGTTTTTCATATAAAAAATAGATTTTTTAAAAAAAAACCCTTTTTTATGAATTTTATTAGTGATCACAGATTTTTGTCCTTTTGGCTGTAGGACGCTTGGATTAGCTAGGAAATGAGTTTTTAGTTTTTCATATAAAAAATGGATTTTTTTAATAAAAACCCTTTTTTATGAATTTTATTAGTGATCACAGATTTTTGTCCTTTTGGCTGTAGGACGCTTGGTTTAGCTAGAAAATGAGTTTTTAGTTTTTCATATAAAAAATAGATTTTTTTTTTATAAAAAACCCTTTTTTATGAATTTTATTAGTGATCACAGATTTTTGTCCTTTTGGCTCTAGGACGCTTGGTTTAGCTAGAAACTGAGTTTTTAGTTTTTCATATAAAAAATGGAATTTTTTTTAATAAAAACCCTTTTTTATGAATTTTATTAGTGATTACAGATTTTTGTCCTTTTGGCTGTAGGACGCTTGGTTTAGCTAGAAAATGAGTTTTTAGTTTTTCATATAAAAAATGGAATTTTTTTTAATAAAAACCCTTTTTTATGAATTTTATTAGTGATTACAGATTTTTGTCCTTTTGGCTGTAGAACGCTTGGTTTAGCTAGAAAATGAGTTTTTAGTTTTTCATATAAAAAATAGATTTTTTTATAAAAAACCCTTTTTTATGAATTTTATTAGTGATCACAGATTTTTGTCCTTTTGGCTGTAGAACGCTTGGTTTAGCTAGAAAATGAGTTTTTAATTTTTCATATAAAAAATAGATTTTTTTTATAAAAAAACCCTTTTTTATGAATTTTATTAGTGATCACAGATTTTTGTCCTTTTGGCTGTAGGAAGCTTGATTTAGCTAGAAAATGAGTTTTTAGTTTTTCATATAAAAAATAGATTTTTTTATAAAAAAACCCTGTTTTATGAATTTTATTAGTGATCACAGATTTTTGTCCTTTTGGCTGTAGGACGCTTGGTTTAGCTAGAAAATGAGTTTTTAGTTTTTCATATAAAAAATAGATTTTTTTTATAAAAAACCCTTTTTTATGAACTTTTTTAGTGATCACAGATTTTTGTCCTTTTGGCTGTAGGACGCTTGGTTTAGCTAGAAAATGAGTTTTTAGTTTATGAATTTTATTAGTGATCACAGATTTTTGTCCTTTTGGCTGTAGGACGCTTGGTTTAGCTAGAAAATAAGTTTTTAGTGTTTCATATAAAAAATAGATTTTTTTTTATAAAAAACCCTTTTTTATGAATTTTATTAGTGATCACAGATTTTTGTCCTTTTGGCTGTAGGACGCTTGGTTTAGCTAGAAAATGAGTTTTTAGTTTTTCATATAAAAAATAGATTTTTTTATAAAAAACCCTTTTTTATGAATTTTATTAGTGATCACAGATTTTTGTCCTTTTGGCTGTAGGACGCTTGGTTTAGCTAGAAAATGAGTTTTTAGTGTTTCATATAAAAAATAGATTTTTTTTTATAAAAAACCCTTTTTTATGAATTTTATTAGTGATCACAGATTTTTGTCCTTTTGGCTGTAGGACGCTTGGTTTAGCTAGAAAATGAGTTTTTAGTTTTTCATATAAAAAATAGATTTTTTTTATAAAAAACCCTTTTTTATGAATTTTATTAGTGATCACAGATTTTTGTCCTTTTGGCTGTAGGACGCTTGGTTTAGCTAGAAAATGAGTTTTTAGTTTTTCATATAAAAAATAGATTTTTTTTATAAAAAACCCTGTTTTATGAATTTTATTAGTGATCATAGATTTGTGTCCTTTTGGCTGTAGGACGCTTGGTTTAAAAAATGAGTTTTTAGTTTTTCATATAAAAAATAGATATTTTTTATAAAAAACCCTTTTTTATGAATTTTATTAGTGATCACAGATTTTTGTCCTTTTGGCTGTAGGACGCTTGGTTTAGCTAGGAAATGAGTTTTTAGTTTTTCATATAAAAAATGGATTTTTTTAATAAAAACCCTTTTTTATGAATTTTATTAGTGATCACAGATTTTTGTCCTTTTGCCTGTAGGACGCTTGATTTAGCTACTAAATGAGTTTTTAGTTTTTCATATAAAAAATAGATTTTTTTATAAAAACCCTTTTTTATGAATTTTATTAGTGATCACAGATGTTTGTCCTTTTGGCTGTAGGACGCTTGGTTTAGCTAGGAAATGAGTTTTTAGTTTTTCATATAAAAAATGGATTTTTTTAATAAAAACCCTTTTTTATGAATTTTATTAGTGATCACAGATTTTTGTCCTTTTGGCTGTAGGACGCTTGGTTTAGCTAGAAAATGAGTTTTTAGTTTTTCATATAAAAAATAGATTTTTTTTTATAAAAAACCCTTTTTTATGAATTTTATTAGTGATCACAGATTTTTGTCCTTTTGGCTCTAGGACGCTTGGTTTAGCTAGAAACTGAGTTTTTAGTTTTTCATATAAAAAATGGAATTTTTTTTAATAAAAACCCTTTTTTAGGAATTTTATTAGTGATCACAGATTTTTGTCCTTTTGGCTGTAGGACGCTTGGTTTAGCTAGGAAATGAGTTTTTAGTTTTTCATATAAAAAATGGATTTTTTTAATAAAAACCCTTTTTTATTAATTTTATTAGTGATCACAGATTTTTGTCCTTTTGGCTGTAGGACGCTTGGTTTAGCTAGAAAATGAGTTTTTAGTTTTTCATATAAAAAATAGATTTTTTTTTATAAAAAACCCTTTTTTATGAATTTTATTAGTGATCACAGATTTTTGTCCTTTTGGCTGTAGGACGCTTGGTTTAGCTAGGAAATGAGGTTTTAGTTTTTCATATAAAAAATAGATTTTTTTAATAAAAACCCTTTTTTAGGAATTTTATTAGTGATCACAGATTTTTGTCCTTTTGGCTCTAGGACGCTTGGTTTAGCTAGAAACTGAGTTTTTAGTTTTTCATATAAAAAATAGATTTTTTTTTATAAAAAACCCTTTTTTATGAATTTTATTAGTGATCACAGATTTTTGTCCTTTTGGCTCTAGGACGCTTGGTTTAGCTAGAAACTGAGTTTTTAGTTTTTCATATAAAAAATAGATTTTTTTTTATAAAAAACCCTTTTTTATGAATTTTATTAGTGATCACAGATTTTTGTCCTTTTGGCTGTAGGACGCTTGGTTTAGCTAGAAAATGAGTTTTTAGTTTTTCATATAAAAAATAGATTTTTTTATAAAAAACCCTTTTTTATGAATTTTATTAGTGATCACAGATTTTTGTCCTTTTGGCTGTAGGACGTTTGGTTTAGCTAGGAAATGAGTTTTTAGTTTTTCATATAAAAAATGGATTTTTTTAATAAAAACCCTTTTTTATGAATTTTATTAGTGATCACAGATTTTTGTCCTTTTGGCTGTAGGACGCTTGGTTTAGCTAGAAAATGAGTTTTTAGTTTTTCATATAAAAAATAGATTTTTTTTTTATAAAAAACCCTTTTTTATGAATTTTATTAGTGATCACAGATTTTTGTCCTTTTGGCTCTAGGACGCTTGGTTTAGCTAGAAAATGAGTTTTTAGTTTTTCATATAAAAAATAGATTTTTTTTATAAAAAAACCCTTTTTTATGAATTTTATTAGTGATCACAGATTTTTGTCCTTTTGGCTGTAGGACGCTTGGTTTAGCTAGAAAATGAGTTTTTAGTTTTTCATATAAAAAATAGATTTTTTTTATAAAAAACCCTTTTTTATGAATTTTATTAGTGATCACAGATTTTTGTCCTTTTGGCTCTAGGACGCTTGGTTTAGCTAGAAACTGAGTTTTTAGTTTTTCATATAAAAAATGGAATTTTTTTTAATAAAAACCTTTTTTAGGAATTTTATTAGTGATCACAGATTTTTGTCCTTTTGGCTGTAGGACGCTTGGTTTAGCTAGGAAATGAGTTTTTAGTTTTTCATATAAAAAATGGATTTTTTTTAAAAAAACCCTTTTTTTAGGAATTTTATTAGTGATCACAGATTTGTGTCCTTTTGGCTGTAGGACGCTTGGTTTAGCTAGAAAATGAGTTTTTAGTTTTTCATATAAAAAATAGATATTTTTTATAAAAAACCCTTTTTTATGAATTTTATTAGTGATCACAGATTTTTATCCTTTTGGCTGTAGGACGCTTGGTTCAGCTAGAAAATGAGTTTTTAGTTTTTCATATAAAAAATAGATTTTTTTTATAAAAAACCCTTTTTTATGAATTTTATTAGTGATCACAGATTTTTGTCCTTTTGGCTGTAGGACGCTTGGTTTAGCTAGAAAATGAGTTTTTAGTTTTTCATATAAAAAATGGAATTTTTTTTAATAAAAACCCTTTTTTATGAATTTTATTAGTGATCACAGATTTTTGTCCTTTTGGCTGTAGGACGCTTGGTTTAGCTAGAAAATGAGTTTTATTAGTGAATGTGAATTTTATTAGTGATTACAGATTTTTGTCCTTTTGGCTGTAGGATGCTTGGTTTAGCTAGAAAATGAGTTTTTAGTTTTTCATATAAAAAATTGATTTTTTTTATAAAAAACCCTTTTTTATTAATTTTATTAGTGATCACAGATTTTTGTCCTTTTGGCTGTAGGACGCTTGGTTTAGCTAGGAAATGAGTTTTTAGTTTTTCATATAAAAAATGGATTTTTTTAATAAAAACCCTTTTTTATGAATTTTATTAGTGATCACAGATTTTTGTCCTTTTGGCTGTAGGACGCTTGGTTTAGCTAGAAAATGAGTTTTTAGTTTTTCATATAAAAAATAGATTTTTTTTTATAAAAAACCCTTTTTTATGAATTTTATTAGTGATCACAGATTTTTGTCCTTTTGGCTCTAGGATGCTTGGTTTAGCTAGAAACTGAGTTTTTAGTTTTTCATATAAAAAATGGAATTTTTTTTAATAAAAACCCTTTTTTATGAATTTTATTAGTGATTACAGATTTTTGTCCTTTTAGCTGTAGGACGCATGGTCTAGCTAGGAAATGAGTTTTTAGTTTTTCATATAAAAAATGGATTTTTTTAATAAAAACCCTTTTTTAGGAATTTTATTAGTGATCACAGATTTTTGTCCTTTTGGCTGTAGGACGCTTGGTTTAGCTAGGAAATGAGTTTTTAGTTTTTCATATAAAAAATGGATTTTTTTAATAAAAACCCTTTTTTATTAATTTTATTAGTGATCACAGATTTTTGTCCTTTTGGCTGTAGGACGCTTGGTTTAGCTAGAAAATGAGTTTTTAGTTTTTCATATAAAAAATAGATTTTTTTTTTATAAAAAACCCTTTTTTATGAATTTTATTAGTGATCACAGATTTTTGTCCTTTTGGCTGTAGGACGCTTGGTTTAGCTAGGAAATGAGTTTTTAGTTTTTCATATAAAAAATAGATTTTTTTAATAAAAACCCTTTTTTAGGAATTTTATTAGTGATCACAGATTTTTGTCCTTTTGGCTCTAGGACGCTTGGTTTAGCTAGAAACTGAGTTTTTAGTTTTTCATATAAAAAATAGATTTTTTTTTATAAAAAACCCTTTTTTATGAATTTTATTAGTGATCACAGATTTTTGTCCTTTTGGCTGTAGGACGCTTGGTTTAGCTAGAAAATGAGTTTTTAGTTTTTCATATAAAAAATAGATTTTTTTTTATAAAAAACCCTTTTTTATGAATTTTATTAGTGATCACAGATTTTTGTCCTTTTGGCTGTAGGACGCTTGGTTTAGCTAGAAAATGAGTTTTTAGTTTTTCATATAAAAAATAGATTTTTTTATAAAAAACCCTTTTTTATGAATTTTATTAGTGATCACAGATTTTTGTCCTTTTGGCTGTAGGACGTTTGGTTTAGCTAGGAAATGAGTTTTTAGTTTTTCATATAAAAAATGGATTTTTTTAATAAAAACCCTTTTTTATGAATTTTATTAGTGATCACAGATTTTTGTCCTTTTGGCTGTAGGACGCTTGGTTTAGCTAGAAAATGAGTTTTTAGTTTTTCATATAAAAAATAGATTTTTTTTTTATAAAAAACCCTTTTTTATGAATTTTATTAGTGATCACAGATTTTTGTCCTTTTGGCTCTAGGACGCTTGGTTTAGCTAGAAAATGAGTTTTTAGTTTTTCATATAAAAAATAGATTTTTTTTATAAAAAAACCCTTTTTTATGAATTTTATTAGTGATCACAGATTTTTGTCCTTTTGGCTGTAGGACGCTTGGTTTAGCTAGAAAATGAGTTTTTAGTTTTTCATATAAAAAATAGATTTTTTTTATAAAAAACCCTTTTTTATGAATTTTATTAGTGATCACAGATTTTTGTCCTTTTGGCTCTAGGACGCTTGGTTTAGCTAGAAACTGAGTTTTTAGTTTTTCATATAAAAAATGGAATTTTTTTTAATAAAAACCCTTTTTTATGAATTTTATTAGTGATTACAGATTTTTGTCCTTTTGGCTGTAGGACGCTTGGTTTAGCTAGAAAATGAGTTTTTAGTTTTTCATATAAAAAATAGATTTTTTTTCATAAAAAACCTTTTTTAGGAATTTTATTAGTGATCACAGATTTTTGTCCTTTTGGCTGTAGGACGCTTGGTTTAGCTAGGAAATGAGTTTTTAGTTTTTCATATAAAAAATGGATTTTTTTAAAAAAAACCCTTTTTTTAGGAATTTTATTAGTGATCACAGATTTGTGTCCTTTTGGCTGTAGGACGCTTGGTTTAGCTAGAAAATGAGTTTTTAGTTTTTCATATAAAAAATAGATATTTTTTATAAAAAACCCTTTTTTATGAATTTTATTAGTGATCACAGATTTTTATCCTTTTGGCTGTAGGACGCTTGGTTCAGCTAGAAAATGAGTTTTTAGTTTTTCATATAAAAAATAGATTTTTTTTATAAAAAACCCTTTTTTTATGAATTTTATTAGTGATCACAGATTTTTGTCCTTTTGGCTGTAGGACGCTTGGTTTAGCTAGAAAATGAGTTTTTAGTTTTTCATATAAAAAATAGATATTTTTTATAAAAAACCCTTTTTTATGAATTTTATTAGTGATCACAGATTTTTATCCTTTTGGCTGTAGGACGCTTGGTTCAGCTAGAAAATGAGTTTTTAGTTTTTCATATAAAAAATAGATTTTTTTTATAAAAAACCCTTTTTTATGAATTTTATTAGTGATCACAGATTTTTGTCCTTTTGGCTGTAGGACGCTTGGTTTAGCTAGAAAATGAGTTTTTAGTTTTTCATATAAAAAATGGAATTTTTTTTAATAAAAACCCTTTTTTATGAATTTTATTAGTGATCACAGATTTTTGTCCTTTTGGCTGTAGGACGCTTGGTTTAGCTAGAAAATGAGTTTTATTAGTGAATGTGAATTTTATTAGTGATTACAGATTTTTGTCCTTTTGGCTGTAGGATGCTTGGTTTAGCTAGAAAATGAGTTTTTAGTTTTTCATATAAAAAATTGATTTTTTTTATAAAAAACCCTTTTTTATGAATTTTATTAGTGATCACAGATTTTTGTCCTTTTGCCTGTAGGACGCTTGGTTTAGCTAGAAAATGAGTTTTTAGTTTTTCATATAAAAAATGGATTTTTTTAATAAAAACCCTTTTTTATGAATTTTATTAGTGATCACAGATTTTTGTCCTTTTGGCTGTAGGACGCTTGGTTTAGCTAGAAAATGAGTTTTTAGTTTTTCATATAAAAAATAGATTTAAAAAAAAAAACCCTTTTTTAGGAATTTTATTAGTGATCACAGATTTTTGTCCTTTTGGCTGTAGGACGCTTGGTTTAGCTAGGAAATGAGTTTTTAGTTTTTCATATAAAAAATGGATTTTTTTAATAAAAACCCTTTTTTATGAATTTTATTAGTGATCACAGATTTTTGTCCTTTTGGCTGTAGGACGCTTGGTTTAGCTAGAAAATGAGTTTTTAGTTTTTCATATAAAAAATAGATTTTAAAAAAAAAACCCTTTTTTAGGAATTTTATTAGTGATCACAGATTTTTGTCCTTTTGGCTGTAGGACGCTTGGTTTAGCTAGGAAATGAGTTTTTAGTTTTTCATATAAAAAATGGATTTTTTTAAAAAAAACCCTTTTTTTAGGAATTTTATTAGTGATCACAGATTTTTATCCTTTTGGCTGTAGGACGCTTGGTTTAGCTAGAAAATGAGTTTTTAGTTTTTCATATAAAAAATTGATTTTTTTTATAAAAAACCCTTTTTTATGAATTTTATTAGTGATCACAGATTTTTGTCCTTTTGGCTCTAGGACGCTTGGTTTAGCTAGAAAATGAGTTTTTAGTTTTTCATATAAAAAATAGATTTTAAAAAAAAAACCCTTTTTTAGGAATTTTATTAGTGATCACAGATTTTTGTCCTTTTGGCTGTAGGACGCTTGGTTTAGCTAGGAAATGAGTTTTTAGTTTTTCATATAAAAAATGGATTTTTTTAAAAAAAACCCTTTTTTAGGAATTTTATTAGTGATCACAGATTTTTATCCTTTTGGCTGTAGGACGCTTGGTTCAGCTAGAAAATGAGTTTTTAGTTTTTCATATAAAAAATTGATTTTTTTTATAAAAAACCCTTTTTTATGAATTTTATTAGTGATCACAGATTTTTGTCCTTTTGGCTCTAGGACGCTTGGTTTAGCTAGAAAATGAGTTTTTAGTTTTTCATATAAAAAATGGATTTTTTTAATAAAAACCCTTTTTTATGAATTTTATTAGTGATCACAGATTTTTGTCCTTTTGGCTGTAGGACGCTTGGTTTAGCTAGAAAATGAGTTTTTAGTTTTTCATATAAAAAATAGATTTTAAAAAAAAAAACCCTTTTTTAGGAATTTTATTAGTGATCACAGATTTTTGTCCTTTTGGCTGTAGGACGCTTGGTTTAGCTAGGAAATGAGTTTTTAGTTTTTCATATAAAAAATGGATTTTTTTAAAAAAAACCCTTTTTTTAGGAATTTTATTAGTGATCACAGATTTTTGTCCTTTTGGCTGTAGGACGCTTGGTTTAGCTAGAAAATGAGTTTTTAGTTTTTCATATAAAAAATAGATATTTTTTATAAAAAACCCTTTTTTATGAATTTTATTAGTGATCACAGATTTTTATCCTTTTGGCTGTAGGACGCTTGGTTCAGCTAGAAAATGAGTTTTTAGTTTTTCATATAAAAAATAGATTTTTTTTATAAAAAACCCTTTTTTATGAATTTTATTAGTGATCACAGATTTTTGTCCTTTTGGCTGTAGGACGCTTGGTTTAGCTAGAAAATGAGTTTTTAGTTTTTCATATAAAAAATAGATATTTTTTATAAAAAACCCTTTTTTATGAATTTTATTAGTGATCACAGATTTTTATCCTTTTGGCTGTAGGACGCTTGGTTCAGCTAGAAAATGAGTTTTTAGTTTTTCATATAAAAAATAGATTTTTTTATAAAAAACCCTTTTTTATGAATTTTATTAGTGATCACAGATTTTTGTCCTTTTGGCTGTAGGACGCTTGGTTTAGCTAGAAAATGAGTTTTTAGTTTTTCATATAAAAAATGGAATTTTTTTTAATAAAAACCCTTTTTTATGAATTTTATTAGTGATCACAGATTTTTGTCCTTTTGGCTGTAGGACGCTTGGTTTAGCTAGAAAATGAGTTTTTAGTTTTTCATATAAAAAATGGATTTTTTTAAAAAAAACCCTTTTTTTAGGAATTTTATTAGTGATCACAGATTTTTGTCCTTTTGGCTGTAGGACGCTTGGTTTAGCTAGAAAATGAGTTTTTAGTTTTTCATATAAAAAATATATATTTTTTATAAAAAACCCTTTTTTATGAATTTTATAAGTGATCACAGATTTTTGTCCTTTTGGCTGTAGGACGCTTGGTTTAGCTAGGAAATGAGTTTTTAGTTTTTCATATAAAAAATAGATTTTTTTTTATAAAAAACCCTTTTTTATGAATTTTATTAGTGATCACAGATTTTTGTCCTTTTGGCTGTAGGACGCTTGGTTTAGCTAGAAAATGAGTTTTTAGTTTTTCATATAAAAAATAGATTTTTTTATAAAAAACCCTTTTTTATGAATTTTATTAGTGATCACAGATTTTTGTCCTTTTGGCTGTAGGACGTTTGGTTTAGCTAGGAAATGAGTTTTTAGTTTTTCATATAAAAAATGGATTTTTTTAATAAAAACCCTTTTTTATGAATTTTATTAGTGATCACAGATTTTTGTCCTTTTGGCTGTAGGACGCTTGGTTTAGCTAGAAAATGAGTTTTTAGTTTTTCATATAAAAAATAGATTTTTTTTTTATAAAAAACCCTTTTTTATGAATTTTATTAGTGATCACAGATTTTTGTCCTTTTGGCTCTAGGACGCTTGGTTTAGCTAGAAAATGAGTTTTTAGTTTTTCATATAAAAAATAGATTTTTTTTATAAAAAAACCCTTTTTTATGAATTTTATTAGTGATCACAGATTTTTGTCCTTTTGGCTGTAGGACGCTTGGTTTAGCTAGAAAATGAGTTTTTAGTTTTTCATATAAAAAATAGATTTTTTTTATAAAAAACCCTTTTTTATGAATTTTATTAGTGATCACAGATTTTTGTCCTTTTGGCTCTAGGACGCTTGGTTTAGCTAGAAACTGAGTTTTTAGTTTTTCATATAAAAAATGGAATTTTTTTTAATAAAAACCCTTTTTTATGAATTTTATTAGTGATTACAGATTTTTGTCCTTTTGGCTGTAGGACGCGTGGTTTAGCTAGAAAATGAGTTTTTAGTTTTTCATATAAAAAATAGATTTTTTTTCATAAAAAACCTTTTTTAGGAATTTTATTAGTGATCACAGATTTTTGTCCTTTTGGCTGTAGGACGCTTGGTTTAGCTAGGAAATGAGTTTTTAGTTTTTCATATAAAAAATGGATTTTTAAAAAAAAACCCTTTTTTTAGGAATTTTATTAGTGATCACAGATTTGTGTCCTTTTGGCTGTAGGACGCTTGGTTTAGCTAGAAAATGAGTTTTTAGTTTTTCATATAAAAAATAGATATTTTTTATAAAAAACCCTTTTTTATGAATTTTATTAGTGATCACAGATTTTTATCCTTTTGGCTGTAGGACGCTTGGTTCAGCTAGAAAATGAGTTTTTAGTTTTTCATATAAAAAATAGATTTTTTTTATAAAAAACCCTTTTTTATGAATTTTATTAGTGATCACAGATTTTTGTCCTTTTGGCTGTAGGACGCTTGGTTTAGCTAGAAAATGAGTTTTTAGTTTTTCATATAAAAAATAGATATTTTTTATAAAAAACCCTTTTTTATGAATTTTATTAGTGATCACAGATTTTTATCCTTTTGGCTGTAGGACGCTTGGTTCAGCTAGAAAATGAGTTTTTAGTTTTTCATATAAAAAATAGATTTTTTTTATAAAAAACCCTTTTTTATGAATTTTATTAGTGATCACAGATTTTTGTCCTTTTGGCTGTAGGACGCTTGGTTTAGCTAGAAAATGAGTTTTTAGTTTTTCATATAAAAAATGGAATTTTTTTTAATAAAAACCCTTTTTTATGAATTTTATTAGTGATCACAGATTTTTGTCCTTTTGGCTGTAGGACGCTTGGTTTAGCTAGAAAATGAGTTTTTAGTTTTTCATATAAAAAATAGATTTTTTTTATAAAAAACCCTGTTTTATGAATTTTATTAGTGATCACAGATTTTTGTCCTTTTGGCTGTAGGACGCTTGGTTTAGCTAGAAAATGAGTTTTTAGTTTTTCATATAAAAAATAGATTTTTTTTATAAAAAACCCTTTTTTATGAATTTTATTAGTGATCACAGATTTTTGTCCTTTTGGCTGTAGGACGCTTGGTTTAGCTAGAAAATGAGTTTTTAGTTTTTCATATAAAAAATATATATTTTTTATAAAAAACCCTTTTTTATGAATTTTATAAGTGATCACAGATTTTTGTCCTTTTGGCTGTAGGACGCTTGGTTTAGCTAGGAAATGAGTTTTTAGTTTTTCATATAAAAAATGGATTTTTTTAATAAAAACCCTTTTTTATGAATTTTATTAGTGATCACAGATTTTTGTCCTTTTGCCTGTAGGACGCTTGATTTAGCTAGAAAATGAGTTTTTAGTTTTTCATATAAAAAATGGAATTTTTTTAATAAAAACCCTTTTTTATGAATTTGTTAGTGATCACAGATTTTTGTCCTTTTGGCTGTAGGACGCTTGGTTTAGCTAGAAAATGAGTTTTTAGTTTTTCATATAAAAAATAGATTTTTTTTATAAAAAAACCCTTTTTTATGAATTTTATTAGTGATCACAGATTTTTGTCCTTTTGGTTGTAGGACGCTTGGTTTAGCTAGAAAATGAGTTTTTAGTTTTTCATATAAAAAATAGATTTTTTTTTATAAAAAACCCTTTTTTATGAATTTTATTAGTGATCACAGATTTTTGTCCTTTTGGCTCTAGGACGCTTGGTTTAGCTAGAAACTGAGTTTTTAGTTTTTCATATAAAAAATGGAATTTTTTTTAATAAAAACCCTTTTTTATGAATTTTATTAGTGATTACAGATTTTTGTCCTTTTGGCTGTAGGATGCTTGGTTTAGCTAGAAAATGAGTTTTTAGTTTTTCATATAAAAAATTGATTTTTTTTATAAAAAACCCTTTTTTATGAATTTTATTAGTGATCACAGATTTTTGTCCTTTTGCCTGTAGGACGCTTGGTTTAGCTAGAAAATGAGTTTTTAGTTTTTCATATAAAAAATAGATTTTTTTTTATAAAAAACCCTTTTTTATGAATTTTATTAGTGATCACAGATTTTTATCCTTTTGGCTGTAGGACGCTTGGTTCAGCTAGAAAATGAGTTTTTAGTTTTTCATATAAAAAATAGATTTTTTTTATAAAAAACCCTTTTTTATGAATTTTATTAGTGATCACAGATTTTTGTCCTTTTGGCTGTAGGACGCTTGGTTTAGCTAGAAAATGAGTTTTTAGTTTTTCATATAAAAAATAGATATTTTTTATAAAAAACCCTTTTTTATGAATTTTATTAGTGATCACAGATTTTTATCCTTTTGGCTGTAGGACGCTTGGTTCAGCTAGAAAATGAGTTTTTAGTTTTTCATATAAAAAATAGATTTTTTTATAAAAAACCCTTTTTTATGAATTTTATTAGTGATCACAGATTTTTGTCCTTTTGGCTGTAGGACGCTTGGTTTAGCTAGAAAATGAGTTTTTAGTTTTTCATATAAAAAATGGAATTTTTTTTAATAAAAACCCTTTTTTATGAATTTTATTAGTGATCACAGATTTTTGTCCTTTTGGCTGTAGGACGCTTGGTTTAGCTAGAAAATGAGTTTTTAGTTTTTCATATAAAAAATGGATTTTTTTAAAAAAAACCCTTTTTTAGGAATTTTATTAGTGATCACAGATTTTTGTCCTTTTGGCTGTAGGACGCTTGGTTTAGCTAGAAAATGAGTTTTTAGTTTTTCATATAAAAAATATATATTTTTTATAAAAAACCCTTTTTTATGAATTTTATAAGTGATCACAGATTTTTGTCCTTTTGGCTGTAGGACGCTTGGTTTAGCTAGGAAATGAGTTTTTAGTTTTTCATATAAAAAATGGATTTTTTTAATAAAAACCCTTTTTTATGAATTTTATTAGTGATCACAGATTTTTGTCCTTTTGCCTGTAGGACACTTGATTTAGCTAGAAAATGAGTTTTTAGTTTTTCATATAAAAAATGGAATTTTTTTAATAAAAACCCTTTTTTATGAATTTTATTAGTGATCACAGATTTTTGTCCTTTTGGCTGTAGGACGCTTGGTTTAGCTAGAAAATGAGTTTTTAGTTTTTCATATAAAAAATAGATTTTTTTTATAAAAAAACCCTTTTTTATGAATTTTATTAGTGATCACAGATTTTTGTCCTTTTGGCTGTAGGACGCTTGGTTTAGCTAGAAAATGAGTTTTTAGTTTTTCATATAAAAAATAGATTTTTTTTTATAAAAAACCCTTTTTTATGAATTTTATTAGTGATCACAGATTTTTGTCCTTTTGGCTCTAGGACGCTTGGTTTAGCTAGAAACTGAGTTTTTAGTTTTTCATATAAAAAATGGAATTTTTTTTAATAAAAACCCTTTTTTATGAATTTTATTAGTGATTACAGATTTTTGTCCTTTTGGCTGTAGGACGCTTGGTTTAGCTAGAAAATGAGTTTTTAGTTTTTCATATAAAAAATTGATTTTTTTTATAAAAAACCCTTTTTTATGAATTTTATTAGTGATCACAGATTTTTGTCCTTTTGGCTGTAGGACGCTTGGTTTAGCTAGAAAATGAGTTTTTAGTTTTTCATATAAAAAATTGATTTTTTTTATAAAAAACCCTTTTTTATGAATTTTATTAGTGATCACAGATTTTTGTCCTTTTGCCTGTAGGACGATTGGTTTAGCTAGAAAATGAGTTTTTAGTTTTTCATATAAAAAATAGATTTTTTTTTATAAAAAACCCTTTTTTATGAATTTTATTAGTGATCACAGATTTTTGTCCTTTTGGCTCTAGGACGCTTGGTTTAGCTAGAAAATGAGTTTTTAGTTTTTCATATAAAAAATGGATTTTTTTAATAAAAACCCTTTTTTATGAATTTTATTAGTGATCACAGATTTTTGTCCTTTTGGCTGTAGGACGCTTGGTTTAGCTAGGAAATGAGTTTTTAGTTTTTCATATAAAAAATGGATTTTTTTAATAAAAACCCTTTTTTATGAATTTTATTAGTGATCACAGATTTTTGTCCTTTTGCCTGTAGGACGCTTGATTTAGCTAGAAAATGAGTTTTTAGTTTTTCATATAAAAAATGGAATTTTTTTAATAAAAACCCTTTTTTATGAATTTTATTAGTGATCACAGATTTTTGTCCTTTTGGCTGTAGGACGCTTGGTTTAGCTAGAAAATGAGTTTTTAGTTTTTCATATAAAAAATAGATTTTTTTTATAAAAAAACCCTTTTTTATGAATTTTATTAGTGATCACAGATTTTTGTCCTTTTGGCTGTAGGACGCTTGATTTAGCTATAAAATGAGTTTTTAGTTTTTCATATAAAAAATGGAATTTTTTTAATAAAAACCCTTTTTTATGAATTTTATTAGTGATCACAGATTTTTGTCCTTTTGGCTGTAGGACGCTTGGTTTAGCTAGAAAATGAGTTTTTAGTTTTTCATATAAAAAATAGATTTTTTTTATAAAAAAAGCCTTTTTTATGAATTTTATTAGTGATCACAGATTTTTGTCCTTTTGGCTGTAGGACTCTTGGTTTAGCTAGAAAATGAGTTTTTAGTTTTTCATATAAAAAATGGAATTTTTTTTAATAAAAACCCTTTTTTATGAATTTTATTAGTGATTACAGATTTTTGTCCTTTTGGCTGTAGGACGCTTGGTTTAGCTAGAAAATGAGTTTTTAGTTTTTCATATAAAAAATTGATTTTTTTTATAAAAAACCCTTTTTTATGAATTTTATTAGTGATCACAGATTTTTGTCCTTTTGGCTGTAGGACGCTTGGTTCAGCTAGAAAATTAGTTTTTAGTTTTTCATATAAAAAATAGATTTTTTTATAAAAAACCGTTTTTATGAATTTTATTAGTGATCACAGATTTTTGTCCTTTTGGCTGTAGGACGCTTGGTTTAGCTAGGAAATGAGTTTTTAGTTTTTCATATAAAAAATGGATTTTTTAATAAAAACCCTTTTTTATGAATTTTATTAGTGATCACAGATTTTTGTCCTTTTGGCTGTAGGACGCTTGGTTCAGCTAGAAAATTAGTTTTTAGTTTTTCATATAAAAAATAGATTTTTTTATAAAAAACCGTTTTTATGAATTTTATTAGTGATCACAGATTTTTGTCCTTTTGGCTGTAGGACGCTTGGTTTAGCTAGGAAATGAGTTTTTAGTTTTTCATATAAAAAATGGATTTTTTAATAAAAACCCTTTTTTATGAATTTTATTAGTGATCACAGATTTTTGTCCTTTTGGCTGTAGGACGCTTGGTTCAGCTAGAAAATTAGTTTTTAGTTTTTCATATAAAAAATAGATTTTTTTATAAAAAACCCTTTTTTATGAATTTTATTAGTGATCACAGATTTTTGTCCTTTTGGCTGTAGGACGCTTGGTTCAGCTAGAAAATTAGTTTTTAGTTTTTCATATAAAAAATAGATTTTTTTATAAAAAACCGTTTTTATGAATTTTATTAGTGATCACAGATTTTTGTCCTTTTGGCTGTAGGACGCTTGGTTTAGCTAGGAAATGAGTTTTTAGTTTTTCATATAAAAAATGGATTTTTTAATAAAAACCCTTTTTTATGAATTTTATTAGTGATCACAGATTTTTGTCCTTTTGGCTGTAGGACGCTTGGTTCAGCTAGAAAATTAGTTTTTAGTTTTTCATATAAAAAATAGATTTTTTTATAAAAAACCGTTTTTATGAATTTTATTAGTGATCACAGATTTTTGTCCTTTTGGCTGTAGGACGCTTGGTTTAGCTAGAAAATGAGTTTTTAGTTTTTAATATAAAAAATGGAATTTTTTTAATAAAAACCCTTTTTTATGAATTTTATTAGTGATCACAGATTTTTGTCCTTTTGGCTGTAGGACGCTTGGTTTAGCTAGAAAATGAGTTTTTAGTTTTTAATATAAAAAATGGAATTTTTTTAATAAAAACCCTTTTTTATGAATTTTATTAGGGATCACAGATTTTTGTCCTTTTGGCTGTAGGACGCTTGGTTTAGCTAGAAAATTAGTTTTTAGTTTTTCATATAAAAAATAGATTTTTTTTATAAAAAACCCTTTTTTATGAATTTTATTAGTGATCACAGATTTTTGTCCTTTTGGCTGTAGGACGCTTGGTTTAGCTAGAAAATGAGTTTTTAGTTTATGAATTTTATTAGTGATCACAGATTTTTGTCCTTTTGGCTGTAGGACGCTTGGTTTAGCTAGAAAATTAGTTTTTAGTTTTTCATATAAAAAATAGATTTTTTTATAAAAAACCCTTTTTTATGAATTTTATTAGTGATCACAGATTTTTGTCCTTTTGGCTGTAGGACGCTTGGTTTAGCTAGAAAATGAGTTTTTAGTTTTTCATATAAAAAATAGATTTTTTTTATAAAAAACCGTTTTTTATGAATTTTATTAGTGATCACAGATTTTTGTCCTTTTGGCTCTAGGGCGCTTGGTTTAGCTAGAAAATGAGTTTTTAGTATTTAATATAAAAAGTAGAATTGTTTTAATAAAAACCCTTTTTTATGAATTTTATTAGGGATCACAGATTTTTGTCCTTTTGGCTGTAGGACGCTTGGTTTAGCTAGGAAATGAGTTTTTAGTTTTTCATATAAAAAATAGATTTTTTTTTATAAAAAACCCTTTTTTATGAATTTTATTAGTGATCACAGATTTTTGCCCTTTTGGCTGTAGGACGCTTGGTTTAGCTAGAAAATGAGTTTTTAGTTTTTCATATAAAAAATAGATTTTTTTTATAAAAAACCGTTTTTTATGAATTTTATTAGTGATCACAGATTTTTGTCCTTTTGGCTCTAGGGCGCTTGGTTTAGCTAGAAAATGAGTTTTTAGTTTTTAATATAAAAAGTAGAATTGTTTTAATAAAAACCCTTTTTTATGAATTTTATTAGGGATCACAGATTTTTGTCCTTTTGGCTGTAGGACGCTTGGTTTAGCTAGAAAATGAGTTTTTAGTTTATGAATTTTAATAGTGATCACAGATTTTTGTCCTTTTGGCTGTAGGACGCTTGGTTTAGCTAGGAAATGAGTTTTTAGTTTTTCATATAAAAAATAGATTTTTTTTTATAAAAAACCCTTTTTTATGAATTTTATTAGTGATCACAGATTTTTGCCCTTTTGGCTGTAGGACGCTTGGTTTAGCTAGAAAATGAGTTTTTAGTTTTTAATATAAAAAATGGAATTTTTTTAATAAAAACCCTTTTTTATGAATTTTATTAGGGATCACAGATTTTTGTCCTTTTGGCTGTAGGACGCTTGGTTTAGCTAGAAAATTAGTTTTTAGTTTTTTTATATAAAAAATAGATTTTTTTTATAAAAAACCCTTTTTTATGAATTTTATTAGTGATCACAGATTTTTGTCTTTTGGCTGTAGCACGCTTGGTTTAGCTAGAAAATGAGTTTTTAGTTTATGAATTTTATTAGTGATCACAGATTTTTGTCCTTTTGGCTGTAGGACGCTTGGTTTAGCTAGAAAATGAGCTTTTAGTTTTTCATATAAAAAATAGATTTTTTTATAAAAAACCCTTTTTTATGAATTTTATTAGTGATCACAGATTTTTGTCCTTTTGGCTGTAGGACGCTTGGTTTAGCTAGGAAATGAGTTTTTAGTTTTTCATATAAAAAATAGATTTTTTTTATAAAAAACCCTTTTTTATGAATTTTATTAGTGATCACAGATTTTTGCCCTTTTGGCTGTAGGACGCTTGGTTTAGCTAGAAAATGAGTTTTTAGTTTTTAATATAAAAAGTAGAATTGTTTTAATAAAAACCCTTTTTTATGAATTTTATTAGGGATCACAGATTTTTGTCCTTTTGGCTGTAGTTCGCTTGGTTTAGCTAGAAAATTAGTTTTTAGTTTTTCATATAAAAAATAGATTTTTTTTATAAAAAACCCTTTTTTATGAATTTTATTAGTGATCACAGATTTTTGTCCTTTTGGCTGTAGGACGCTTGGTTTAGCTAGAAACTGAGTTTTTAGTTTTTCATATAAAAAATGGAATTTTTTTTAATAAAAACCCTTTTTTATGAATTTCATTAGTGATCACAGATTTTTGTCCTTTTGGCTGTAGGACGCTTGGTTTAGCTAGAAAATGAGTTTTTAGTTTTTAATATAAAAAATGGAATTTTTTTTAATAAAAACCCTTTTTATGAATTTTATTAGTGATCACAGATTTTTGTCCTTTTGGCTGTAGGACGCTTGGTTTAGCTAGAAAATGAGTTTTTAGTTTTTCATATAAAAAATAGATTTTTTTTTATAAAAAACCCTTTTTTATGAATTTTATTAGTGATCACAGATTTTTGTCCTTTTGGCTGTAGGACGCTTGGTTTAGCTAGAAAATGAGTTTTTAGTTTTTCATATAAAAAATAGATTTTTTTTATAAAAAACCCTGTTTTATGAATTTTATTAGTGATCACAGATTTTTGTCCTTTTGGCTGTAGGACGCTTGGTTTAGCTAGAAAATGAGTTTTTAGTTTTTCATATAAAAAATAGATTTTTTTTATAAAAAACCCTTTTTTATGAATTTTATTAGTGATCACAGATTTTTGTCCTTTTGGCTGTAGGACGCTTGGTTTAGCTAGAAAATTAGTTTTTAGTTTTTCATATAAAAAATAGATTTTTTTTATAAAAAACCCTTTTTTATGAATTTTATTAGTGATCACAGATTTTTGTCCTTTTGGCTGTAAGACGCTTGGTTTAGCTAGAAAATGAGTTTTTAGTTTTTCATATAAAAAATAGATTTTTTTTATAAAAAACCCTGTTTTATGAATTTTATTAGTAATCACAGATTTTTGTCCTTTTGGCTGTAGGACGCTTGGTTTAGCTAGAAAATGAGTTTTTAGTTTTTGAATTTTATTAGTGATCACAGATTTTTGTCCTTTTGGCTGTAGGACGCTTGGTTTAGCTAGAAAATGAGTTTTTAGTTTTTAATATAAAAAATGGAATTTTTTTAATAAAAACCCTTTTTTATGAATTTTATTAGTGATCACAGATTTTTGTCCTTTTGGCTGTAGGACGCTTGGTTTACCTAGAAAATGAGTTTTTAGTTTTTCATATAAAAAATGGAATTTTTTTTAATAAAAACCCTTTTTTATGAATTTTATTAGTGATCACAGATTTTTGTCCTTTTGGCTGTAGGACGCTTTGTTTAGCTAGAAAATGAGTTTTTAGTTTTTAATATAAAAAATGGAATTTTTTTAATAAAAACCCTTTTTTATGAATTTTATTAGTGATCACAGATTTTTGTCCTTTTGGCTGTAGGACGCTTGGTTTAGCTAGAAAATGAGTTTTTAGTTTTTCATATAAAAAATGGAATTTTTTTTTTTAAAAACCCTTTTTTATGAATTTTATTAGTGATCACAGATTTTTGCCCTTTTGGCTGTAGAACGCTTGGTTTAGCTAGAAAATGAGTTTTTATTTTTTCATATAAAAAATAGATTTTTTTTATAAAAAACCCTTTTTTATGAATTTTATTAGTGATCACAGATTTTTGTCCTTTTGGCTGTAGGACGCTTGGTTTAGCTAGAAAATGAGTTTTTAGTTTTTTCATATACAAAATAGATTTTTTTATAAAAAACCCTTTTTTATGAATTTTATTAGTGATCACAGATTTTTGTCCTTTTGGCTGTAGGACGCTTGGTTTAGCTAGAAAATGAGTTTTTTGTTTTTCATATAAAAAATAGATTTTTTTTATAAAAAACCCTTTTTTATGAATTTTATTAGTGATCACAGATTTTTGTCCTTTTGGCTGTAGGACGCTTGGTTTAGCTAGAAAATGAGTTTTTAGTTTTTTCATATAAAAAATAGATTTTTTTATAAAAAACCCTTTTTTATGAATTTTATTAGTGATCACAGATTTTTGTCCTTTTGGCTGTAGGACGGTTGGTTTAGCTAGGAAATGAGTTTTTAGTTTTTCATATAAAAAATAGATTTTTTTTTATAAAAAACCCTTTTTTATGAATTTTATTAGTGATCACAGATTTTTGCCCTTTTGGCTGTAGGACGCTTGGTTTAGCTAGAAAATGAGTTTTTAGTTTTTCATATAAAAAATAGATTTTTTTTATAAAAAACCCTTTTTTATGAATTTTATTAGTGATCACAGATTTTTGTCCTTTTGGCTGTAGGACGCTTGGTTTAGCTAGAAAATGAGTTTTTTGTTTTTCATATAAAAAATAGATTTTTTTTTATAAAAACCTCTTTTTTATGAATTTTATTAGTGATCACAGATTTTTATTAGTGATCACGTCCTTTTGGCTGTAGGACGCTTGGTTTAGCTAGAAAATGAGTTTTTAGTTTTTTCATATAAAAAATAGATTTTTTTATAAAAAACCCTTTTTTATGAATTTTATTAGTGATCACAGATTTTTGTCCTTTTGGCTGTAGGACGGTTGGTTTAGCTAGGAAATGAGTTTTTAGTTTTTCATATAAAAAATAGATTTTTTTTTATAAAAAACCCTTTTTTATGAATTTTATTAGTGATCACAGATTTTTGCCCTTTTGGCTGTAGGACGCTTGGTTTAGCTAGAAAATGAGTTTTTAGTTTTTCATATAAAAAATAGATTTTTTTTATAAAAAACCCTTTTTTATGAATTTTATTAGTGATCACAGATTTTTGTCCTTTTGGCTGTAGGACGCTTGGTTTAGCTAGAAAATGAGTTTTTTGTTTTTCATATAAAAAATAGATTTTTTTTTATAAAAACCCCTTTTTTATGAATTTTATTAGTGATCACAGATTTTTATTAGTGATCACGTCCTTTTGGCTGTAGGACGCTTGGTTTAGCTAGGAAATGAGTTTTTAGTTTTTCATATAAAAAATAGATTTTTTTTATAAAAAACCCTTTTTTATGAATTTTATTAGTGATCACAGATTTTTGTCCTCTTGGCTGTAGGACGCTTGGTTTAGCTAGAAAATGAGTTTTTAGTTTTTTCATATAAAAAATAGATTTTTTTATAAAAAACCCTTTTTTATGAATTTTATTAGTGATCACAGATTTTTGTCCTTTTGGCTTGGTTTAGCTAGAAAATGAGTTTTTAGTTTTTCATATAAAAAATAGATTTTTTTTATAAAAAACCCTTTTTTATGAATTTTATTAGTGGTCACAGATTTTTGTCCTTTTGGCTGTAGGACGCTTGGTTTAGCTAGAAAATGAGTTTTTAGTTTTTCATATAAAAAATAGATTTTTTTTATAAAAAACCCTGTTTTATGAATTTTATTAGTGATCACAGATTTTTGTCCTTTTGGCTGTAGGACGCTTGGTTTAGCTAGAAAATGAGTTTTTAGTTTTTCATATAAAAAATAGATTTTTTTTTATAAAAAACACTTTTTTATGAATTTTATTAGTGATCACAGATTTTTGTCCTTTTGGCTGTAGGACGCTTGGTTTAGCTAGAAAATGAGTTTTTAGTTTTTCATATAAAAAATAGATTTTTTTATAAAAAACCCTTTTTTATGAATTTTATTAGTGATCACAGATTTTTGTCCTTTTGGCTGTAGGACGCTTGGTTTAGCAAGGAAATGAGTTTTTAGTTTTTCATATAAAAAATAGATTTTTTTTATAAAAAACCCTTTTTTATGAATTTTATTAGTGATCACAGATTTTTGTCCTTTTGGCTGTAGGACGCTTGGTTTAGCTAGAAAATGAGTTTTTAGTTTTTCATATAAAAAATAGATTTTTTTTATAAAAAACCCTTTTTTATGAATTTTATTAGTGATCACAGATTTTTGTCCTTTTGGCTGTAGGACGCTTGGTTTAGCTAGAAAATTAGTTTTTAGTTTTTAATATAAAAAATTGAATTTAAAAAAAACCCTTTTTTATGAATTTTATTAGTGATCACAGATTTTTGTCCTTTTGGCTTGGTTTAGCTAGAAAATGAGTTTTTAGTTTTTCATATAAAAAATAGATTTTTTTTATAAAAAACCCTGTTTTATGAATTTTATTAGTGATCACAGATTTTTGTCCTTTTGGCTGTAGGACGCTTGGATTAGCTAGAAAATGAGTTTTTAGTTTTTCATATAAAAAATAGATTTTTTTTTATAAAAAACACTTTTTTATGAATTTTATTAGTGATCACAGATTTTTGTCCTTTTGGCTGTAGGACGCTTGGTTTAGCTAGAAAATGAGTTTTTAGTTTTTCATATAAAAAATAGATTTTTTTTATAAAAAACCCTTTTTTATGAATTTTATTAGTGATCACAGATTTTTGTCCTTTTGGCTGTAGGACGCTTTGGTTTAGCAAGGAAATGAGTTTTTAGTTTTTCATATAAAAAATAGATTTTTTTTATAAAAAACCCTTTTTTATGAATTTTATTAGTGATCACAGATTTTTGTCCTTTTGGCTGTAGGACGCTTGGTTTAGCTAGAAAATGAGTTTTTAGTTTTTCGTATAAAAAATAGATTTTTTTTATAAAAAACCCTTTTTTATGAATTTTATTAGTGATCACAGATTTTTGTCCTTTTGGCTGTAGGACGCTTGGTTTAGCTAGAAAATGAGTTTTTAGTTATTCATATAAAAAATAGATTTTTTTTATAAAAAACCCTTTTTTATGAATTTTATTAGTGATCACAGATTTTTGTCCTTTTGGCTGTAGGACGCTTGGTTTAGCTAGAAAATGAGTTTTTAGTTTTTAATATAAAAAATGGAATTTTTTTAATAAAAACCCTTTTTTATGAATTTTATTAGGGATCACAGATTTTTGTCCTTTTGGCTGTAGGACTCTTGGTTTAGCTAGAAAATGAGTTTTTAGTTTTTCATATAAAAAATAGATTTTTTTTTATAAAAAACCCTTTTTTATGAATTTTATTAGTGATCACAGATTTTTGTCCTTTTGGCTGTAGGACGCTTGGTTTAGCTAGAAAATGAGTTTTTAGTTTTTCATATAAAAAATAGATTTTTTTTTATAAAAAACCCTTTTTTATGAATTTTATTAGTGATCACAGATTTTTGTCCTTTTGGTTGTAGGACGCTTGGTTTAGCTAGAAACTGAGTTTTTAGTTTTTCATATAAAAAATGGATTTTTTTTAATAAAAACCCTTTTTATGAATTTTATTAGTGATCAAAGATTTTTGTCCTTTTGGCTGTAGGACGCTTGGTTTAGCTAGAAAATGAGTTTTTAGTTTTTCATATAAAAAATAGATTTTTTTTTATAAAAAACCCTTTTTTATGAATTTTATTAGTGATCACAGATTTTTGTCCTTTTGGTTGTAGGACGCTTGGTTTAGCTAGAAACTGAGTTTTTAGTTTTTCATATAAAAAATGGATTTTTTTTTAATAAAAACCCTTTTTATGAATTTTATTAGTGATCAAAGATTTTTGTCCTTTTGGCTGTAGGACGCTTGGTTTAGCTAGAAAATGAGTTTTTAGTTTTTCATATAAAAAATAGATTTTTTTTTTTATAAAAAACCCTGTTTTATGAATTTTATTAGTGATCACAGATTTTTGTCCTTTTGGCTGTAGGACGCTTGGTTTAGCTAGGAAATGAGTTTTTAGTTTTTCATATAAAAAATGGATTTTTTTTAATAAAAACCCTTTTTTATGATTTTTATTAGTGATCACAGATTTTTGTCCTTTTGGCTCTAGCACGCTTAGTTTACCTAGAAAATGAGTTTTTAGTTTTTCATATAAAAAAAATATTTTTTTTTATAAAAAACCCTTTTTTATGAATTTTATTAGTGACCACAGATTTTTGTCCTTTTGGCTGTAGGACGCTTGGTTTAGCTAGAAAATGAGTTTTTAGTTTTTCATATAAAAAATAGATTTTTTTTTATAAAAAACCCTTTTTTATGAATTTTATTAGTGATCACAGATTTTTGTCCTTTTGGCTGTAGGACGCTTGGTTTAGCTAGAAACTGAGTTTTAATTTTTCATATAAAAAATGGATTTTTTTTAATAAAAACCCTTTTTATGAATTTTATTAGTGATCAAAGATTTTTGTCCTTTTGGCTGTAGGACGCTTGGTTTAGCTAGAAAATGAGTTTTTAGTTTTTCATATAAAAAATAGATTTTTTTTATAAAAAACCCTGTTTTATGAATTTTATTAGTGATCACAGATTTTTGTCCTTTTGGCTCTAGCACGCTTGGTTTACCTAGAAAATGAGTTTTTAGTTTTTCATATAAAAAAAATATTTTTTTATAAAAAACCCTTTTTTATAAATTTTATTAGTGACCACAGATTTTTGTCCTTTTGGCTGTAGGACGCTTGGTTTAGCTAGAAAATGAGTATTTAGTTTTTCATATAAAAAATAGATTTTTTTTATAAAAACCCCTTTTTTATGAATTTTATTAGTGATCACAGATTTTTGTCCTTTTGGCTGTAGGACGCTTGGTTTAGCTAGGAAATGAGTTTTTAGCTTTTCATATAAAAAATGGATTTTTTCAATAAAAACCCTTTTTTATGAATTTTATTAGTGATCACAGATTTTTGTCCTTTTGGCTCTAGCACGCTTGGTTTACCTAGAAAATGAGTTTTTAGTTTTTCATATAAAAAATAGATTTTTTTTATAAAAAACCATTTTTTATGAATTTTATTAGTGATCACAGATTTTTGTCCTTTTGGCTGTAGGACGCTTGGTTTAGCTAGAAAATGAGTTTTTAGTTTTTCATATAAAAAATAGATTTTTTTTATAAAAAACTCTTTTTTATGAATTTTATTAGTGATCACAGATTTTTGTCCTTTTGGCTGTAGGACGCTTGGTTTAGCTAGAAATTGAATTTTTGTTTTTAATATAAAAAATGGAATTTTTTTAATAAAAACCCTTTTTTATGAATTTTATTAGGGATCACAGATTTTTGTCCTTTTGGCTGTAGGACGCTTGGTTTAGCTAGAAAATTAGTTTTTAGTTTTTCATATAAAAAATAGATTTTTTTTTATAAAAAACCCTTTTTTATGAATTTTATTAGTGAACACAGATTTTTGTCCTTTTGGCTGTAGGACGCTTGGTTTAGCTAGAAAATGAGTTTTTAGTTTTTCATATAAAAAATAGATTTTTTTTATAAAAACCCCTTTTTTATGAATTGTATTAGTGATCACAGATTTTTGTCCTTTTGGCTGTAGGACGCTTGGTTTAGCTAGAAAATTAGTTTTTAGTTTTTCATATAAAAAATAGATTTTTTTTTATAAAAAACCCTTTTTTATGAATTTTACTAGTGATCACAGATTTTTGTCCTTTTGGCTGTAGGACGCTTGGTTTAGCTAGAAATTGAATTTTTAGTTTTAGTGATAAAAAATAGATTTTTTTTTATAAAAAACCCTTTTTTATGAATTTTACTAGTGATCACAGATTTTTGTCCTTTTGGCTGTAGGACGCTTGGTTTAGCTAGAAAATTAGTTTTTAGTTTTTAATATAAAAAATTGAATTTAAAAAAAAAAACCCTTTTTTATGAATTTTATTAGTGATCACAGATTTTTGTCCTTTTGGCTTGGTTTAGCTAGAAAATGAGTTTTTAGTTTTTCATATAAAAAATAGATTTTTTTTATAAAAAACCCTTTTTTATGAATTTTATTAGTGGTCACAGATTTTTGTCCTTTTGGCTGTAGGACGCTTGGTTTAGCTAGAAAATGAGTTTTTAGTTTTTCATATAAAAAATAGATTTTTTTTTATAAAAAACCCTGTTTTATGAATTTTATTAGTGATCACAGATTTTTGTCCTTTTGGCTGTAGGACGCTTGGTTTAGCTAGAAAATGAGTTTTTAGTTTTTCATATAAAAAATAGATTTTTTTTTTATAAAAAACACTTTTTTATGAATTTTATTAGTGATCACAGATTTTTGTCCTTTTGGCTGTAGGACGCTTGGTTTAGCTAGAAAATGAGTTTTTAGTTTTTCATATAAAAAATAGATTTTTTTTATAAAAAACCCTTTTTTATGAATTTTATTAGTGATCACAGATTTTTGTCCTTTTGGCTGTAGGACGCTTTGGTTTAGCAAGGAAATGAGTTTTTAGTTTTTCATATAAAAAATAGATTTTTTTTATAAAAAACCCTTTTTTATGAATTTTATTAGTGATCACAGATTTTTGTCCTTTTGGCTGTAGGACGCTTGGTTTAGCTAGAAAATGAGTTTTTAGTTTTTCATATAAAAAATAGATTTTTTTTATAAAAAACCCTTTTTTATGAATTTTATTAGTGATCACAGATTTTTGTCCTTTTGGCTGTAGGACGCTTGGTTTAGCTAGAAAATGAGTTTTTAGTTTTTAATATAAAAAATGGAATTTTTTTAATAAAAACCCTTTTTTATGAATTTTATTAGGGATCACAGATTTTTGTCCTTTTGGCTGTAGGACTCTTGGTTTAGCTAGAAAATGAGTTTTTAGTTTTTCATATAAAAAATAGATTTTTTTTTATAAAAAACCCTTTTTTATGAATTTTATTAGTGATCACAGATTTTTGTCCTTTTGGCTGTAGGACGCTTGGTTTAGCTAGAAAATGAGTTTTTAGTTTTTCATATAAAAAATAGATTTTTTTTTATAAAAAACCCTTTTTTATGAATTTTATTAGTGATCACAGATTTTTGTCCTTTTGGTTGTAGGACGCTTGGTTTAGCTAGAAACTGAGTTTTTAGTTTTTCATATAAAAAATGGATTTTTTTTAATAAAAACCCTTTTTATGAATTTTATTAGTGATCAAAGATTTTTGTCCTTTTGGCTGTAGGACGCTTGGTTTAGCTAGAAAATGAGTTTTTAGTTTTTCATATAAAAAATAGATTTTTTTTTATAAAAAACCCTTTTTTATGAATTTTATTAGTGATCACAGATTTTTGTCCTTTTGGTTGTAGGACGCTTGGTTTAGCTAGAAACTGAGTTTTTAGTTTTTCATATAAAAAATGGATTTTTTTTTAATAAAAACCCTTTTTATGAATTTTATTAGTGATCAAAGATTTTTGTCCTTTTGGCTGTAGGACGGTTGGTTTAGCTAGGAAATGAGTTTTTAGTTTTTCATATAAAAAATAGATTTTTTTTTATAAAAACCTCTTTTTTATGAATTTTATTAGTGATCACAGATTTTTATTAGTGATCACGTCCTTTTGGCTGTAGGACGCTTGGTTTAGCTAGAAAATGAGTTTTTAGTTTTTTCATATAAAAAATAGATTTTTTTATAAAAAACCCTTTTTTATGAATTTTATTAGTGATCACAGATTTTTGTCCTTTTGGCTGTAGGACGGTTGGTTTAGCTAGGAAATGAGTTTTTAGTTTTTCATATAAAAAATAGATTTTTTTTTATAAAAAACCCTTTTTTATGAATTTTATTAGTGATCACAGATTTTTGCCCTTTTGGCTGTAGGACGCTTGGTTTAGCTAGAAAATGAGTTTTTAGTTTTTCATATAAAAAATAGATTTTTTTTATAAAAAACCCTTTTTTATGAATTTTATTAGTGATCACAGATTTTTGTCCTTTTGGCTGTAGGACGCTTGGTTTAGCTAGAAAATGAGTTTTTTGTTTTTCATATAAAAAATAGATTTTTTTTTATAAAAACCCCTTTTTTATGAATTTTATTAGTGATCACAGATTTTTATTAGTGATCACGTCCTTTTGGCTGTAGGACGCTTGGTTTAGCTAGGAAATGAGTTTTTAGTTTTTCATATAAAAAATAGATTTTTTTTATAAAAAACCCTTTTTTATGAATTTTATTAGTGATCACAGATTTTTGTCCTCTTGGCTGTAGGACGCTTGGTTTAGCTAGAAAATGAGTTTTTAGTTTTTTCATATAAAAAATAGATTTTTTTATAAAAAACCCTTTTTTATGAATTTTATTAGTGATCACAGATTTTTGTCCTTTTGGCTTGGTTTAGCTAGAAAATGAGTTTTTAGTTTTTCATATAAAAAATAGATTTTTTTTATAAAAAACCCTTTTTTATGAATTTTATTAGTGGTCACAGATTTTTGTCCTTTTGGCTGTAGGACGCTTGGTTTAGCTAGAAAATGAGTTTTTAGTTTTTCATATAAAAAATAGATTTTTTTTATAAAAAACCCTGTTTTATGAATTTTATTAGTGATCACAGATTTTTGTCCTTTTGGCTGTAGGACGCTTGGTTTAGCTAGAAAATGAGTTTTTAGTTTTTCATATAAAAAATAGATTTTTTTTTATAAAAAACACTTTTTTATGAATTTTATTAGTGATCACAGATTTTTGTCCTTTTGGCTGTAGGACGCTTGGTTTAGCTAGAAAATGAGTTTTTAGTTTTTCATATAAAAAATAGATTTTTTTATAAAAAACCCTTTTTTATGAATTTTATTAGTGATCACAGATTTTTGTCCTTTTGGCTGTAGGACGCTTGGTTTAGCAAGGAAATGAGTTTTTAGTTTTTCATATAAAAAATAGATTTTTTTTATAAAAAACCCTTTTTTATGAATTTTATTAGTGATCACAGATTTTTGTCCTTTTGGCTGTAGGACGCTTGGTTTAGCTAGAAAATGAGTTTTTAGTTTTTCATATAAAAAATAGATTTTTTTTATAAAAAACCCTTTTTTATGAATTTTATTAGTGATCACAGATTTTTGTCCTTTTGGCTGTAGGACGCTTGGTTTAGCTAGAAAATTAGTTTTTAGTTTTTAATATAAAAAATTGAATTTAAAAAAAACCCTTTTTTATGAATTTTATTAGTGATCACAGATTTTTGTCCTTTTGGCTTGGTTTAGCTAGAAAATGAGTTTTTAGTTTTTCATATAAAAAATAGATTTTTTTTATAAAAAACCCTGTTTTATGAATTTTATTAGTGATCACAGATTTTTGTCCTTTTGGCTGTAGGACGCTTGGATTAGCTAGAAAATGAGTTTTTAGTTTTTCATATAAAAAATAGATTTTTTTTTATAAAAAACACTTTTTTATGAATTTTATTAGTGATCACAGATTTTTGTCCTTTTGGCTGTAGGACGCTTGGTTTAGCTAGAAAATGAGTTTTTAGTTTTTCATATAAAAAATAGATTTTTTTTATAAAAAACCCTTTTTTATGAATTTTATTAGTGATCACAGATTTTTGTCCTTTTGGCTGTAGGACGCTTTGGTTTAGCAAGGAAATGAGTTTTTAGTTTTTCATATAAAAAATAGATTTTTTTTATAAAAAACCCTTTTTTATGAATTTTATTAGTGATCACAGATTTTTGTCCTTTTGGCTGTAGGACGCTTGGTTTAGCTAGAAAATGAGTTTTTAGTTTTTCGTATAAAAAATAGATTTTTTTTATAAAAAACCCTTTTTTATGAATTTTATTAGTGATCACAGATTTTTGTCCTTTTGGCTGTAGGACGCTTGGTTTAGCTAGAAAATGAGTTTTTAGTTATTCATATAAAAAATAGATTTTTTTTATAAAAAACCCTTTTTTATGAATTTTATTAGTGATCACAGATTTTTGTCCTTTTGGCTGTAGGACGCTTGGTTTAGCTAGAAAATGAGTTTTTAGTTTTTAATATAAAAAATGGAATTTTTTTAATAAAAACCCTTTTTTATGAATTTTATTAGGGATCACAGATTTTTGTCCTTTTGGCTGTAGGACTCTTGGTTTAGCTAGAAAATGAGTTTTTAGTTTTTCATATAAAAAATAGATTTTTTTTTATAAAAAACCCTTTTTTATGAATTTTATTAGTGATCACAGATTTTTGTCCTTTTGGCTGTAGGACGCTTGGTTTAGCTAGAAAATGAGTTTTTAGTTTTTCATATAAAAAATAGATTTTTTTTTATAAAAAACCCTTTTTTATGAATTTTATTAGTGATCACAGATTTTTGTCCTTTTGGTTGTAGGACGCTTGGTTTAGCTAGAAACTGAGTTTTTAGTTTTTCATATAAAAAATGGATTTTTTTTAATAAAAACCCTTTTTATGAATTTTATTAGTGATCAAAGATTTTTGTCCTTTTGGCTGTAGGACGCTTGGTTTAGCTAGAAAATGAGTTTTTAGTTTTTCATATAAAAAATAGATTTTTTTTTATAAAAAACCCTTTTTTATGAATTTTATTAGTGATCACAGATTTTTGTCCTTTTGGTTGTAGGACGCTTGGTTTAGCTAGAAACTGAGTTTTTAGTTTTTCATATAAAAAATGGATTTTTTTTTAATAAAAACCCTTTTTATGAATTTTATTAGTGATCAAAGATTTTTGTCCTTTTGGCTGTAGGACGCTTGGTTTAGCTAGAAAATGAGTTTTTAGTTTTTCATATAAAAAATAGATTTTTTTTTTTATAAAAAACCCTGTTTTATGAATTTTATTAGTGATCACAGATTTTTGTCCTTTTGGCTGTAGGACGCTTGGTTTAGCTAGGAAATGAGTTTTTAGTTTTTCATATAAAAAATGGATTTTTTTTAATAAAAACCCTTTTTTATGATTTTTATTAGTGATCACAGATTTTTGTCCTTTTGGCTCTAGCACGCTTAGTTTACCTAGAAAATGAGTTTTTAGTTTTTCATATAAAAAAAATATTTTTTTTTATAAAAAACCCTTTTTTATGAATTTTATTAGTGACCACAGATTTTTGTCCTTTTGGCTGTAGGACGCTTGGTTTAGCTAGAAAATGAGTTTTTAGTTTTTCATATAAAAAATAGATTTTTTTTTATAAAAAACCCTTTTTTATGAATTTTATTAGTGATCACAGATTTTTGTCCTTTTGGCTGTAGGACGCTTGGTTTAGCTAGAAACTGAGTTTTAATTTTTCATATAAAAAATGGATTTTTTTTAATAAAAACCCTTTTTATGAATTTTATTAGTGATCAAAGATTTTTGTCCTTTTGGCTGTAGGACGCTTGGTTTAGCTAGAAAATGAGTTTTTAGTTTTTCATATAAAAAATAGATTTTTTTTATAAAAAACCCTGTTTTATGAATTTTATTAGTGATCACAGATTTTTGTCCTTTTGGCTCTAGCACGCTTGGTTTACCTAGAAAATGAGTTTTTAGTTTTTCATATAAAAAAAATATTTTTTTTATAAAAAACCCTTTTTTATAAATTTTATTAGTGACCACAGATTTTTGTCCTTTTGGCTGTAGGACGCTTGGTTTAGCTAGAAAATGAGTATTTAGTTTTTCATATAAAAAATAGATTTTTTTTATAAAAACCCCTTTTTTATGAATTTTATTAGTGATCACAGATTTTTGTCCTTTTGGCTGTAGGACGCTTGGTTTAGCTAGGAAATGAGTTTTTAGCTTTTCATATAAAAAATGGATTTTTTCAATAAAAACCCTTTTTTATGAATTTTATTAGTGATCACAGATTTTTGTCCTTTTGGCTCTAGCACGCTTGGTTTACCTAGAAAATGAGTTTTTAGTTTTTCATATAAAAAATAGATTTTTTTTATAAAAAACCATTTTTTATGAATTTTATTAGTGATCACAGATTTTTGTCCTTTTGGCTGTAGGACGCTTGGTTTAGCTAGAAAATGAGTTTTTAGTTTTTCATATAAAAAATAGATTTTTTTTATAAAAAACTCTTTTTTATGAATTTTATTAGTGATCACAGATTTTTGTCCTTTTGGCTGTAGGACGCTTGGTTTAGCTAGAAATTGAATTTTTGTTTTTAATATAAAAAATGGAATTTTTTTAATAAAAACCCTTTTTTATGAATTTTATTAGGGATCACAGATTTTTGTCCTTTTGGCTGTAGGACGCTTGGTTTAGCTAGAAAATTAGTTTTTAGTTTTTCATATAAAAAATAGATTTTTTTTTATAAAAAACCCTTTTTTATGAATTTTATTAGTGAACACAGATTTTTGTCCTTTTGGCTGTAGGACGCTTGGTTTAGCTAGAAAATGAGTTTTTAGTTTTTCATATAAAAAATAGATTTTTTTTATAAAAACCCCTTTTTTATGAATTGTATTAGTGATCACAGATTTTTGTCCTTTTGGCTGTAGGACGCTTGGTTTAGCTAGAAAATTAGTTTTTAGTTTTTCATATAAAAAATAGATTTTTTTTTATAAAAAACCCTTTTTTATGAATTTTACTAGTGATCACAGATTTTTGTCCTTTTGGCTGTAGGACGCTTGGTTTAGCTAGAAATTGAATTTTTAGTTTTTAATATAAAAAATAGATTTTTTTTTATAAAAAACCCTTTTTTATGAATTTTACTAGTGATCACAGATTTTTGTCCTTTTGGCTGTAGGACGCTTGGTTTAGCTAGAAAATTAGTTTTTAGTTTTTAATATAAAAAATTGAATTTAAAAAAAAAAACCCTTTTTTATGAATTTTATTAGTGATCACAGATTTTTGTCCTTTTGGCTTGGTTTAGCTAGAAAATGAGTTTTTAGTTTTTCATATAAAAAATAGATTTTTTTTATAAAAAACCCTTTTTTATGAATTTTATTAGTGGTCACAGATTTTTGTCCTTTTGGCTGTAGGACGCTTGGTTTAGCTAGAAAATGAGTTTTTAGTTTTTCATATAAAAAATAGATTTTTTTTTATAAAAAACCCTGTTTTATGAATTTTATTAGTGATCACAGATTTTTGTCCTTTTGGCTGTAGGACGCTTGGTTTAGCTAGAAAATGAGTTTTTAGTTTTTCATATAAAAAATAGATTTTTTTTTATAAAAAACACTTTTTTATGAATTTTATTAGTGATCACAGATTTTTGTCCTTTTGGCTGTAGGACGCTTGGTTTAGCTAGAAAATGAGTTTTTAGTTTTTCATATAAAAAATAGATTTTTTTTATAAAAAACCCTTTTTTATGAATTTTATTAGTGATCACAGATTTTTGTCCTTTTGGCTGTAGGACGCTTTGGTTTAGCAAGGAAATGAGTTTTTAGTTTTTCATATAAAAAATAGATTTTTTTTATAAAAAACCCTTTTTTATGAATTTTATTAGTGATCACAGATTTTTGTCCTTTTGGCTGTAGGACGCTTGGTTTAGCTAGAAAATGAGTTTTTAGTTTTTCATATAAAAAATAGATTTTTTTTATAAAAAACCCTTTTTTATGAATTTTATTAGTGATCACAGATTTTTGTCCTTTTGGCTGTAGGACGCTTGGTTTAGCTAGAAAATGAGTTTTTAGTTTTTAATATAAAAAATGGAATTTTTTTAATAAAAACCCTTTTTTATGAATTTTATTAGGGATCACAGATTTTTGTCCTTTTGGCTGTAGGACTCTTGGTTTAGCTAGAAAATGAGTTTTTAGTTTTTCATATAAAAAATAGATTTTTTTTTATAAAAAACCCTTTTTTATGAATTTTATTAGTGATCACAGATTTTTGTCCTTTTGGCTGTAGGACGCTTGGTTTAGCTAGAAAATGAGTTTTTAGTTTTTCATATAAAAAATAGATTTTTTTTTATAAAAAACCCTTTTTTATGAATTTTATTAGTGATCACAGATTTTTGTCCTTTTGGTTGTAGGACGCTTGGTTTAGCTAGAAACTGAGTTTTTAGTTTTTCATATAAAAAATGGATTTTTTTTAATAAAAACCCTTTTTATGAATTTTATTAGTGATCAAAGATTTTTGTCCTTTTGGCTGTAGGACGCTTGGTTTAGCTAGAAAATGAGTTTTTAGTTTTTCATATAAAAAATAGATTTTTTTTTATAAAAAACCCTTTTTTATGAATTTTATTAGTGATCACAGATTTTTGTCCTTTTGGTTGTAGGACGCTTGGTTTAGCTAGAAACTGAGTTTTTAGTTTTTCATATAAAAAATGGATTTTTTTTTAATAAAAACCCTTTTTATGAATTTTATTAGTGATCAAAGATTTTTGTCCTTTTGGCTGTAGGACGCTTGGTTTAGCTAGAAAATGAGTTTTTAGTTTTTCATATAAAAAATAGATTTTTTTTTTATAAAAAACCCTGTTTTATGAATTTTATTAGTGATCACAGATTTTTGTCCTTTTGGCTGTAGGACGCTTGGTTTAGCTAGGAAATGAGTTTTTAGTTTTTCATATAAAAAATGGATTTTTTTTAATAAAAACCCTTTTTTATGATTTTTATTAGTGATCACAGATTTTTGTCCTTTTGGCTCTAGCACGCTTAGTTTACTTAGAAAATGAGTTTTTAGTTTTTCATATAAAAAAAATATTTTTTTTTATAAAAAACCCTTTTTTATGAATTTTATTAGTGACCACAGATTTTTGTCCTTTTGGCTGTAGGACGCTTGGTTTAGCTAGAAAATGAGTTTTTAGTTTTTCATATAAAAAATGGATTTTTTTTTATAAAAAAACCCTTTTTTATGAATTTTATTAGTGATCACAGATTTTTGTCCTTTTGGCTGTAGGACGCTTGGTTTAGCTAGAAACTGAGTTTTAATTTTTCATATAAAAAATGGATTTTTTTTAATAAAAACCCTTTTTATGAATTTTATTAGTGATCAAAGATTTTTGTCCTTTTGGCTGTAGGACGCTTGTTTTAGCTAGAAAATGAGTTTTTAGTTTTTCATATAAAAAATAGATTTTTTTTATAAAAAACCCTGTTTTATGAATTTTATTAGTGATCACAGATTTTTGTCCTTTTGGCTCTAGCACGCTTGGTTTACCTAGAAAATGAGTTTTTAGTTTTTCATATAAAAAAAATATTTTTTTATAAAAAACCCTTTTTTATAAATTTTATTAGTGACCACAGATTTTTGTCCTTTTGGCTGTAGGACGCTTGGTTTAGCTAGAAAATGAGTATTTAGTTTTTCATATAAAAAATAGATTTTTTTTATAAAAACCCCTTTTTTATGAATTTTATTAGTGATCACAGATTTTTGTCCTTTTGGCTGTAGGACGCTTGGTTTAGCTAGGAAATGAGTTTTTAGCTTTTCATATAAAAAATGGATTTTTTCAATAAAAACCCTTTTTTATGAATTTTATTAGTGATCACAGATTTTTGTCCTTTTGGCTCTAGCACGCTTGGTTTACCTAGAAAATGAGTTTTTAGTTTTTCATATAAAAAATAGATTTTTTTTATAAAAAACCATTTTTTATGAATTTTATTAGTGATCACAGATTTTTGTCCTTTTGGCTGTAGGACGCTTGGTTTAGCTAGAAAATGAGTTTTTAGTTTTTCATATAAAAAATAGATTTTTTTTATAAAAAACTCTTTTTTATGAATTTTATTAGTGATCACAGATTTTTGTCCTTTTGGCTGTAGGACGCTTGGTTTAGCTAGAAATTGAATTTTTGTTTTTAATATAAAAAATGGAATTTTTTTAATAAAAACCCTTTTTTATGAATTTTATTAGGGATCACATATTTTTGGCCTTTTGGCTGTAGGACGCTTGGTTTAGCTAGAAAATTAGTTTTTAGTTTTTCATATAAAAAATAGATTTTTTTTTATAAAAAACCCTTTTTTATGAATTTTATTAGTGAACACAGATTTTTGTCCTTTTGGCTGTAGGACGCTTGGTTTAGCTAGAAAATGAGTTTTTAGTTTTTCATATAAAAAATAGATTTTTTTTATAAAAACCCCTTTTTTATGAATTGTATTAGTGATCACAGATTTTTGTCCTTTTGGCTGTAGGACGCTTGGTTTAGCTAGGAAATGAGTTTTTAGTTTTTCATATAAAAAATGGATTTTTTTAATAAAAACCCTTTTTTATGAATTTTATTAGTGATCACAGATTTTTGTCCTTTTGGCTCTAGCACGCTTGGTTTACCTAGAAAATGAGTTTTTAGTTTTTCATATAAAAAATAGATTTTTTTTATAAAAAACCCTTTTTTATGAATTTTATTAGTGATCACAGATTTTTGTCCTTTTGGCTGTAGGACGCTTGGTTTAGCTAGAAAATTAGTTTTTAGTTTTTCATATAAAAAATAGATTTTTTTTTATAAAAAACCCTTTTTTATGAATTTTACTAGTGATCACAGATTTTTGTCCTTTTGGCTGTAGGACGCTTGGTTTAGCTAGAAATTGAATTTTTAGTTTTTAATATAAAAAATAGATTTTTTTTTATAAAAAACCCTTTTTTATGAATTTTACAAGTGATCACAGATTTTTGTCCTTTTGGCTGTAGGACGCTTCTATAAAAATTTATAAAAGAAAATTTCTAAAAAGTTTTACAAGAAAATTTCAAAAAAATTTTACAAGAAAATTTCTAAAAAATTTACAAGAAATTTTCTAACAAATTATGTATTTATACAAACGCATAATTCCTTTTTAAATTTATTAAATAAATATTTTATGAGCGAATCATAAAATATTTATTTTCCAAAAATATAGTAATCCAAACAGATTACACAAATTTTACACTAAATTTTCTATAAAAATTTACAAGAAATTTTCTATAAAATATTTTTTAAAAAATTTTTGGAAAAATTTTCTGATATTATTTTTGGAATAACTTGGCAATAAAATTAAGAAAAAAATTCTATAAAATTTTTACAAAAAATTTTTCTATAAAATTTTTAAAAAAAACTTTCGATAAAATTTTTACAGAAAACCTTCCATAAAATTTTTACAAAAAATTTTCTATAGAATTTTACAAGAAATTTCCAAAAAAAATTTACAAGAAATCTCAAAAAAAATTTATAAGAAATTTTCTAAAAAAAAATTATAAGAAATTTTCTAAAAAAAATTTATAAGAAATTTTCTAAAAAAATTTTACAAGAAATTTTCTAAAAAAATTTTACAAGAAATTTTCTAAAAAAATTTTACAAGAAAATTTCTAAAAAATTTTACAAGAAATTTTATAAGAAATTTTCAAATAAATTTTACAAGAAATTTTCTATAAAATATTTTATAAAAAATTTTTGGAAAAATTTTCTGATATCATTTTTGGAAAAACTTGGCAATAGAATTAAGAAAAAAATTCTATAAAATTTTTACAAAAAATTTTTCTAAAAATTTTTACAACAAATTTCAAAAAAAAATTATAAGAAATTTAAAAAAAAAATAATAAAAGAAAATTTCTAAAAAGTTTTACAAGAAAATTTCTAAAAAATTTTACAAATTATGTATTTATATAAACGCATAATTCCTTTTTACATTTATTAAATAAATATTTTATGAGCGAATCATAAAATATTTATTT
This sequence comes from Phasia obesa, assembly GCA_949628195.1. Lineage (NCBI taxonomy): Eukaryota > Metazoa > Arthropoda > Insecta > Diptera > Tachinidae > Phasia > Phasia obesa. Next base: position 206,013,357 of record OX451215.1, on the reverse strand, counting down.
TCAAAAAATATAGTAATCCAAACAGATTACTCAAATTTTACAATAATTTTTCTATAAAATTTTACAAGAAATTTTCTATAAAATATTTTATAAAAAATTTTTGGAAAAACTTGGCAATAAAATTAAGAATAAATTCTATAAGATTTTTACAAAAAATTTTTCTATAAAATTTTTACAAAAAACTTCCGATAAAATTTTTACAGAAAATTTTCCATAAAATGTTTACAAAAAATTTTCTGTAAAATTTTACACGAAATTTAAAAAAAAAAGTTTACAAGAAATTTCCAAAAAAAGTTTACAAGAAATTTCCAAAAAAAATTTATAAGAAATTTTCTAAAAAAATTTATAAGAAATTTTCTAAAAAAAATTTACAAGAAATTTTCTAAAAAAATTTTACAAGAAATTTTCTAAAAAATTTTACAAGAAATTTTCTAAAAAATTTTACAAGAAATTTTCTAAAAAATTTTACAAGAAATTTAAAAAAAAATTTTAAGAAATTTTATAAAAAAATTTTACAAGAAAATTTCTAAAAAATTTTGCAAGAAATTTTATAAGAAATTTTCAAATAAATTTTACAAGAAATTTTCTATAAAATATTTTATAAAAAATTTTTGGAAAAATTTTCTGATATAATTTTTGGAAAAACTTGGCAATAGAATTAAGGTATTTTTTCTTAAGTCTATTGCCAAGTTTTTCCATAAATTATAAAATTTTTACAAAAAATTTTTCTAAAAATTTTTACAATAATTTTTACGATAAAATTTTTACAAAAAACTGTCCATAAAATTTTTAAAAAAAATTGTCGATAAAATTTTTACAAAAAAAAAATTCTATAACATGGAAGAAAAAAATTCTATAACGTTTTTACAAAAAATTTTCTATAAAATTTAAAAAAAAAGTCTCACTTTATATTTCACTTATAATAATGTAGTTGAAAATCATTTTATTATTTATTATTGTGAATTGGGAAACATAACATATTAAGGGAATATTTAATATTATTACTATGGTGAAGGCTATATAAGATTCGGCATGGCCAAATATAGCACTCTTACTTGTTTTAGTTAAGCATGTTGTTCACAAAAGTTGTTCAGTTTTACCGTGGCTACATTGTTCCTATATATTGTTAGTGAAAATTTACGAGTCCCTGTTAGTATGTTAAAAAAAGTAAAAGAAAAATTATAATATTTTATTTTTCAAAAAAACTGTAGGAATAAATTATTTTTTTTGGCATAAAATGTCAAAAAAATTTTATTCAACAAATCCTCGGTTATATTCTTCTCGAAGAAAGTTAAGCGCCATAACCTAGTATAAATGAGATAATATGAAAGGGCTAACTGATTTTCCTGATTTTTTTTATTTGAACCTTTAGACCAAATTTAGTAACCAGCTTTAATCACCATAAATCAGAAGAGTTACAAAATACAAAAGAACATAAACAAAATAAGCTACCAATTGCTTTGCCCTCCTATATTGGATTACCCTTTAACACAAATAATTGTGTACAATAAACTTAAATTTTAATAAATATAAAATTTTTTTAATTTCTTTATATTTAAACTTCCATTAAAATAATAATCATAGAACTTTTGACCTTTTTTTGTGTTTAAAAGCTAAAATATGTTAAACTAATTCTCATAATTTTCCGTAGAATTGGAAACAAATTTTCAAAATACTTGTGTGTCAAGAAGAAAGAAAAACCAAATAATGGCCGTTAATAAAACTTTTTAAAACACGTGCCATTATGATAAATTATTCATTGCATAATAAGTTTGATAACTAATTTTAGCTTTAATAATGGCTGTTTACTTTATAACAAAACAATTTTTGTATTTTAATTATGCAGAATGTTACTTTGTGGATAGACAGTGGAGAGCAAAATAAAAAAGAAAAAAAAAAAATGGAAGCAGACCAATAATTTTATAGGTTCCTTTGTGACCCCCTTCGGTACACAATGATGTTAGCTACTCAATTGGTAATAAGTGGCAATATTACATTTATTAAGTCTTGTGCAGTGTAGAAATCGATGCTGTTATCCGTAGAGCTGGCAAACTATCGATATATTCGATATTATTGCTAGTTGGTTGAGAAACTATCTATAGTATCGAATTCTTTTATGAATAATAAAATTTATTTTTTAATAATAAATTAAATTATATATAACGAACATAATTTGGTTTGATATTTTTTTATTAAAATATTAAAATCTTATAATGAGACATATTTTTGATATTATATCGTGGCGTTTCTTCTTAAACCACGTAAGCGACATTTTTTCGAAATTGACTTTTTGGTTTTTATGGCAGACTACATTCTTATCTTAACAAGTTTGTATGAAAAATAAATAAATCCATTTTCAAACCTCGTAAGCGCCATACAAATGACATTTGCATGCAAAATATAATGGTTTTTATATTTCAAGTTGGAAATGTTAAAGTCACAACCACCAAGTTTTTTGTATTTAAGATTATTTTCAATTTGCTGTTTGCGCCAAAACCAGAGAGTCGCACAGCCATGTTTTGCAAAAAAAAAAAAAAAAAATATTTTGAAACCTATTTTAAAGAAGTTTTTAAGTTTTTCTCGTTTTCTGAAAAACGACTTCTTGGCTCTTACGTGGTTTAAGAATAAACGCGACGATATATTATATGAACAATTTTTTTTTTAAATACTATATCGAAATTGTTGTGTGTAGTAGTCTCTCTAATAATTTACTTCATAAAAATAGTTCTGTTTATAATTATCGAGATACCCAATTATTTTTTTATATTAGGTGGGGTAGTAGGTAGTGTGCTAGTATATCAGTATGGGGCTTGTGGGTTCCATTCCCTCCCTCACTACAGTAAGTGAATTGCTGTGTTGCTATGAATATTAACATATTTTGGCTATATCTTCTATTTGAAATAATGGTCCTTGATTTGCTTATCGTTCTTTCTTTCGGAAACTGTCAAAGTTGTAGTTATATAAAAAATAACGTAAGGCACATAACTTCATAAACAATATCTGACTAGCTTCGTTCTATAAATCTAATTAGTACTGAATCTAATTTTCGACGATAGTATCGCTATCAAAAAAAAAAACTCTCTATAGTTCAATGGAAAGAGTATCGATAGTACTATCGATTGTTTGCCATCTCTAATTATACGCGCTATATGTTCAGTTGTGCTGTTTTTATGGTAGACTGAACTTTTTAAATAAAAATAAGTAAAATTGATAATACTATATCATCAATCACCAATTAGTCCGGGGTTGAGAGTTCGCATCCCGCCAAATGCTCTGGGTGTTTTTGGCAGACATGCATAGTGCAGATAGTGTTGTTAAAAAAAAAAATATAAAAATTTATGTAATTTTTTATTATAAGTTGGCAGGATGTCGAGAGAGTTTTTCCAATATAAAAGAGGTACCAAATGCTAAGTCACTGTCTTAGAGATAATTCTTAGTACTAAATCGGGTACTAAATCAAAAATTGAAGAAGGCAACACTAGCAGGCTGTGCAGCATAAGGCATAGGACTACGCCGAGCACACATACGAGTATATGAAATGTGGGACCTAGTCTTAGAAAAGAGATACTACAATTAGGAAGTCGTCTCGTGTCTTAATAGTAAATTACACAGATCAACAAAAAACAAAACTTGTTTGTTTCCTGTGATTTTTTTTGTATCCAACTCAAATTGAAGCGAATTTTTAAAATACTCCAACAATTTTTCTCTTGAGTTGTAGCTATCTACCCTTATTTACTAATTTTAATTAGATTTTCATTTTTATAGGATACTAAAATATATTTTGTTGTTGCTTTAGATATGGCTTCGTCCAGAAGATGTTTCGTGCTTAATCCAGATCTTTTTTGCTATATTTTCGCTGAACCGTTTAGGTGGCGCTTAGGTAGCCGAAATGAATTTAAAAATTTTCGGGAAATTTTTCACTTTTGCGGCTACCTAAGCGCTACCTAAACGGTGTTAAGAATCATTCCTAGGAAGTTCATATGTTCTAGAAAGTTGTTTATTGAGATCTTAGGTTCATTTTTATAGTTGATTGTTTCCTTGAATTTTGAACGGTTTGCTACCTATGGACCTGAACAGGGGAAAAAAGGTAAACAAAATTGAATTTTTTAAATTTCGATTTTGACCTTGAAGATGAAGTTTTTTTGATTTTATATGTTCACAATTTTTGTTCTTTATGACAAGAGCTACAACTTTGCCTCAGAGAGTATATCAAAATTTCAAACGGTTTGCAAAATATGAGCTTGAGTAAATGATCACTTTTTGCAAAAATGACATCGAGGCCCCACATCTTTGAGGGTCCATAAAAAAAAACCTGGAGGACTTTGGGTAAAACTGGGAGACAGGGGTTTTTTTTTTTTGGTCTTTTATCACGTAGTGGTGTCCGTATATGGTTATTTTTTTCCGTGTTGCACTGTGTACCACGTCTAATGATATTAAAATTTCATCGTCATCCAGAGTTATTAAGTCTAGCTTTTCCTTTAGTTCTACCGAGTTTTTGATATTATATTTTATAACATTCGAAGAGCGTTACCAAGGAAGGTAGGACTTACATATGATGACAGGCTACTTTTGGAGTTTGCAACGAGTTCTAGCTAAAGTCGTTTTTTCAAGAAAAATATGGCAGTAATATAATAAGAGAAGGCATATTTGATGAGTCAAATATCATTGAAATCAGTTTTAAATAAACTAAAAAGTTCCATTAAATCTTTTAATTTACAACATTTTAACATTTAACCGTCTCTTTTGAAAATCTCTTCATTTTTAATAAATTTCACTATATTAAATTTAAACACATTGAATTCTACTCAAAAGAGAAATTCCTGTTTAAATTTACTTTCAACCGAAAATTGACCGATTTAAGTTGCCATTAATTAGCTCGACCGTGTTTTTTAACATCATCAGTATTTTTTTGAGAGTGCAGGCTGAAATTTATTTCATTTAAATTGTAAAAAGAAAAAAAGGAAAAAAAAAATTTCGAAGCTTCAGTGTTAAATTAACACTTCGTCATTAAATTATTTGGTTCATTTACTTTTTCTTTTTTTTGTGACTTGTGACACTCATGTTAAAAAAAAAGTTAATATGTATATTTGCTCACATGCCATGGGGCATTAAAAAGCCATTGACAATGATTTAATGGTAATTAAAACTAGAAGAAAATTTTAAACAGGTACGGCACAGAAACAAATTCCCTCTTTTTCCCTCCCACACTTTCACCACTACTTAAACCAACAAACTCTGTTGTTTGCATTCCTACAAGTGCATTTTATCAGGACAGCGGTGTCTACAACTTCAATACAAAATTTGCCAGCAAAACTTTGCCGTTTAAAATGCGAAATTGGCTGGTAGTCCTAATGTGCTGAAAGGAATTGAGGACAAAAGATAAAAAAAATATATATAAAGGAAAAAATAGAGGAAGAATAATCAAACCAAATCGAAAAACTTTTTTTCTAACAAAAGTTTCGCAGAATCAACACACTGTGTTATTAATGAATTCACACGTATTTGGTAGCAATAGTCAACACTGAAAGGCTTAAAAGTTAAATAAAATTTTGATCTCTCTTTCACACACACACAACTGCATTTTATTAGAATTTTAATTGGAAGCTAGTACAATAATAAATAAAATTTACTAGCCGTGCCCGCCACTTCGTCAGCGTCCTTACAATATTTTGTTTGATTTTGCTTTGATCGCAATCCACACCAGAGACCCTTACTTTTATGGTGCTTCAGTTATGGTTTATGTATTTAAGTCAGATAAAGGATGTCATCCCTACTCAAATATCCCTCAAAAATAAAATGCGCCTTAAAGTATGCATTTCGGTAAAATTGCGTACTTTAACTGCTTCTTCTCCACTTTCTCTTGGAAATAAGATACTTTTGCAGAAAAAAGTATCCTATATTTTAATCAGAATACTAAGGTACCTGCTCACAGAATTTTGTTAAAATCCATTCAGTAGTTTTTACGTGATGCGAACACAAACAGACAGACAGACATGAAGTTTTATTAAGTTACTGTTTTCTTGTATGTATAGATTAGCCGCTAATTTTTTTTTAATGCAAGGAAATGTATTACATATACGGAGTAGGTATTTTACTCTATTTCAGAGTTATTGATTCATTTTTGGCATATCGGTGATTATAATCAACACCACTTCTACTTTATTATTCATAACTGGCAAATAATGTTTTTTTGATTAAAACTGACCTTTTGAATAAGTCTTCATTATGTTTTTATTAAAACGGTTTAGGTTTTTCCGTACCATAAATTATACATTGCGACTTTTGAAAATGATTAAATAAAAAGACCATCATAATATTTTGTTATAGAGTACCATAATCGTATAGTATTTAGCAAATACTTGTCTATATTTGTAAATGTAAACGTTTATTTTTCACTATTGAGTCCTATATACTAAAATAATACACCTATAATACAAAATTTAACATTGTGTTGATTTTAATCACCATTGACAAAATATTTTGTTAAAGTTCTGTTTATTGTAGGAGCTTGCTGAGATCAGAAGACAATTACATATACGAGTATGTGTACATTTTTAAATGACCTTCCAGTGCCAATATTTGACATTTTCTAGAGGTACATCAGTTTTATTTAATCAGTTTCTTTTGCCAAATCAACATATAGCGTTCAACAAAAAATAAAACGTGAAAATGTAAAAATTGTTTTATCAAAAATTATTTTAAACTTACCCTAATAAAAGGGATACGTAAAAGAACAAAATTTTCGAATTTGGGTGCCAAGAGCGTCCGATGCGTCCAAAATAAGTAACTATTTGGTGTGGATTTTGGGATGGTTCCGTTATCGGTCCATATTTTTTTGAGTACGACTATAACTATGAATGTAGAGCGGCTATAACTATCAATGTCAGTGTTGACAGATTAGGGGATTTATCCCCAAATCGGGGATTTTTATTTACTTATGGGGATAAAAAATTCGGTTTGGGGATTGGGGATTTTGTTGAGGATAGTTTCAATGTTTTAGGGATTATTTGCGGATTACTTTTTGGATTACATATTGTAATTTTATTATTAAAATATAATAATAAAATTACAATGTGACGACAAAGTGGTTATTTAAAATTTAAACAGGTAAAAGAAGATGAAAAACGTACCGAAAATAATTCAAGCAATATAACTTGATTTAAAGCAATTAATATTTTTTATCTTATTTACGATTTTAAGAAAGAACTGCAGGCTTAAATCGTTTTTAGCGGTGGTACTAGTAAAAAATTGTATCAAGGGTTGTAGAGAACTAAAATAAAGAAAAGAGGGGCCGCCCGAGTTAGCGGCAGTAAATAATAATGTTTTAAAAGACATTTATAAATTACAATTAAGAAAAATGGCAAAAAAAAAAGTGGAGCAACTTAACCGTATTTTGGGGAGAAGTTTATAAATATCAAGATGCAGCTGAAATAACTTTGTTTCTAGACCTGGCAAAGTTATTACATATCACATATCAACTAGAATTGCTTATACATTAAAATATTTTTTCGGCACAAACAAAATCTTAAATAAGAAATAAATTGCAGAACTAGTTACTCAAATCTTTGTTGAGAATTAATATACATTTTAAAAATACTGAAATTTGTTTTAAATCTTTTGATCCATCTCGAGAAATAGTGAGGTAAAACCTCAATCAACTTAGTTTTTTTTTTGTTAAAAAAAAGACCACAGTACCTGCTAAGCTTTCTGCTTGTCTGCAAAAACACCCAGTCTTTGGCGGGAATCGAACCCGCAACCCCTAGACTGATAAACTAGCGCGCTACCAATCAGTCTAATATACAAAAAAGTAAACACTATATTTTTAAATAAAGTTAACTAGAGAACAAATAGAATATTGATGTGTTAATTTCAATGAAAACAGTATCCTTTTTAGCGGGGAATTTTGGGGATAGTTTAAATATTTTTTGGGAATTTCGGGGATGAATATTTTAAATTTGGGGATGTGACTCGAAAAAAATGTGGGAACCCTGATCAATGGCGGTATAGGTCGATGATTGGGTAACGGCATGGTGTAGTAGTTAAAGTGCTTGCCTACAAAACTAAGCAACTCAGGTTCGACCCCTGGCAGAGGAACAAAAGTTTTCCCCATGGTTTTTTCGAGTTCTAAAAATTAAGTGGTATCAAACCCCATCTATACAATCCATAAAAAGAGCACCCTGACTTCTCCCCCTGGAATAAAGATCTGGGAAAAAAAGAAAAAGGTTAGAATCAAAGATCAGCTAGGTTTCCCACCACTACACCAAATACCTAAAATGATGTTGATTTTAGGCAACGACAGATGGCAGCTTCATTATCTTAGGAACTGCTACAGCAGCTGGGACAACAGACGATTAAAGATACTGACGTTTATTTTTCCTCTTCTTTAAAATAGGCATTCACATCGTATTGATAGCATAATATTTAGGTATTCATGGGATCTTATAGAGAAATAGAATACGAGAAATTTTTTATATCTTAAATAATTTTTGTAGTCACGCTTAAGTTCGTTTTATTTTCTCTAATTTGAAAGAATATTTTTTTTATTACAAATAATGTGATTAAAAAAAAATGGAAACATTTTTCTTTACTCACTAGCAGAATGTAATGGATTTTTTCAATCTTTAAATCCGTCTTCAGCATTCTTAGCATCTATCTACTTTGAGTGGTCGTTTAGTTGTAAACATCATTTAGCCAACCAAATTTAGATAAAAGAATACGAGAAAAATTACCTTCAATCGTCTATCGTCAGTTGGTGAGAACGAAGTCTCTCACCATCTTAAGCTTCCAGCTTGTTTGTTTTTGTTTTCTTTAACGATAATGAGTATAGATGCCATGGAGCCCTGAAAATAAAGGTATCGATTAAGAGAACCCAAAGTAAAAATTTATGATTACAAGGGAGTCAATAATTTCGATAACTAAGACGTAATTATAAAGGGCTCAAAACAGCTCCATTAACCCCAGTAAAAAGTTTTTCAAAAGGACTGCATTTTTATCACCACACAGAAATTTTTTTTTTCACCAATTAAAGGTTTTAATCAGTTTTGAATCAAATTTCAATTAATTTTTTAATTGATTCTAATATATATTTGTTTAAAACAAAACCAAAAAAATTTATTTAAATAATTAATTGGATCAATTCAATTTTAATTTGAAACCAATTAAAACCTTTAATTGGTAAAAGTATTTTTTTATGTGTAGGCAAGTTGAGTTTATGCTCCACGAACTACAGGGTAAAGTATGTCTTGCTTTGTACTAAAATATCTACCCTTGATTAAATATTTTTTTTTCGATAAATGAAGTGAATTTAAGTGGAAAATTAGGCTGAAATCACTTAAATGTACCTGCAGTCAGCAATCACTGCAACTAACCATCAAAAGACAAAAATAGCCATCATATTTTACTTGTGGCTAAATTTTCTCATGATGCTTGACCTTGTTTGTTTGTTTCAATGTGAAGAGGTCAAGCAATCTCCTCAAGAGCAAAATGTATACATATTTAGGACAACAGTAACAGCGGCGATGGTAAAATAAGTTAGAATAAAACCAAAGCAAACAAAATATTCGATATTTGTTCCGCTTCTGCTGTTATTAATGCTGACTTTTTGCATATGGCCGTCAACAACTAAATTAAAACCAACTTAACCAGCACTACTACCACCATCACCATTACCATCCTTATTAAAGCCGCCAATATTACCAGCAACAGCAACGTCATTAACAACCTACACACATAACCATAAACATACAACCCAGCAAACACCCAGGTTTAATCTCAAATTGAGAATGATTTAGAATCAAATTATTACTCAAATGATAAGCTTTTGAAAATATTTTGAGAACAATAGATTTTTCAACAAAAAAAGGGAAATATTGCTCAAATTGAGAAATGCTTTTTAAATGTGGACTAGAAATAAATGTGCCACATTTTTATTAATTTGATTTTTCTAATATTTAAATTTATATACGAGGGCAGTGACTTGTTGTATTTTAAGCAAATTAAGGTTCAGTTTAAAGTCTTGATAAATACAACGGAAATCCTGCCATATTGAAATCAATAGTTAAAAAGTGGTTTAGTGAGTTCTGTTGTAGTCGTTCCAGCATAAATGATGCCCTACATTTAGGTCGCCAAAAAAAACTCTTTAAAATGCATGGAATAATATTGGACGAAGGTGAATAAGGTCGTAGGTATATCAACTTAGCGGGTAAAATATTTTGCATGATATTTGCATAACTATTTGGATATAACAAAGGTATTCACGTGTGGAGTGCCGTAATTACTCATACTTCACTAAAAGAACATCCCTATGCTTTTTTCAAAGAAGCGTTTGGCGATGTTCAGGGTCAGCTTAAACGCGATTTGGCATTTGATAAGGAAAGGGAGAAGGCTCTACTGGCCCTCAGAATAAATTCGATAACGTTTATAGATGGCTTCATAAAGGTGCGAACTGCAAGTATTGGAAGAGTCAGTTCAACACCTTCTCTGTGACTGCCCGGCTCTGGGAAAAAACAAGCTCAAATATCTTAAAACTAGGGTAGTCATGGGGATTTGCAACCCTGACTAGTCTGATAAGTTTGCGTGAAGTTCCGGGTGGTTCTTATGGACTGTTGATCCTGGTATTGTATAAGGAACAGTGGAGTTAATGGGGCTAATGGCCTCCAAGTGAATTCGCTGCATGAGAGCTGCTTACCTTACCTTACCTTACCTTACATAAATATTCTTTCATCCCTATTGAATTGTTACAGGAAATAAACGGATTTGAGCCTGCTTAAGAAGAAGTCAATTGTGTCTTAGAAAAAAACTTGAAAATGTCATTTAATATCAAGCTGACAAAAAAATATGACTAGCGTAGGTTTTTTTGTCAAAAGAAAATTAATGAGATCTGACAATCTTTGAGAAAGGTTTAAGAATTATGCTTTATAACAAATTACAAAAAAAACATCTTATTTTAAAAGCTTGATTTTGTGTTTGCTGGTAGTAGCAAACAGGGTTCGAAAAATAAGTTTTTAAATGCTTATTTATTTTCATCTTTAGTTGTTAATTAAGCAAATCTTATCATTTTACCATTTTTTATTTAAAAAAATATGTCCACATAAGTTAAAACTGTGCTGGTTAAAAAATTTAATTCAAAAAGTTCCCATCTCTGCAGTTACATTAATCACATAATTAAAGTTACATGTTAAAACGAAAAAGAAAGAAAGAGTATGGGAATTTCATTATTAATGTATTTAATTGTGTTAGTACTTGTGTTACCACCATTTGACCTTGTTTTCTATGTTGTAACAGAAATAAAATAATGAAGAAAAGAAAGAACTACAAGTAAACAGTATTTCTTAACCAATACTTAAAGCTGTAATATGAAAAGGATAAAGCTGGCTAAAGAATAAACTGTAAGTATTTTATAGAAATTAATTAATGTAAAATATTCCAAAGATAAAGCAAAACTTATGCTTGCTAACTTCGTTGCTAACTGACAGTTGGCTAAAGCAAAAGAAAAATCCAAACAGTTTGTAACAAAAAAGAAAAAAGATAGTGAATTAATTCGTTGCAGTTTAGAAAAAGCTACTGGTTGTACAAATAAGTAGATAATTCATTTTCACTATTTACTTGCTTACTTCCTTCCATAATTGCTTATTTCCTTACTTCTTTACCTACTTACTTACTTATTTACTTAATTGCCTGCTTACTTACCTTTTTTCTTTCATAAATCCTTACCTATTTACTGTCTTACTTGCTTGCTTACATACATATTTTCTTACTTACTTTCTTACTTACTTACTTACTTACTTACTTACTTACTTACTTACTTATTTACTTATTTACTTACTTACTTACTTCCCTACTTCCTTACTTATTTCGGCAGAGGCTTTAGCTCTGAGCTAGGGTGTTTGCACTGTTGAGATCAATACTATGTTTCGAAAGAGTGTGTGTCATATTACCCCACCAGGGTACTCGTCTTCGTCCTCTTTGCCGAACTGCGTTGGGTTTTGTGTTGAATACAAGCTTAGGTTTTCTAGAGCCTTTCAACCTCATTACATGCCCATATCATCTCAGTTTATTTTTGTCCATTATTTTATCGAGAGCTACGATTTCAAGGTAGATTCAAATATTTTAATTTCTGATTCTATTCCTTCTAGTTATAAGTATGGACAAAGGATTCACAACACCAATTACCGAGTTAAATAGTTGGGACAACCAGACTTGCTGTTACGAAGTAGCAGATCAGGTTTGGTTCAAACTTTCAAAGGTCCATATCTCCGTAGGGGAAGAGAGACTCCAAATTCAGCTAAGAAAAATGAGTTAAGTGGTGCTACTCCAGTGAAAATTAGAGTGTCCGACTTATTAAAAGGAATTTACTAATTTACACGATAACTAAAATGGAATACAGGTGGCTGATTAATGCAACCACCAATAACATTATCGCAGTACAACTATTCGAGGAAGCCATTTACCCAGTGTGAGAGTGAGACGCAAACTACTTAAGTCCGAGCAACAAGGACGGCCTGATTGACTTTAAGCGATAACGAAAATGATGCGCGAACGATGTTCCTCTACTCTGAGCTACTTTGCTAATTTGTGGACAATTTAATTGTGGTGTTCGAATAGTGGCAAATTGCCAGATTGTGCTAGAACTTAACTGGGGATGGGTATGAATTCTTATGACAACTATAACTTTTCTGGACTCTTATAATAGAACATATAATTTTTGACCTGTTGATGGCCTAAGATGGGCTGTTATAAATCTTTAGTCGTCTAGAACAGTTTTTGAACTTTAACAATATTGTGTAGGGTATCCCAAAATATTTAATAGAATCAGCTGTTTTAAGATTTTGTAAGCTCTATTCTCAAGTACCGTACCGTATATAAACTTGGAAATTATTAATAGATAAATCGCAATTTTTAAAGTTAAAACTTCTGATATGTTTTAAACACACCTCGTATATCTATTTAAAAAAGTTGCTTATTTTGATTAAAATTAAACCTAATAAAAATTGGAAAAACTTTTAAGTCAAAACATGTTTGATGAAAAAATGTCGTTGCAACATTGTGAAACTTCATGGTTGTTTTCTTTTTTCCTGAAATTTAAAATGATTTTGGAAAAAAAAAATTTTTTATACTTATATGTAAAAATTTTGTATTTGCATTTTTATGTGTGGATGTGTATGTGTGTGTATTTGTGTGTGTCTGTACTTTTTATATCTCCAATCAGTGTCTTTGAATTCTTTCAAAATAAATTCTATTTCTTTTAAATGTCACTTTTTAACTTGAATTTACTGGCATTATTTTTTCAACTTTTTCCCATCTTGCATTTTTTCGCTTATCTTATCCAATTTTAAAGCTATAAACATTTATCATTTTGTTGTTGTGTATTGTGTTGAGCGTTCGTTTGTTACTTTCTTATTGTTGTTGTTTGTTCTAAGATTTTGACAATTTTTTTTTTAACATTTCACTTATTTTTATTTATTTTTTTCTGAGGTCTTTCCATACGACAATATGTCTCAGTCATTTCCAAAGGATTTCTATTTCTATTTCAATAGTGGTTGAAGATGAAAAACGAAGAAACTAAAATTAATATGAAAATTAAGTCACGTTCTTATAGGGAAAACGTGAATTTTGTTTTTTTTTTGTTAATCTTTGGCTGTCAATAGACGGAAAAGAAAATATTGGTAAAATAATTTGCTTTTTGTTGATAAACATTTTTTAGTTCTAAAGTGGTTGGGTTACGAACTCGAGCCAATAAAAATCACTTATTTGAATAGAATAGTTTTTCATATTTACGCAATTCACAAACTATCGTAGATTGTTGGTTGTATGGACTACAAGTACGTTCGTTAAAACTTAAAAAAAAAATTAAAATTAAAAAGAATTACGGTTATATAAAGGACGTTCCATTATAGAAGCGTAAAACTTTTAATTGAAATAAAACAGAAAAAAAATGTTTAATATCCATTCATTTATAAGTATACTAGCTATCGCCGGTGCGCTTCGCTACACCCATCCACAAAAAATACAATAAACACTTGGAAGAAAAATATGGTCAACCTTTAACACGCTATTCTCACATCGAAAATGTTTTAGTTTATATGCAAGGTACGACGCCTACCTTTTTCATCCAATCTATTTTTGCTAAAATATACATACGTATTAACACATACATATTAACATATTTTATTGGAGGTACCACTCACGGTTGCCAGATTTTTTCTCTCTCCCCTAAAAGCAAATAAAGAAACCCTTAAAATCAAGCTTTAAAAAAAAATCCCTAAAATAATTTTTCTTGATTACATAAATAATTTTTTTTTGCAATTTTCAAAAAATAAAATCCTAATGAAATTGAGATCGAAGGATCTCAATTTCAAGCAGCAATGATGTAGATAAAGGCAATTCAATAAACTTTTGTGTTTTATAAATAAGAAATCTAAAAATAGAAAATTACGTATTTGTACACATTCTTACTTCCCTATTAAGAGAAGCGAAGTAGGAATGTGCACTGGATCTTTCAGAAGAAAGAGCCAAGGCCTTCTTTGGAAGGCACACAAAAATGAGTATCGTGGCCGAGGGAAGGTCTAAGCATGCCTTATAGAAGGCCTGAAGTAAGAAGGTCTCTTTAATTTTACCACTGGGATGTTTTTGTGTTGTTGTTGTTGTTGTAAGGGTATTCTTAAAATTAGAGTTCGTTACTTATGTATGTATGTTTTTCATGCATGTAGCATAACAAAAAAATTAGCCTTCTAATACTTTGTTTACATCGTTTAGAAGAACCTATGAGAAGGCCGATTGTTACATTTTTTAATTTATTCGTTGCAAAAAAATAGGAATAGACCAATTAAGCATCTGGTGAAACATAAAATATCCCCCAAAAAATACCCTAAATATTTTTTTTTAACCCGCAATTTTTCCCCTAACAAATGTTAACCCCTAAAATCTCCCCTACATGAAAAAATCTCCTAAATCTAGGGGAAAATTCCATAATCTGGCAACCGTGGTACCACTACCACTATTGTAATCCAGTCTGTAATTTGCTAGACAATGCAAATTACTCTGAGGGTTACTTGTGCAAAGTTTCAAGACTCTACCTGTTGTAGTTCTCCAGTTACACGATAATAATTTTTCACTTTATACCACGCCCACTGTCCCAATCCATTCTGAGGGTTTCTTGTGCAAAGTTTTAAAACTCTACCTATTATAGTTCTCCTGGTACACGATAACTATTCCTACTCAGTTTGTTTTTCGCTAAACAACATATGTATGTTAATATAGAGATTACAGGTGCAAAATTTTAATGCGCTACCTCTTTATGTTACCAAGCTACACGATCAGAAACATTTACTTTGTATGGGAGATACCCTATTTTACCAACCCTATATCTAGTAAGAAACTGTGATAATTTCAGAAAGATCGGTTCACTGGTGTAGGCAGCTATAGCTTTCCGACAAACAAACAAACATACACATTTTGTGTTTTATATATATATATAGAAGATAGATAGATATGATTTTGGGTAAAAAGCCGCCGTGTGTAAGGCATTAATGGCGTAACTTAAACGTCCAACTTTCACACACCCTGCGTAGTAAATCAGGCTGCATTTCAGTAATATTGCATTATACGTTTCTGGTTTATCCACATAGATCTGGGATCTTTCGAATCCTCAGTTAGTACATCCACTTCTGGAAATTATTCGTTCCGCAAATGTTTCACTTTATTATTATTAATGTAGGGGGAATAACGAAGCAGACCACTACTAAATGGGTCCCTTTTCGACCCCCTTCCGTCCTCAATAACTATAGATAACTTGCGGCAATCTTACTATCATTGAGCCTTCTGCTACAACCAGCCTTTAATTTTTTTTTTTTTTAATTTTTCTAGACTCTAGTGATTTCAGAGTGCCGACTGGGAATTATCGGCATTCTTCCTCATCACGGTGTCTTTAGTGATTGCTAGCATTTGTTTAAGGCTTAGTTCCCCCATGGCATCCACATTTAACAAGCTTCTGGCCGTGGTCCTGAGTCTTACGCTAGCCAGTGCTGGACATTCACACACAATGTGCGCTACCGTCTCAGCGTCTTCCAGGCATAGTCTGCAAGTATCATCTTCTTCGATTTTCATCTTGGCTAGATGATACTTGAAATTTCCATGACCTGTCACTAACGCAGTTATCCAGCTTAATTTACTTCTATTGTATCTAAGAACCTTGCTGGCTAAGAACCAAGGGGCTCTTTGAGCACCATTCGAGCCTGTCTACATGTAGTAGCCTTCCTCCACCTTTTCAGGTTTAGTGAGTTCAGCCATTGTAGGACTTTTGCTCGTATTAGGCCATTACCCAGTGATACTCTGGGTTCTGGTCCACAAAAATTCTCAGCAGATCCGCTTTTTGCTAAAATGTTTCACTTAGTAAGCTGATTTTTATCCTGCAATTGAGGCACAAAAAAGCTAGTAAGATCTGTAAAGCTCGTCTCAATCGTTCTGACTATTCTACTTGTGAAGATATATAGACCAAAACAAAGCCCATCAAACAATAAGTTTTTTCTGGTTGTAAGTTTTCTGTGCAAAGCCTGGCATTCTGTTTAGTTTTTAATGCGGAATGCTGTCAAAATACTTACATAAAAAAATTGTATGACAAAGTCTTGAAAAAATGTTGCAGAAGTAAGGCTCTGTTTTTACCATGGAAAATGTTTCTGGCAATATTTTATCAAAGCTGTGAAATAAACAAATGATCACCTGACTTTTATTATCATTTGTAAAACAATGTGGTATACTTGAAAACAATAAATGCGTAAAATTCTTACTAAATCGTGAGATAGCCACCATATTTTATTTGTCTAATTTTCCAATTAAATTAATGTTGCTAGACATTTGTCAACAATGTTGAAGCTTAAAAAGTGCTTAAAAATGTGCTTAAACATGTAATGTGTATAAACACGTAATTTGTATAAACAAATAATGTATATAAACACGTAATGTGTATAAACAGATAATGTGCTTATACACATTTTGCATTTTACATTGAAAATGAAAAATAATCAAGGCTTGTAGACCCCTTACAGCTTAAGTATATATATTTTATAAAAGGGATTGATATCAGAAAAAAGTCTTATTTAATTTATTTAAATATAATATTTAAATATATAAAGCAATATTTTGCAATTGTTGGATTCTATAAACCTGAACATCTAATGGGGAGAATGTGTCCAGCTCAAATGATATTAAAGAAGTAAGGAAAACAAAAAAGGTTACTTAGATATAATTAGAGTATCATCAGGATGAGGATGTGATCAAGATTAACGTCAGCACATAGCCGTGTTGGTCCTTATCTAACGGTGTTCTTACCACTGGGTGATATTTTAATGTGTAGACAAGCAACCCCATTGTGTCATATCAATACCGCACACTACACAATATAAAGCGCAATGAAGCTATCCCAACAACAGCCACCATGTGTACCTCCAAAGGGGACCCCACTAACAAATAGCTACAGAGTGGAGCGGCTCTCTGTAGGGCTACTGATTCCCGTGGTACCAGACCTATTCTTCCCGATTTAGGTTTTAGGAACCCTCGCGTCTGGCTTTAAGAATGTACCGCAATGAAAATTACTGCCCCTGGGTGGAATGTAACCTAAAGTATTAAGTGGTGGAGTTGAGAACTGATGGAAATGATGTTTTGTAGGTTGTGGCTGGAGGCTGGGAAAATATCAGGCAATGTGTTAGCGTTCACCATTTGCTGGCTTTAGACTAAGAAATTAAGGGAGACACATAAAGAACGTGAATGCCATTGGTTACCCTAGCCTCAATGTTATCGATGAAGCAGGCTCATCTATCACAAGAATAACCGAAATTAAGGCGGAAACGCAGGGATTGAAAAGAAGTCCCTTAACGCAATTTTTTTTTTTAATTTTATTGAGCTATTTTTTCGAGTGTATAGTTTAATCATGCATTCATATGTATGTATAACTATTGTTGTATATGTCGATAGTTATTCATTCATTTGCTGGATATTTGTATTAGTTTTTATATTTAGATATTTTTCTTATTTATTTGTTACATATTTACATAAGATCAATTTGGTTTTTCTAAAGCAATTTCTACATGACTTTAATACACATGCTTACACACATACATACATACATATATACATACATACATACATACATTCATATATACATACATTTTCTATATTTGAATGTGTTGAAGCTTATTTTCTTCAATTCTATGCAAGATATTTATTATTGTTTAAACACACACACACACACATAGTTAAAGTAACATTTTGAAAAATCATACACAACGTATTAATTTAAAAAATAAATTTGCAAATGTATGTGTTTGCAATATGTATAAATGTGACAGTAGTAATTTATTGCCTTAATGTAGGTCACAGTTTAAAAAAAATGTATTTTTTTTTTTGAGATGAAAATAAATATTTTTATTTTTACATACTTAGGGTATTGCATACAAGCAACTTTATTATAATTTATGAGTAAGAGTGAGTAATTTATTTTTTAAATTTTGTTTTCACTTCTTTAAAATTATTCAGGAAATTTAAAGCACATAAACCTACTTTAGTTTTAAGACTTCACATTTTAGAAAGATTTTTTAAAAAATTTAGATGTTTTAGGTCCTCTTAAGCTAATTGGTACCACCCTAATGGAATATTAGTCTTTTTATCCCATATAGTTAGAAAAATGTTAAAATATTTTGGTGAACATCACCATGTTGTTGTTTTGTTATTAAAATTGAATTTAATTTTTTTTATTTTTGTTGTTGTTTTTTTCGAATAAAATCAAAGTTTTGCTAGTTGAAGAAAAAATATATAAATAAAAGTTTTAAGAAAGGATGTGGCTTCATACATAGATAAATTGCTATAAATAAAATATAAAATGACGAATTGTTATTTATTTCTAATTGTGCGTAATTCCAGTTTGTGAAATTTATTAAATAAATATTTTATAAAAGAAACATAAAATATTTTTTCTAAAATGGTTATTATGGTTTTTGTTTAGAAGTTTAGATTTTGCTTGCTTTTTAGACTAGATAAACTTCTCATTTAGTTTATTAATTTTAAAGCATAAGAATCTGAGTATTTATATTGAGCAAATTTTGGGAAAAATCCACTGATAAGCTAGTTAAGCACTAGGGAAACAGCTGTAGGGACATGTTATCTCTATCCAGAATAATTCATTTCGATTAATATATTTTTTGCAAGGCGAATCTATTTATCAGGTGAAAGCAAGACGACAACAAGTACAACAATAAAAAACAACATGTATTTTGTTTTTGTTTGGTCGGCTGCCTCTGTCAAAATAAATTAATTAGCCTTAATTAATATCAAAGCAAAATGTAAAAAAGTAGCTGTGTTCGCTTACTTTCGAAGCAGAAACTTTCAACATTTTTGAACAATATTGCATTGAATTATTTTTTTACACAATAATAATAACGAGTGATTTTTTAAGAGCTTGAGAACTTTTTTTTAAAAAAAAAACGCATAAAATTTGCAAAATCTCATCGGTTCTTTATTTGAAACGTTAGATTGGTCCATGACATTTACTTTTTGAAGATAATTTCATTTAAATGTTGACCGCGGCTGCGTCTTAGGTGGTCCATTCGGAAAGTCCAATTTTGGGCAACTTTTTCGAGCATTTCGGCCGGAATAGCCCGAATTTCTTCGGAAATGTTGTCTTCCAAAGCTGGAATAGTTGCTGGCTTATTTCTGTAGACTTTAGACTTGACGTAGCCCCACAAAAAATAGTCTAAAGGCGTCAAATCGCATGATCTTGGTGGCCAACTTACCGGTCCATTTCTTGAGATGAATTGTTCTCCGAAGTTTTCCCTCAAAATGGCCATAGAATCGCGAGCTGTGTGGCATGTAGCGCCATCTTGTTGAAACCACATGTCAACCAAGTTCAGTTGTTCCATTTTTGGCAACAAAAAGTTTGTTAGCATCGAACGATAGCGATCGCCATTCACCGTAACGTTGCGTCCAACAGCATCTTTGAAAAAATACGGTCCAATGATTCCACCAGCGTACAAACCACACCAAACAGTGCATTTTTCGGGATGCATGGGCAGTTCTTGAACGGCTTCTGGTTGCTCTTCACTCCAAATGCGGCAATTTTGCTTATTTACGTAGCCATTCAACCAGAAATGAGCCTCATCGCTGAACAAAATTTGTCACATTTGAACATTTCGAACCGAACACTGATTTTGGTAATAAAATTCAATGATTTGCAAGCGTTGCTCGTTAGTAAGTCTATTCATGATGAAATGTCAAAGCATACTGAGCATCTTTCTCTTTGGCACCATGTCTGAAATCTCACGTGATCTGTCAAATACTAATGCATGAAAATCCTAACCTCAAAAAAATCACCCATTATAAGGGCTTATTAATCTTATGTGTAAAGATCCCTGAAAGATGTTAAAACGAACATGACTAGCAAACAACAAAAAATAAATTTATTAACTATTTTTAATTAAAGAACAAACCTAATGTGTTTTGTTTATTTTAACTACAAGAAAAAAACGAAGAAAAAAAAGAACTAAAAAATAAAAAGCAATTAAAATAAAAGCATAAAAAAAGAATCTGGACCCACCGCAGCTTCTTTAAATTATTAAAATGTGGTGTAAATTTGTGTATGTGTTATTGTGTTGTGTGTAGTAAAAATTTAAAATAAAAAATCAACATACATTCATATGTAACGACTTTTTAAATTATTTTTTTTTCGTTTCAGTTTTGTTTTCAATATTGTTTCTAAATAAACAAATTTTGACAAAAACCTGCCTCCAAAAAACGTAAACAAACACAATTCGGTTGGGCTATCAACCACCAGATATAAATTCGCCTTGATTTTTTGGAAATAAATATTTGACGCAAGTAATTTTCTAACTCGATATGGTATCGATAGTAAAGTATTAAAGGATGAAGTATTAATCGATAGTCGTAAATTACAATTAAATACCAAAAATCATTACCAGACATGGGGAGATTCAATTAAATTTCAATTAAAATTAAAATTACAGGTAATATGTAATTGCAATCTCAATTGCAATCTAATTTATGTGTAAGTGCATTCTCAATTACACATTACAAGTAATTTAAATTTAAATTAGGGATGAAAGTCAATTACAACTACTTGTAATTTGCAATTGAAAATTTCTAATTACAAATACATCTAATGTATAATAGAAAATTATATGTAATTGTAATTTGAAATTTTTAATTACAAATTACAAATAATTGTAATTGTAATTAGGCAATAATCATTACTTTCAATTAAACAAAATTCTATTATATTCTTTAAAATGTTCCATTACATGTAATTATAATTGATTTTTTCAATTACAATTACATGTTATTTGTAATTGAAAATTTCCAATTACAAGTAATTGTAATTAAAAATTTTCAATTACAAATTATAAGTAATTGTAATTGTAATTTTACAATTACAAATTTCATGTAATGTGTAGTTGAGATTTTTTCAACTCAATCTCAATTACAATTACCAATGTAATTTTAATTGAAAAATTCCAAATGACAACTACATATCATTGCGTAATTGCTTGTTTAAATAATTAAAAACTGTAATTGACATACCCCAAGTCTATTTATTACTAAATGTGTCAAGTAAGTTTAAACAATAATTTGCCAAAAATAGTGGTTATGCTTTTTTCGTCAAATATTCCCATGTTTAAACTAAACTCAATTCTATCACGTGCAGCGTGATTAATATTTAATCGTAAGAATTAAATATTGAGTGCCTCAATAGATTGATTGGTAGTGCGCTAGTTTATCAGTCTGGAGGTGGGGAATCCGTTTCACTCCAAAGACTAGGCGTTTTCTGCGGACAAGCAAAAAGCTTCGCAGGTAGTGTTGTCTTTTCAATTATTGATCATTAATCAGAGATTATTTATTAAAAAAGTCTAATAAGTTAAGACTATAGATCGTAATTACCTAACAACGTAACGTTTAAACATATAAATATTTTTATGAGACTTCGTTAATTTTTTTTAATTGCTAAATATATTTTATTACTGACTAGCTGTGCCCACACATGTTGTGTGCGTCCTGACAATAATCCAAATCGTCTTGAAAGTAATCCACATGAAATTTTAAGACTCTTACATATTTACTTTATATAAAGGTACCCATCGTTGGGCAACATTCTAAAATTTAGTTATATAAAATTTTAAAATTCTAAAAATTATTATAAAACTCTGTAAAAGACAAACATTATTTTAAAACATCATCATTAGGTTAAAACAGCGCCATCTGTTGATCAACATTGCTTAAAATATAATGTTTTAAAAAATAAAAGATGCCTTAAAGTATGCCGTATCTTTAAATCAGTAAAAAAATATCAGCGTACTTTCACTGACTTTTCTCCACTTTCTCGTGGAATTAAGACATTTTTGCGGATAAAAGGTATCCTACATTGGAATCAGGATACTAAGGTACATCCTTACAAAAATTCGTTAAAATATATTCAGTAGTTTTTACGTGATGCGAACACAAAGAAAAAGACAGACAGACAGACAGGAAATAAGTTACTATTTTATTATATGTGTAGATTTTTAGCATTTTTTTAATTACATTTAATTTTCTGCTTGAGTAATAATTTTTTTTTGTATTGGCAATATTTTTCCTTTTCGATTTCACCCACTTCATAATAAATTAAAATTAATTAGCTCTCCAATCAATGGTGTTACTGCCATTTTTCCTTTATAGTTTTATCCATTTGTATCAAAAGGAATTCCATTAAAAACGAACATTTATTGTTCTGCAACAAATAATTTGTCTAAATCATTATTGTACTGGAAACAACAATTGATGACCGGCCATGTTGGCCAAGTCAAATAAATAAATAAATAAATAAACTGATACGAAGGCAAACATATAACAATAGTTGAAGCAGTAAATTTAGGTATTGGACGTGCAATAGCAAAGGCTATAACAGCAATGGCAGTATAATAAAAATTGTACAATTGTAATAATTTATTTTTATTCACAATTGATACACATATATGTTCATATTTCGTATATGAGTATGTACAAACGTATGTTTTGTATTACTTTTGAACACTTCATGCATGAGAGTGATGGTAAAATTTATCGATCTGACTTATAAATTACGTTAATTTTTTATAAATAGATGATGGTTCTAAAAAGTTGCAATAATTTTTGAGTTTAAATAATTGCAGGAAGTTGATCATTAGTGAGAATTTTTTTATAATTCCTAACACATTTAAAAACGCAATGTCTATGGTTTGCCCATTGTAAGGGTTGCCAATTCTGTAAACAACAAATTGCTTTAAATAGTTATCTGCAAATAAATGAATTTAATATGCAAAAAGTGGCAACACTGCAATTAAAATCACAATTTTTAGCCAATAAATAGTCTTCTGACGTTATTAGCTCAACATGCACAGCAAATTTTAATTTTGTGTACGGGAAGGCGTAATTCCGTTTCTATTATTCTTAGTACTTCACATCTCCACTTTGAGAACTATTGGTCCATATCACAGTGGGGCAGTCTTCAGTTTTATTCTGATTTTTTAAGGATAATAAATTTTATACGAAATTTTGTTTAAACGTACACACATATGTATAATTAGCTTATACATAAATATAAAATTTTTATATATTCCTTAAGAAATTTTTTTCCATAAAAAAAAAAACGTTAATGCCCTTTTTTGGGCTAAAGTACACAAAAATGCAATAATTTTGGATTTTTTAAATTGAAAATCGTCTAGTTTTTAGCTCAGTCAAGATATAATCTTTAAATTTATCAAAAAGATTTAGAATTTGGCTCGCTCACTACGATAAAAAATTTAAAAATTGGTAAAAATTGTACCCAATATTTGAAAAAAATTGGACCAGGGTAGCGAAAAATCAAAGATTTTATTTCTTAAAATGCTTATAACTCAATCATTTTAAGTTATTATTTGCAAATTAAGATACCATTTTGTAGGTATTGACAATACCTTTAAGATCATGTACATATAATTTTAAAAAAAACCAGAATAAAACTGAAGAAATGGCAAGCTGTAAAATAATTTTCAGGTGCGATGTTCCTAACTTTGATACTACATAGCGCCATCCTGGAGGGTATATTGTACCCTTTTAAACTAAAGTTAAGATACTCCTCTGTTATGCCCATGTCAAATTTTGGATCAATCGGCCTAGCCGTTTATAAATGACTGGGTTATTTCCATAATATTTTGAGTCTGCCCCACTGTGCATTGCGATTAGTGGAAATAAAGCTAACACATAATTTAACTATTCCCGAAGCAACAATATGGTTATTGTTTGGAGGCACGAACCATATTTTGTTCTTTCTAATAATATATGGTTGCTGTGAACAAGTTTTAGTTGTTTTCTTTTTGGTCACGATAAAAAAGTTTTAGTTAAAGTTTGACCACAAAATGCAACGTGGTTGGTTTTAACTATACAATATTTGCCAAACTTAAAGACCTGACCAAAGTTTTAAAAGTATTTCAATAAAATATAGTATTTTTAACCATAAAATATCGATGAATATGAAAATATTGAAAGAAAAGAAAAAATTTATAATAAAAATATTTTATGACTAAATAAACTGACCTCAGGCTTGACCATTTTGTCTTTAAATTATTTAAGATTTAAAAAGGCCGAACAAAATAGAAAATGTTTGGTGAGATCAAGATATTTTTGAAGAGTTAATTTTAGTTTTTTTTTTCATTAGAATCTGATTTTTTAATATAAAATTTTTTTTTAATAATATTATGGTGATATAGCTTAAATAATATTAAAACTAATAATTATATTTTAACATAATTATGATTATATGATTGGAATTAATCCTTAATAATCGACTTCTTGGAGACAGAAGTAAATTGTGTTAATATTGTGATTATATTTGAAAATGTTATTGTTAGGTTAGACAATAATATGATTACAATTATATAATTTAATCATAATATATTGCTTTTTGTTCTTTGCTTGTAGTTTTAAAAGCGATAGAATTAGGTTCGAGTTCTAAGAGTTCCCAGAGTTCCTAGAGACCTACTAATTTTACATAAAGATAGTCTAGTAGGAGGTTAATTGGCACTGTTTAGATACTCTCTGCTAAATTATAGATTTAACCTCAACGTGTCTGTTTAGGCCCAGTTACTATAACAGAAGCCTATCGCTAGTTAAGTTGTCTGATTTTAAACACTTTTAAATCAGTTACGAAGTGTTTCTGTCGACATTTCGCCACCACCGATTCATATCTATCTGTACCACTTTTTTTTTAATAATCCTTTGGACGAGTATGCCCGGTAGGGCAGAGATAAATTATACTATTTAGGAGTTGGCTGTAGTGCTTGCTACAGTAAAATATTTGGTAGTAGAAATTAAAATGGCTCCATAAAAGCTGTGTGAAGTTTTAACAACAGAAGTAGTAAAGAAAATCTACTAAAATAAATGACAGATAAGAATCTACCTTCTTAAGTAGGCATTTAAATAGGTGCCGCAATTAATTTAAAAATCTCCCCTGTCCTGCTTTAAAGACTTTTCAGACTATTGAAGAACTGAATTTAATAAATCGAATTACTTTATCAGCATTTCAAACACGCAGCTAAAAATCATTTTTATGGTATGGCCAAAAGAATCATCTTGTTTTCTTTGTAACAATATATGGTTGCAGTGAACAACTTATAGTTGTTTTAATTATTACTATGGTGACGACAAACAAGTTTTTGTTATTATTTGATAATGAAATAGTTACTACACCCAAAATATGCAACATGGTTGGTTTAAACCATATAATTTTCAAACCACAACCAAAGTTTTATTAGCATTCCAAAATAATATAGTTTTTATAACCATAACACAGTGCAACACGGAAAAAAATAACCATATACGGACACCACTACGTCAAAAAAGCCAAAAAGAAGACCCCTGTCTCCCAGTTTTGCCCAAAGTACTGCAGGTTTTTTTATGGGCCCTCAAAGATGTGGAGCCTCGATGTCATTTTTGCAAAAAAATGATAATTTACTCAAGCTCATATTTTGCAAACAGTTTGAAATTTTGATATACTCTCTGAGGCAAAGTTTTAGCTCTTGTCATAAAGAACAAACCGCAAAATTCAAGGAAACAATCAACTACAAAAATGAACCTAAGATCTCAATAAACAACTTTCCAGAACATATGAACTTCCTAGGAATGATTCTTAACACCGTTAAAAAATTTTCAGGAAATTTTTCACTTTTGCGGCTACCTAAACGGTATTAAGAATCATTCCTAGGAAGTTCATATGTTCTAGAAAGTTGTTTATTGAGATCTTAGGTTCATTTTCGTAGTTGATTGTTTCCTTGAGTTTTGAACGGTTTGCTACCTATGGACCTGAACAGGGGAAAAAAGGTAAAAAAATTGAATTTTTTAAAGTTTTTTGCGATTTTGACCTTGAAGATGAAGTTTTTTTGATTTTATATGTTAACAATTTTTGTTCTATACAATAGCTACAACTTTGCCTCAGAGAATATATCAAAATTTCAAATTTTTTGCAAAAATGACATCGAGGCCCCACATCTTTGAGGGCCCATAAAAAAAAAACCTGGAGTACTTTGGGCAAAACTGGGAGACAGGGGTCTTTTTTTTTGGGTCTTTTATGACGTAGTGGTGTCCGTATATGGTTATTTTGACATGACTTAAAAAATTACACAGTGTGTAATATATTAGTACACAAATTACTTTTTTTAAAGTTTTATAGTTAGTCTATTTAAAATTATTATAATTTAATTTTCTTTCTTTCAGAAAATAATAATTTATGAATTGAGTCGTTTCTCAGATTGTGTGCTTAAAATATAATAATAAATAATTATGTGTTTGATTATACGGTATGTTTATATGTATAAATAAGATATATTATAATAAATATATACCATCGCACTTTATTAATTTCATTTATTTCATAATTAAATTTTATATTTTAAAATGTTATTTTTAAGTTAGACAATAATATGGTTCTAACATAACAATTTTATAATTATGTTAATAATAATTTGGTTTGAATGCAACCATATAATTCAATTATAATATGTTGCTCTTAGATTATGGTTACCTCAATCATGTTTTTTCTCTGCTTATTTAAGTTTGCCGCGTCTTCTTCCCTCTTGAATTTATTTAAGGAACTTCATCTCATATTCCCTGGAAATTTTTGTGTATAAAAACCTATCAGAAAATTTTTAATATGAACAAATTATGTACAGTGGAACAAATCGCCATAATGACATTGTTTTAGCTAATGTTGCGAGATCTAAAAAAAAGCTATTTTGAAAATAATGGAAGGGAATTTAAAAGCTCCCGTTAGAGCTCATTAATTGCTCTTTAAAACTGCTACATATTTGTTTTGTCCAATACAGAATGCCAACTAGGGCTAGAATACTTACAGAACAAATATATCAAAAATTAGCTTCCCTCGCTTTTGTTCGAAAATTTAACATTTTGTTCGAAAAAATTTAAAAAATCTATAAATACCCTGTATAATAATGTTGTTTAAAATACATAATATAGTTGGCGTGATCATAACGCATTTTGCTTGTTCTACAATTACATTACACTTACCATCTCTTGTCGCTTTACCCTGTAACAATAGCTTGCGGTTGCCAATGTTATAATAGTAGATTTAAAAATACATCATTTGTACATGTTTAAAATCATTCAGATGAACTGTTATTTTTTATTGTTGTTGGTGTGTGTGATATAAAGGTACAGAAGACAAGTCGTCTTATCCAATCCATTCGAAAGTATATAAATTGTCTGAGTGTTGTTTGTGTGCGAAAGAAATCATTTATAAGAGTAAATGTAATTGCACTTCATAAATTGTTGAAGAATAATCTTTTGTAAAAATAAAGAAGTAGGGTGTACCTATTCTTGTACACCCTGCAGTACTGTTCACATTATGGGGGAAGCATGGCTTGTAAAATATAATTTAAATATGAGGGTTTTTTTTAAGAGGGACCGAAAATTCCAGTCCAGATGCTACTCTGTAATAGTTAATTTGCTGTTCTACACATTCACAGGTAAAGGCCAGGATTCACTATAGTACACATACTTAAAAACTCATTTAAAAATGGCGTTGTACATGCCACACTATCATACAAAAAAAGATTATGCAACTCTGATCGCATGGAAAATTACTATTTTATGATATTTTTCAAAAGATTATCAAATCGTACAGACTGTCAAAAAGTCTGTCACACACATACACGTTTATCATACTTTTTGAGTATGATAGTGAATCATGGCCTTAAGTCGTGATGGAAATAGTTAGCATCTTTATATCTAATATTGGACTTGACTAAGTTGCTAAATATTTTAAAGAATACTGCAGAAAGTATTTCCAGGGCTTTTTTAAAACTAATGAGAACGAACTGTCTATGTAGTATTTAATAGGTAAAAATAGCCTTGACAATATAAATGTCAAAAGTACACGTTGCTTATATAACATTTTACCTTCTGATCCGATCTGTTTAAAACTTTAAATATAAGAAGAAGGAAGAAGAAAAGTTTGACTCAAATAATATATTCGGTTTAAGCATATAAAAGTGTTGCAGAACATGAGCTTATTATTTTTTTATCATTATTATAAAATAAAGTTTATCCTCTTGGGAAGAGCTTACTGTTGGCTGTTCACCATTGTAACCAACAAAAAAATAAATAAATAAAAAATAAATAAATGAAAATTGCAACAACTAGTGCAAGTAGTGCAATATATTGCAAAAATGTTTTATGAAGCAAACAATACATTATAAATCACACTCATACTAGTTTTCCTCTCTCACTCTCTCTTATGTACATACATACATATTTACATGCATAAACATAATAATGAAAGCAACCCTACAGTTCTGAAACAGGCAATGTGAATCTGTACTACGAGGATGATAGAAAACACGGTTATGTCATCCAAAAAATAAAATTGAAATTTTCTACGCATATCGGCCTAATGTAAAAAAGAAAACGCTAGATCGACATCTTCCTTTGAAGAATAAATTTTAATTATAACTGGGATATGGTTCAATCGGCAGACTATTCATGCTATAGGCAAAAGAAAATGTCGTCAATTTCTTTACTAAACCAGGGAAAATACTGTGCCATTCTAAATAACACTTATGATGTATTATTATGTTTTATTACTGGTAAAGAATTTAGGGTGTCCCATTATGTAAATTTGTTCAGAAATTTTGACAACATAGAGTGCACAACCGTAATGTACATATAGTAAAATATTGGCTTTAAATGTGACTGCTAGCAGAACTGCTGGGTTACAATAACTTTAAATTTTATTTTGTCTCCATAAAAACCTAAAGCATAAACGGATAGTATGTGTAAAAGCTTATGTCCTTAATGTTTATCTCTATTAATATATAAAATAGATAAATAGGAACAATAGCAATTTAAACTATTTACGTTTCTATATAAGTGAGTTTGTATATACAAACTTACAGTACATGTAAGTTGTACAGTTGTATGGATGTACGGTGGATATAACGGTACTTAAGTAATACTCGTAAAGAGTATTTTGTCTTTATAGCTTTTATAAGGACCGATAGATAACCAATTGGTTGAATAAAATTTCTAATAACATCATGTAGAAAAAAATATAGAATGATTAAGTAACAAAACAATAGAAAATATTTGAAACGGATTAAAAGGAAAAAATATGTTAAAAACGTGTATGTTACGTATTTCATTTGTTAAAATTCAATGACAGATTATATTCTAGCTAAGTTCTATCTGGCATAGTAATGAGTAATTTAACCCGTTGTATTATTATTATTTTGTGTAAGATACCGAAGCAGATTACTACTATATGGGTCCCTTTTTGTCCCTCCTCATTTCACAATGTCGTGAGGTACCCGATTTGTAACTTACTTTCCTTGAGTTTTGCGCTTTCACTAACCTTTTACTCTCGTCTTTAGTGATGTTATACTGGCGACTGATAAATGTCGACTTTCTTCCTCATCACAGAGTCTTCCATAATTGATGACATTTGTCTAAGGCTAAGGTTCTTATAGAATTCATATTTAATATGTGTCCGCTAGCGGACCTAAGCCTTATGTTAGCCAGTGTGCCAGTATCGCCTCAATTCGACTTTTGGTCAAAAGATGCTTGATTTCTTATATGTCATGGAAATAAGTATGGCAGCTCAGCTGTCGTGTAACATGTTATCGCAGTGTCGTAAAGTAGCTCTGGGTTGAGGAGTAACATGCATACGTCATTGTCGTTATCGTTTAAAGTCAATCAGACCGTCCTTGTTGCTGGGCCTATGAGTGGTTGCGTCTCACCCTCACACTAGTTGCTTGGCTTCCTCGAATAGCTGTACTGCGATACTGTTGTTGGTGGTTTCTTTAGTCAGCCACGTGTAATCGTTTCTGTTATCGTGTATAACCTAGCAATTTTAATTCAATAAGTCGGAAATTGGTGGAGCACCATTTTTAAACTCATTTTTTTACTGGAGCAGCACCTTTAAACTCAACTTTTCGCTGAAGGAGAACCCTTAAAGGCAAGTTTTCACTTGAGCAGCACCATTAAAATCATTTTAATTTTACCTAGCTCAATTTGGAGTCTCACTTCCTATACGAAGATATAGTTCGCGCTGCAGACTTTAGAGGAAGCTAAAGATATCATACCCTTGCGCTTTGGTGTTGTACCTCTACCATTAACCAATTTTTGTTTAGAAGAAAAAAAACATATTGCTGTTAAACATGTTCAGGTTGGTCTATAATTTCACCATGAATCGACTTACAAACGAACAAAGCTTTCAGATTGTGGTATTTTAAGGTAAGTTGGAGCGACCTTCTGAGGCGGCTATTCCAAATCTCGTGACTAAAATTGGTGTGAGGAGCAGCCAGAAGCATTTCAAGAACTGCCAGTGCGTTAAAAAATGCTCTGTTTGGTGTGGATTACGGACCAATGAAGGCAGAAACATTACTGCGATTAGCGAGCTCTACCGTGCGATGATTAAAAATAGTTTTTGCCCAAAATGGAAGATAGATAGATCTGACTGACATGAGGTTTCAACAAGACGGTGCCACAATGCCACACAATACGTCATTTTTTGTCCCAATTGAGAGGCGAATTCCGTGAAAATTTTATTTCACTTTTGGGGCTGCCTACATCGAGCGATTTAACGCTCTCAGACTATTTTTTGTGGGGCTATGTTAAGGTTTATATCTATAGAAACAAACACGCAACGGTTAGCGTACTGAAAGTCAATACTGAAGAATTTAATCTGATTTATTCCGGCGGATATGTTGGAGAGAGTATGCCAAAACTGGACCCAGCTTAAGAACCGTTTGAAGCATATTCGTGGTCAACATATACAACGTCTTTAAACATTGTATTACTAAGATCGTTCTAACGACTCAAATAAGGATTTCATACATTTCTCTAATTTTTATGTGTTTTTTTACATAAAACCCGAAAGCTCTTAAAACATCAACCAAAAGGTGAAATGAGAAATCTGTAAGAAATATTACATGATTAAGTAAGAGGTGTAGAAGCTATATGTTGGGGTGGTAAATAGGATTCGGTCCAACCATGAAAGTGGAAGAGATTTTAAATTGCTTAGAATAATCAGAATAAGACGTTTGTAAATGGCGAAGCAGTTAAACTCTAAGACATATTTCATTTAAAAATTTTAGATCCTCAATCTTCAACCAACGAAAGTTATTTTGGTTATTTCGTTGACAACCCGAAATAGACTTAAAAAGAACTACTGGACTGTTGAAGTTCCCCTTTTAGGTAATGAACCTGGTATTGAGACAATCAGATGACATCTGCAGGTTCAATATTCACTCTCAGCACACTAAATATTTCGAGAGTTTAAACTGTATAGTTCAAGGGTTTTGAAACTACTGTGGAGATGCTTCGTTAGAATTTGCCAAGCCATTGCTATTTACGTGTTGGTTTTTTTTTTTTTTTAGTTTTCGTATCGTTAAATTTCTGTTACTCTGTTACAAAAGAGACCACAACTAGGAATGTTTTTCAACTTGTATATTTTTGGCTTTGTGGCAAAGTTAAAGAATTGCTGTTTAAATTCTATAACTCTTTATTGTATTTTCTTTGTAGTTTTAGGTTTAAGGTGTTTTCCTATTAGTTTCACTATTTGTTGTAATAGAATTTGTTATTGATTTTGTTACTTTATTTTTGGTTTAGAATAAACTTGCTTATAAAACTATATATAAAAATGAAAATATTTTAGTGTTAGATATTATGCTCTGTTTCAATGAAAATTTAAATTCATAAAAAGCGAATTAGAGAAAAATAACATAAAATTTTTTTTAAAAAAACTTCAGGAATATTTTTAATAACACACGGTGTAATTTTTTAAGTCATGGCAAAATAACCATATACGGACACAAGTACGTCATAAAAGACCAAAAAAAAGACCCCTGTCTCCCAGTTTTGCCCAAAGTCCTCCAGGTTTTTTTTAGGCCCTCAAAGATGTGGGGCCTCGATGTCATTTTTGCAAAAAATGATCATTTACTCAAGCTCATATTTTACAAACAGTTTAAAATTTTGATATACTCTCTGAGGCAAAGTTGTAGCTCTTGTCATAAAAAACAAAAATTGTTAACATATAAAATCAAAAAAACTTCATCTTCAAGGTCAAAATCGCAAAAAACTTTAAAAACTTCAAATTTTTTTTACCTTTTTTCCACTGTTCAGGTCCATAGGTAGCAAACCGTACAAAATTCAAGGAAACAATCAACTACAAAAATGAACCTAAGATCTCAATAAACAACTTTTTGGAACATATAAACTTCCTAGGAATGATTCTCAACCGTCTGTCTGTAACGGTTTAAAAGTTTTGTCATATACATCAAATTACATTAACTATTGCGACACCCTGTAATTTATATCTTTAAATATTTATACTTATTATA
This sequence comes from Phasia obesa, assembly GCA_949628195.1. Lineage (NCBI taxonomy): Eukaryota > Metazoa > Arthropoda > Insecta > Diptera > Tachinidae > Phasia > Phasia obesa. The sequence goes on along the minus strand of OX451215.1, from coordinate 205,980,454 downwards.
ACAGATATAGTAATGGACATTCTGTCTAATTGTTAAGTGTTTATCAATAACTGTCTAAAAGATATGGTCATATATATCAAATGACTTCACCTATTGGGACACCCTTTAAATTCAAATTTTAATATAAATACTTTTCAAGGAGACTTTGTCATACAGATTCTTTTTAAATTTTAACTTTGTGTCCATATACATCAAATTACATCAACTATTGGGACACCCTTTAATTTCCAATTTTAAATATTTATACTTGTTGTTATACCAGACATAGTAGTGAACATTCTGTCTATTTTTAAAGTGTTTGTCTATAACGGTTCCAAAGATGAGGACATAATGGTCAAATTACATCAATAATGGGGACATCCTTTAATTTATAGATCCAAATTTTATACTTGTTGTAATAGCGGACTAAGCAATATAGGTTCTTTGTAAATTTCAACTGTCTATCTATAACAGTTGCAAAGTTTGGCCATATATATTACTTTTACATTAACTATTGGGACACCCTTTAATTTCCAAATTCATATTTTACCCTTGTTATTTTAGCGGACTTAGCAATACAAGTTTTTTGTAAATTTCAACTGTCTGTCTATAATGGTTCAAAAGTTTGGCCATATATATATCAAAATAAACCAAATAATGGGACACCCTTTAATTTTTAATTTTAAATATGGGACAAAATAATGGGACACCCTTTAATTTTTAATTTTAAATATTATACTTATTATAAGAGGCATAGTAACGAACATTCTGTGCAACTTTCAAGAGTTTGTCTATAACGGTTCAAAAGATAGGAGAATAAAGGTGAAATTAAGTCACGTATGGGGTCACCCTTTAATTTTTAATTTTATTTTTTAATTACTTTTTGTTATTGGGAGCTACAGTGATACGCACTTTTTTAATTTTAAATTGGTGACCTATAAAGTTCAAAATACATGTAAAAAACATGTATGTTGTATGGGGACACCCTTTAATTTTTAAACTTTTGAACTTCTTTTAAAATGAGACCAATCTGTAGCCATAACCGTGCAAACAGTGCAAAAATTTTGAAAATCGGTTCAGAAATGACCGAGTTCTGAAGGCACAAACATAAAAAAAAGCAACACACAGACGAATTGATAACCTCCTTCTTTTTTTGAAGTCGGTTAAAAAATATAATAAAAAGACATTTTTTTGTAAAAATTTATCGAATATTTTTTGTAAAAATTTTATCGATAATTGTGTATAAAAATTTTCTCGAAATTTTTTTTTAAATTTTATCGAAATTTTCTTATAAAATTTTATCGAAATTTTTTTATAAAATTTTATCGAATTTTTTTTTATAAAATTTTATCGAAAATTTTTTGTTAAAATTTTATCGAAAACTTTTTGCTAAAATTTTATCGAAAACTTTTTGTAAAAATTTTATCGATAATTGCTTAAAAAAAATAAGCCTTGTATAAGGCATTCTCTATGACCCAATTTTATTTTTTTTGCCTTTAAAGAAGGCCTTTTAGTAGGCCTTGGCTCTTTCTTCTCAAACACCTAGTGAATTCCTTTCTATTAGAAAGAAATCAAGCGTAGAGATTTATTTTCATGTCTCATTTTGTATTGGTAGTGCTCTAGTCTATCAGACTAGTGGGTGAGGGTTGGATTCCCGAAAAAAATTAAGAACAAATTTTAATATTTTAATAAAATTTTTTTTTTGGTATCTAATTTTTCTTTATCTCTTTATAATTAAGAACTTACGCCTAAATAATTAATTTATTAATTTTAAATAAATTTAAAAACATATTAGAAAAACAATAAATAATTTTGTCAACAAATTTTTTCTTACTTTTTGCTGTGAAAAACCTTCCATTAAATTCAAGGCCTTTTTGGCAGACAATTTTCGGAAAGCCTTCGGGAACACTTACGATATAGTGGAAGGAGGGTCTGATGCGCAATGATGACCTGTGTAATAAGGATATGAGTATGTAATGCGACTAGAAGGCCCTGTGTCTACTAAAGAAGGAGTAAAGAGGCCTTCTAGAAGGTCTTCAACCTCCTTCTTTTTGTCGCTGGTAAAGTTTTAAACATGATGCTTATTTAATTTCAACATGTATTATGAGAAACATATTTACTTGCAGTGTTTTGCAAACATTCCTTCTTAAGTCTATAGAACACATACATTCATACATTCATGTACGTATACTCATAAAACTTATAAATTCATGTTGATGTTTGTTAAAACACACCTGCGTGTAAGTAAGTATTATTATTTTTTGTTGGCGTTTTTTGTTCAATGGTGGCTTCTATCTTGCTGTAACATTATTATTTACTATCAACTCCAACATCTCTTCATCAATATGATTTTTATTTACTAGTATTTATAAAGAAATAATTGCTTTTAATGAATTATTACACATAAAATTTTTTTCCACCAATTAAAGGTTTTAATTAGTTTTAAATTAAAGTTCAATTAATTTTTTGATTCAAATGTATATTTGTTTGTATGGAATAAAACAATTTTCTAGTTAAACAAATAATCGAATCAATTAATTATTTAATTAAATCTTAATATGAAACCAATTTAATTCTTTAATTGCTGAAAATAATTTTTTAAGTTTAGAATAGGATTAAATTTTAAAATTTTTTGTCGACTGCTAAATTACTACTACGATCGAAGAAAATATAAATAACAAAAATAAAGTTTGTTTCAACAGCCCTTTTCCAGAAAAGGACAACCATTTTACATTTTACATTTATTTTATAATTTAATGACAAGACGTCATATAATATAATTATAATTTTCAAAACATTTTCAAATAAATATTTCTAGGAGTCGTCCACTATTTTTGTAAATGTTGCAAGGTTTTAGATGTAACCTGTCCGATTAGATAGTTTACCAGGGGGATCAAAGCCATTCGATTCTCAAGTCAATTTTACCCCAATATATCGGTCAACTTACATTTCTTTATATGGGGCGATTAAAATACCTAATTCATTTTCCTTCGCATTATTAAATACCCATAAATAAAAATTGTTAGAAGAGTAATTGTTATTATTACTTATAAGTAGTAGAGGTACTTAGTTGTATAGGTGTGTGTCTAGAAGTACTCAAGAGTTTATTGCTTACTATTGGTTTACAACTTGTCATTGCTGCAATAAATGTTCAAGGATTCTCAGACAGTCAAAAGACAGCAAGTCAAAAGAGAAAATCATTGTTTACTAAGATTTTTTTCAAATTAAGAAACAAGCTCATTTAAAAGTTTTTTTAACTAATAAAGTTTTAAAATTTCCCTTACTGTGTGCAACCACCCTATTGTAAGGACACTACTTAAGTCTAGTGATACTCATGTGTAGTTGCTACTCAAATATTTATAAGTAATTGCACTTAAGAATTATCATTTTTGATTCGACTTATACACACAATCTAAACAATGTTCATGTGTGAAAAAAGGAGTACTTTTTCCATTGAATCTTGAATTACGTACCAAATTTTTCTAGAGAGTAGGTTGGGTGTTTTTATAAATTTAAAAATTTTCAAGAAATAAAATTAAGCGCTAGTAAAATTAAAGAAAAAATAAAATAAACTAGAATGAAGTGAGGTGAACAAAAGTAAAAAAGTGAACAGAAAATAGTTAGAGATAAAAAGGAATTGACATAAACCATGTTTTAAAAGGCCGTTTCACACTTGTGACGATGAAAGTCAGTGGAGCCTCGATTTCACCACACATACATATATATTATTTTAGAGTGAATTATTTATGTTATTTTTGTTATATTCTTCTTATTGTATTGTTTAAAGTGTTATTATTTGTTTATTACTACGATTTGTTATTACTTGTATTATTGCAACAAGTTCAAACATTTGAAATTAAGGTTCCCGTTAGAATATGCCATCTAGTGGCGCATAGTGGTCGTAAATTATTAACACATCCCCTTTGATATTTTTAGTAAAAAGAATTAGTACCAAAATATACAACTAAGTTTTGGTGGTTGCAGATTGTGTATAAAAGCAGTGGAAGTGATATAATTTGGATCAGTCTTATCGCAGCGATTGCGAAGGTAAGACCATTATTATTGGTGGTAACCCGTGTAATAATTTATTACATATTGGCTGATTACTAAGTAGAGAAATTGATGGTAACCTGCTGTTTCTTCTGCTTAGTAATACTCACCAGGCTTTATTAGTGTGGTATTCCCGTGGTAACCTGCAGGTTTCCTACTAATAATAAGTGAGGGTAGATTGGTGAGCGGTGTTGACAAAGTGTTCCCGTGGTAACCCGCAGGTTCACTCAACAACCTAACCAGTCTGTGTAAGAGCTGCCTTTGTCGATTTGCGTTGAATAAGTGTTCCCGAGGTAACCCGCAGGTCCACTTCGCAACGTAGGCAGACTGTGTAAAGCCGAATTTGACGGGTTTTTGCTAATGCTGTGTTCCCGTGGTATCCCGCAGGTTCATAGTAGTTATTAGCACTTCGTGTTAGAAAGCCGAGAGCTCATAGTGGATGAGTTATTAATAATTGTTGCCAGTAAGTAGAGTTTATTAAGACGCCTAATTGTAAATAAAGACATTACGAAACGTTTTCGATCGGTGTTTCTTTCAATACGGTCTAAAGAAAATAAATTTTCTGTGACAGAACCTTCGGACACCAGTGAGTTTACCCCAGCCGAAGAAACGTCGTTACACACTATAACGTAATTATTAATATTTTTGAATAAAATGCCACCCTGAACGCATACCTGTTTAAAATTTTTCAAAAAAACAATAACAACTCACTCATGTCAGTGTTTTATTTTCCTCAAAATTATTAATACTTGTACTATAGTGTGAAACGGCCTTAAGCGATTCATTTTCATGATAACGGACAAGAAAATCTTTAACCCCAGTCTACATTAGACTTAAACTGATAAACATTAACACTACCATCATGTCAGTGTTAAGTGTAGACTGCCCATGTTAATGATTTTTCCAAGTCTTAACTTAGTTGTTAAAACCTTTTGTTATAAAAACTCTTTTATAACATGGCAATAATATTGTTGTGTAATTTTAGTTTGACAGTATTATTTGCAAACAGCGCCATCTGTTGCTCAGCCGTACTACCACTATCTGCTGTGCAATAAGCTTTCCAACAACATTGTTGGAAAGCATAAAAATATGTTCAAACGTAAAATTACTTAAACACGTATTTGCCACCTATAAAAATATTCACATTTCGTTGCTTTGACGGCGTCATGTTTATGTTTTGTTCAAATTGATGGCTAGCGAAGACGGCCTCTTAATAAGAAAAAAAACTTTTTAGACGGAAGAAATTTTTGGCCACATGGTTTGTCAGTTCAAAATAGAACAAGCCCTAGTTGAAATTTTGACAGATGACTTCGCAAATGAGTTTTACAGCAGCAATGTTTTTAAAGAGCCACATGACATTTACAGACAAACCTCAATTAGCGCACTAAGCACAGCTTTGCAATGGGAAAACTAAACAACAATGATAGTGTCAAATTGTTTTGTTTAATAAAATCGAATAAATTAAAAAGAAAAATAGAAATAAAGGGTGTTTTTTATAGAGGTATAAAACTTTAAGTTGGCATTACTTTTCAAGATGGCGACCGATTTAACAGCTGTCAAGTGATTTATTCTCAGTTTGGTTTGGCAATTCATTGTGATTAGACTCACGCCTTAACAACGCTTGCAAATAGTGCAAATAGTGCAAATAGTGCTTGCAAATAGTGCAATTTCACATTTTGGACCTGTGAATTGGCCTCCAAGATCTTGTGATTTAACACCGCTAGACTACTTTCTGTGGAGCTATGTAAAGTCATTGGTCTATGCGGATAAGCCACAAACGTTTGACCCTTTGGAAGACAACATTCGCCGTGTTATTGTCGATATACGGCCACAAATGTTGGAAAAAGTCATCGAAAATTGGACGTTCCGCGCCAGCCGTGGCGGTCATATGCCAGAAATCATATTTAAAATGTAATACCACAAGATTATCTTTCGGATAAATAAAATTCATGTTAATCGAATAATCCATCGTTGTTTTATTGCAACTTAAAGTTCTATACCTCTATAAAAAACACCCTTTACAATACAATGTCATCAATTTATCATAAAAAAAAATACAAAGTCAGTTTGTTTGCAGCCTACTTCACTACTTAACGCGGAGTCAAAACAGGATTTTCTAATTACAAAGCTTTGACGGCGCGCTATTCAAGTTTTCCTTATACATTTGACATGAGCATTAACATTTTTTTTAGGTTTGGCTGTTACGTATTTGACAAGTCAGATGTAAAAAAACTTGAATCAGCCACATAAAGCTAATAATATTTTTACAGATTAGGTGATCCATTTTAAAGAAAAAATGGGAAGAACTCTTAGGATGTAGCAATCCAAAAAAAAAAAATAAAAGTTTTTCTCAGTTTTAATTATTTAAATTAATCACTTAATTTATAAAAACATATTTCTTCAACTGAAAGAGAATAAAACGAACTCAAGCCTTACTTCAAAATTAAAATTGAAGTAAAATTAAAATTATTATTATTTGATACATTTAAATTTTTTAATATTTTTATTAATTTTTTTTTTATTAATTTATTTTTATTAATTTTTATCAATTTAAATATATGAACCATTTGAACCGTTATAGACAATCACTTGAAAATTGGACAGAGTGTCCAATATTTATAATCAGAAATTAAATATTTATAATTAGAAGTTAAAGGGTGTCCCAATTGTTGATGTAATTTGATGTATATTGCAAGACTTTTGAACCGTAACAAAGAGACGGTTGAAATTTACAAAGAACCTGTCATTCTAAGTCCGTTATAACATCAAGTATATAATCTAAATTTGGAAACTAAAGGGTGTCCCCATAATTGATATAATTTTAGCCCTATCTTTTGAACCGTTATAGACAAACACTTGAAATTTAGACAGAATCTCCACTACTATGTCCCGTATAATAACATCTATAAATATTTAAAATTATAAAGTATGTGTCAAGAGTTGATGTAAATTGAGGCATATGGCCAAACTTTTAAACCGTTTTAGACAGACATTTGAAATTTACAAAGAATCTATCCTTTAAAATAAGTGTTTAATTTACAATTGCACATTAAAGGGTGTCCCCTAGGTGATATTGTTTAACCTATATGGCCAAATCTTTTGAACCGTTACTTTTTATTACTGTGTCAGTAATAATAAGTGTCAAAAAAAATAAAGTGTGTCCTCATATCTAATGTAATTTGCCGTATATGGCTTTATATGCTCAACGTATAAAACTATGTCCCTTAGAGCAACAAGTAAAAAAGTATTTTATTTGGTTACTGGTTCTTACAGATTACTTCCTTTTAAATTTTTAGTTAAGAATTGATGCACATCTTTTTTAACACGACAATATCTGCGGAGTTTTTCTGCAGAAAATACCCAAAGTCATTGGCAGGAATCTAATCCGCAATCACTAGACCGATAAACTAGCTCGCCAGGAGGAACTCAGAAACAAATTGTGTTACTTGCTTTTTTTTAGCAAGGGATAAATCAGAATGGACTGGTGGAGTTAAGAGACATTCAATCGTTCGTTATAATTATTTTTCGAACAGGGATGTAGTGCCGCCGTATTAGTCTAAGGATGAATATCCTTTTCAATAAAAGCCTATTGAATATCAATGATAGATATTTCTTAGAAATATTCTATTTCGAAACCAAATATGCTAATGTCCTATTTTATCACAGCGTTAATAATCACACAAGTTGATCAGATAGTTTTTTTCTTAACTTCTATGAGCAGAAAAGATAAAACTGACTCTACTCTCCTCTCTAATATCAGATGAGACCCACATAAAAGTCTTTGAGACACAGACCTTCGAAAAAAAAAAAAATGTAAAGAGGTTTGAACTGGAGTAAATAGCAATTTGTTCTGATCCCAAGAGTCTTAACTTAACATTTTAGGAAATACATGGGTTAGTCTGCACTACATGATTCTTGGAAGCCTATCTTCCTCTCTTCTTCTTTAATACTGATTACGGGCCAAATTACGGCATTCAATATCGATCGAAGTTTTCATTTAATTTCTATCGACTTGCTCCCTAATCATTACTGAAAAGAAGAGAGTAATTCAAGGATAACGTGGAGCATATTGGATACTGCAGGGAAAACCTACATACTTCTAGGTTGGGACTAAATCGTTCTTCGGGTCTTTATTGGTGTTATAACGGTTAACTGTTCAGTAAGAGCGATGATGACGAAAGATAAGAAAGTATACAGTACATTATATGTCATTGGCCGAAATTGCAAAGCTAAAGGCTTTGTTGGCTACTGGCGAACGATGTCATGTTGGTATAAAAAATTTCGCAAGGTGCAAACTTTATGATGCGTTCATATGAATCATGGAAATCAAGTGCCTTAAAGACAGATAATGAAGTTTTTTCGAGAGAAAGTAGAAGGGAATCCCAATGTTCCAATAGGTCTCTTCGTAACCAAACTTAAACATGGTGTTGCAAATGTAAAAGAATAAGAAAGTTTTTAAATATTGCCGTTGCTTTGCTATACCCATTCAAAAAAAAAAAAAAAACTCAATAAAAACTTAGAAGAAACGCTATTCTCACGACAAAAATGTTTTAGTTTATATGCAAGGTATGACGTCCATTGTTCCCACTTTTAGCTAGACTTTGCGTGTAAGCATAATAAATTTTTACTTTTTATAGAAGGTACCACTCCCTCTACACTAATCCGATATACATATATTTTGCTAGATTATGTACATTAGTATGAGGGTTAATTGTGCAAAGTTTCAAGACTCTACCTATTGTAGTTCTCAAGTTGGACGATAGTAGTTTTTCACATTGTATGGGAGGTACCACGCCTCCTCTCCCAATCCATACTGTGGATTGTAAGACAGTAGTATTAGGATTACTTCTGCAACGTTTCAAGACTCTACCAGATCTCCAGGTAGGCGATAATAATTGTTTAATTTGTATGGGAGAAACCATGCCCACTATTCTAAACCAGCCTGTGTTTTGCTAAACTATGTATATTTATTAGGGTAACCCCCTTTAAATATTTATCTATTATAGTTCTCTAGCTACTTAAAAAGTGGGCGTAAAAGTTGGCGTGAGCAATGTTTCTTTTCGCAAAAACTTAAGGTGTGTTAGGATGTAGATTACAAAAAAAAATGACCAAATCGGTGCAGTCGTTCTTAAGTGGTGCGATAACCAACGAACGACATAACATTTAATTTATATATCTATACATATGTATATACATATAATAAAATAGTAACTCAATTCGGTCTGTCTTTATTTCATTGTTTATGATCGCATCACGTAAAAACTACTGGATGGATTTTAACAAAATTCTGTGAGGAGGTACCTTAGTATCCCGGTCACAATATAGGATACTTTTTTTTCCTCAAAAATATCTTCCAAGAGAAAGTGGACAAAAAGCAGTGAAAAAGGCATTTTCCGGATTAAAGGTGCTAAAATTTTCGGTTTAAAACTGGGATATTTTCAACACGGTTTTTTCAGCACGATTACTTTTCCACCACAAACCTTTTTATTTTTAAAAGTAAGATATTTGAGAAACTATTATGCAACAGATGGCGCCAGTTGATTAAAATTTGTATTTTTACTTTGTTATTAAAATATTTTAAACACCACTTGCAGAGGTTTACAATAATTTTTAGAATTTTAGAATTGTTTATAAATTTTAGAATATATACCAGGGATGGGTACCTTTTTATAAATTTAATACATAAACCATAACTGAAGCATTAAAAAAGTAAGAGTCTTTTAGTTGGTGTGGAATACTTTCAAAGCAAAACCGAGCAAAATATTGTCAGTGGCAAGCACAGCTAGTATAAAATAAGAATCATGATTCTGTTGAAAAATTACGCGTCTGCTTAAAATGTCATTTCACTTATAAACCTTTTAATCACAGTGGTGGTTCAGGTGGTTATTTTGCTTCTCTGAACGAAACCTGAAATATCTTAAGAGCTTTGTTCTGCATGCCATTCGAACTAAAAAGTCAGTAACTCCATATCAGTAGAGACCTCCTAAAATAAATATATTTTATACAATACAATATTGTATACAAAAATATACAATATTAGGTATGGACATGCCAGTTATATACTCTAGATGTTTCTGTATGTTAGTTGTAACGGGAGTATCCCGTTATTGTTTTGTTTATAAAAACTATAAAGTTTTTTTGATGTTGGAGTCGTTGTATCGGTGTATTTTTGTTATTGCTACATAATGCTTGTTGCCACTGTTGCCTTCACCTTTTTTACTCCGAATATTGTCTCGTACATATATGACTAAATAATACAGAAATGCACACATGAACAAACAACATGTTACATTTTATAAGTTTTCCCATAATGTTGCCCCGCTTTCACCACCACCAACATGTGCTAGTCCATATTTAACTTTGCATGTAGTAGAAGTTAATAAAGTTGAGTTTTTGTTATGGGTCCTGCAGGCATTAATATTCATTGTTTTTGGTTGCACTCCAAAAACAAAACAAAAAAAAAAAAGGAAAATGTCTGCAACTACTACTGGCACAATATTGTAATTTTATAAGACTTTTTGTTTGCTTTCTTTTTTGTTCGAGTGTCCCTGTTGGACGGACAGCGGCATAAATGAATGGAAAAATGAATGAAATGAAAGGCTGTATGTAGAAACAACAACTGGATTTTGCAACGTGCTGTTTCTAATGCTGTTGTAAATATTACTATCCTTGTTATTGCAACAATGCAAAGACAAAGACAAAGTTATTCAACTACTGCCACTTATTGAAACAAATCTAATACTGTTTGAGACTGAGCTCAGTAAAACTAGTGAAGGGAAATTTCGGAATAACGATTTCTTGATTCAAAATGTACTTGGATAAAAGTTGAAGCAATATAAGTCTTGCCAAGTACATTCAAATCTTTGCTTACCGCTATATTTCGAAATTAAGTTTGAATTTATAAGTTTTTTTATTAACGTACGGGGAATATCGAGGCAGACCACTTCCATAATGGGTGTCTTTTCGACCCCCTTCCGTCCTCTATGGTTACAAGCAACCGAAATGTAATTTACGGCAACCTACTTTCATTGAGTCACGTGCTATAACTAGCCTTTAATCTTGACTTTAGTGATTTTAGACTGTCGAGTGGTAACTGTCGGCCTTCTTTCTCATCACGCAGTCTCTATTAATTGCTAGCATTTTTTCAAGGCTTAGGTCCCCCATAGCATCCACATTTAACAGGTTTCTACCAGTGGTCCTGAGTCTTATGCTAGCCAGTGCTCGACATTCACACACAATGTGAGCTGCCGTCTCAGCCTCCTTCCTTTCCCCGTCTCCACTCTGACTCTGCCTCTCACTTTTAGGCATAAGCTGCAGAGACTCCGAGTAGAAGTTGAAGGAACGTTTTGGGGTGCCTGCTTGCGAAAAGGATTTAGCTAAGCCTTCAGGGCCAGGTGCGTCCAATTCATCCACATTTAGCTGCATAGCCGCAGGAGTATCTTTATAGACTGATCAGTCCACCCTTTGCGAGTTTTCTTTATCATTTTCTTTCGATATCCAGTTCCCAAAGGGATAAACTTCTCCACCTTTAACGAGGCTTCCTTGTCCATCCCTATCGAAATATACCGGTTTTACCCCATAGGAGAACCTTTAGAGATTAACCTGTTCACCCCTTGCGAGGCGTTCCTCTCCATCCCTACTATATTCTTCCCTAGGACATTAATGGAGAAAACGATGTCCACCCGCACAGAGCTCCATATGCGTGGGTAAGTCTACAATGAAACTGGAGGTCGACCGCTATCCAGAGTTTGCATACTAAAGGCCACAAGCCCCCTCACGACCACGCATCCCCGGCATATACTGTTCCACCGTGGCTTAGGCGAGCTATTATAAGTTTAATAATTCGTAAAATTTTGCACTTTCTGAATAAAAATATAAGATTTTTAAAATTTTGGTTTGAAAATTTATGTGCTAAATTAATTCGAAAATTCGAAGTTGAGTTCGAAATTTCGAACAGTATTCTACAATTACATTTTACATAAAAAACATTATTTTCAGTTAATCAGCGCTTTAAACTAGATTTTGTTTTGTGTTTCAAACATTCGAAAATAATTTCGAATTTATAAAACAAACAAAAATTTTATTAAAAAAAAAAATAAATAATAAAAACTATTAGGATTTACTAAACCCTGTATTACTGCAATGTTTTGCTAAGGAAACATACATATATGTATAAAGAAAATGGATACTCATTATTTCGAAAAAATTTTATGATATTAAAACTAGAATTACAATTTTTAAACGTCATAAATAAACAAAAATTTGGTCGTATATGCGCCAAAACCTTAAAAATTATACTTAAATCTAATATTTTACTAAAATTTAAAATTCGAAGTTAAGTTCGAAATTTCGAACCTTATTTTACAATTACATTTTACATAAAAAAAATATTATTTTCAGTTAAGCAGTGCGTTAAACTAGATTTTCTTTTGTGTTTCAAACATTCGAAAATAAGTTCGAATTTATAAAAATCAAGAAGATTTACTAAGCCTTGTGTAACTATAGTTTCTGCAATGTTTTGCCAAGGAAACATACATACATATATAAAGAAAATGGAAGAAGAAAATTATTTCGAAAAATTTTTAAAGATATTAAAACTAAAATTAAAAATTTTAAACGTCACAAATAAACAAAAATTTGGTGGTATTGGAGCCAAAACCTTAAATTATGTTCTTAAATCTAATATTTTACTAAAATTTTTAATTCGAAGTTAAGTTCGAAATTTCGAACATTATTTTACAATTGCATTTTACATAAAAAACATTATTTTTAGTTAAGCAGTGCTTTAAACTAGATTTTCTTTTGTATTTCAAATATTCAAAAATAAGTTCGAATTTACAAAAACCAAGAAATTAAAATTCCAAAAAAAATAAATAATAAAAACTATTACGATTTACTATACTCTGTGTAACTACAAGTACTGCAATGTTTTCTAAGGAAACATATATATAAAGAAAATGGATATTCAATATTTCGAAGATTTTTTAAGATCTTAAAAGTAAAATCGAAATTTTTAAACGTCATAAATAAACAAAAATTTGGCCGTATTTTAACAAAAACCTTAAATATTGTTCTAAAATCTAATATTTTACTAAAATTTTAAATTCGAACTTAAGTTCGAAATTTCGAACATAGTCACAAATAACTATATTTGCAAATAAACGTTACTAGTCTAGTATTAGTCTAAATTTGTTGGTTATGTGGATTCGAATCCCACCAAAGACTCTTAGTGTTTTAAGTTACAATTGTAATTCTTAATTGCATTTGGTCACATTAAATAAATTAATAAATAAGAAAATAAGTTTTAAAGATTTTCTAATTTTAAATCCCAATTATTGAAGGATTAAGAATCCACAAATGTTTTGTTAGGTTCTCCTGGTTTGCTGAACTGGCTAATCTCAGTCATATCTTTAAGTTACCACAATTTTTCTTATATTCCATATCCTTGTTATTGTAGTGCAACTACTTAGTATGTGTCTGTATGAGTGAGGGGTGTATGTGTGGGATTATGTTACCATTTTGTTTGTGTCCGTATTCAAATTGTTGCCAGCTCATTCTGGTAATGGATTATGGTAATTCTCAGCTAATGTAAACTTTTCACATGTAAACACACTCACTTACACAAATGCATATTTTTTGAAAACACAAATCCATTGAAATTACTTGCTTATACTTATATGTATGTGAATGTTCATATAAATACTTCACTTTCATGTAATTGAAATTTTTACTTAAAAATGCATTGAATTTAATGTTAGTTTGTATGCATATGATCGACCATATTCACTTATCGTGCTCATTACAATAAATTCATATTAACACGACTTAATTTTTAAGTCATTTCCTATGCAAATGTTTAAAGAATAAATTTATAGCATATATAACCTTATAGTGTTGGGGCCTATATTCATAAATAAATAAATAAATTTATAGCGAGAAATGAAATAAAGTTTTTAAAAAGAAGGAGGACTAATTTCTGTTGAAATTTACTACTTATTTGTACAGTTTTTAAAAACTAAATTTTTCCGTACAATATTTCCAAACATGCGTTATGATTTTCAGGTAGTTAACAACACTAATTTTAGTACCCACATTAAGTTAAAAAGAAAATAGTTAAAAGCAATGCGGGTTGTATTTCACTGTTTTATCGTTACTACAGTAGTGTTGGCTCTAATGAAATCCAGGAACTTGTTCCCGATACCTGCACGATTTTGCGTTTAACATGATTTTTTAACACGACTGGTGAATTGAACTAGGCATTACTGGGAAAATTCGTTTCTTAGTTTGGATGTGGAATAAACTCCTTGTAGCGGTCTTTCATGTCACTTTCAAATTCAAATCGAATATCCACAAACAGATTTTTGTATCAGCAGCTCTCACAAAAGAAATGATATAAAGGTGTGTTGCCAGATGGTTGGCTGCACCAGCATGCTGGCATTTAGCACCGGATAGGACTCGCCGTCTTGGTCTGGTTCTTGCCAACGCAACTGGTTAATTTGCAGCTACAAAAAAATCATGCCAACTAATTTGAAAAAAGGTAGTAAAATAAAATAAGAAAATGAGGCGCTAAGCAAGTCTGTCTACCCCTTCTTCACACACACACACAAAAAAAACACCCTGGCTGATGTTTTTGCCAGGAAGATTTCCATCACTCTTGAGGCTAACATAACCTCACCATGGCATCGTAAGTAAAATGATACCTCTTTCCTCCTTCCGATAACCGTATTTCTTAGATCTGGCACAATGCATTGCATGAGTAGAGGTCATCTCCTGAGTTCTAGTCCTGAAAAAAATTACAAATTAATAACTTTGTAAAGTTTTTATTTATAAAGGGTCTTTCATTAAGAATTAAATTTAAATTCAAAAAACAAAGAAGTGTGAGATATCTACTGCGGATTATCTGGGTAGCCGAAAGCAGAAATCTGGCTATAGTTGACCGATATCATGGGTTATGTCGCTATGGCTTATGATTTATTCAAATAAATTTGCGAAAAAAAAACTCCGCTAGAAAAAGTCTAACGGGATCAAATCGATCGATCTCGGTGTTCAGATCACATCATCTCTACGTAAGATGACCATACACTCAAATCGCACCATTCTGTTGAAACCACATACCGTTGGTGTCCATTTGATCCAAATCAGGTTTAAAGAAGTTTGGCAGGTTTTTTCTATAGCACTGCATGAGCACAAAAATCGAAGCTCATAAGATACTTATTATATAAGATTTTATTGACTTAATATCTGTTCATTACACACGAGTAACGATGAGTAGACAATAATAAGTGCGATGAGCTTGCAAAGTTCCCATAAGCAAGCTTGAATAAGTATGAGTAAATTTTGAACATAATAATAATGAAGTAAAGTGTGATATTCTATTTTTAGATCTCTCATTTTGTATGGCAAACAACAAGGCTCAATTATCAGGTAGCCTCACTACGAATATTTCCTCTCCGCAGTGTGGCTACCTGTTAAATGTGCCTTGGCAAATACATAGTTTTCTATTTTTATATTTATCATTTGTAAAAAAACAAAAGTTTATTTAATTGCCCTTTATTTAATTGAGTGTTGCTTTAAATGCCTCGACAGATTGATTGGGGTTGCGAGTTCGATTCCCGAAAAAAATGAAGACAAATTTTACAAACATGCTTAAAATAAATTTTTAATTTTTAAAATAAATTTAATTTTTAAAATAAATAATCCTGTCAAAAGATTTTTCTTTAGTTTTTAATACGAAAAGACATTACATTGAAGGCCTTTTATCAGACAGGTTTCGGAAGACCTTCTGGGAGAATTGCCGTCAAAAGCCAAAGTGGAAGACCTGCTGTTGCCTGAGCAATGGCAACTTGTGTAAAAAAGATATGAGTTTAGAATGCGACTAAAAGCCCTTGCACCTACCAAAGAAGACTTAAAAAGGTCTTCTAGAAGGCCCTAAAACTCCTTCTTTTTACGCCTGGGTATGATGATTACATTACTAATTAATGCATTTGAATATATGTTTTATTGTAATTTGATTAGCTGGTTAGTTTTCTTAAATCATTAGGCGCACATACTTGTATACATTCATTCATTCAAATGGTC
This sequence comes from Phasia obesa, assembly GCA_949628195.1. Classification (NCBI taxonomy): domain Eukaryota; kingdom Metazoa; phylum Arthropoda; class Insecta; order Diptera; family Tachinidae; genus Phasia; species Phasia obesa. Next base: position 205,964,347 of record OX451215.1, on the reverse strand, counting down.
ATTGTATCATTTGATTTTGAATTATTTATTGTCTTTTATCGATTGATATCAATCACTCTAGAATAACAATAATGGTTTTTTTAATTTAAACAAAATATTTCCTTAGATTATCTTTTTTACAAAAATATTTTGATTAAACAACTACTTACAAGTAGAGCATTTTAATTTTTTAATAATAATATTCTTAAATTTACTTGAAGATGGCTCAAAGCTTTTTTTTACTAACTTCGCATTAGGATTTCAACATTTTTTGTTTTCTGTGCCTTTGCCTAATTTCTTATTTGCAGCCTTCAATAAATCCGTAATTAAATTTGTCGTTAAAAAATTTAAGGCAATTTTTTCTTGCCATTGAATACAATTTATTCGCTTTTACTCATTAAATAAATATCCCGATTTTCAGGCTCATTAACATAAATCTATCAATGTTTTATGCACAGGCATTTAGGCTTATTTTCACTTAATACATACAAAACCCTAATAGCCATTTTTCCGGTAATTTTTACACTGTAATCAACATTATCATACATTCGAGGTGGTTCTTTATAATTCAAAATAAAAATATTTACCTTTTAACAACTGGCAAGTAGAGCTAAAAGCTGTCTCAATGAAAAAACACATTAAAAAAGAAATTATTAGTAAGACCGTTTTTACACCTTGCAACAAACGCCGAGTTATTCTCCTATTCTTTTTAAAAGTTGCTTCGAAACCCTGTATTCTTTTACATTTGAATTTTTTCAAAATATTTATTTTTGAAAGTTTTGTTTTTTATGCTTTTCTGTGTTATTAATAAAAAAAAACAAAAAACTGTATTGTCAACTAAACGTATTTTATTATGATTAAGCCATTAAACATTCTTAATATAATATTAACACAAACACATTATAAATATTAAAAAATAAGTATTATATTGTTGTAAAATTAATTTTAATTTGTTTTGGAGTTACGGACCCCTAAAGTTTCTATGCAAAGATTTTGTATCTCAACTATTTAATGGAATGAGATAATATGAGTATCACTGGAATGGTAATTAAAAGTACTATCTAACTAAATTGACATTAATGAAAAATATTATAAAATATCAAGCAAGCACAAAAAAAAGTTTTTTTTAAAGGATTTTCTTGTCTATGTTCTGACAAAAAGAATGAACATTAAAAAAAATATATTTGTTTGTTCACCTAAAATGTTTCCCAAAGGTAAAAAGTAACCCAATTGTTTTCGCTACAATGTCTGTCAGCGCCTTTTAACTCTGGAATCGTAAAAGGTAGACTCTTGAAATTTTCACAGAAGCTGTATATCTGTGGCCGCTACAACAGCAACTACTAAAACTTTTAGGGTGTTCCCCTAAGAAGAGACTCGTTTTTCACGTATATGTGTTTATTTCTAATAAGTAAGAGGACTAAAGTTAACATTTATATAAAGAAATAGTGGGGAGATTTGCATGTATACGGTCTAAATTTTGAACCATAATTTTTAAGGTCTTTAAATTTTTACAGGAGGTGAATTACTGTGTTACGACAGGGACATATTTTTCATTTATATTGCCTTTTTTACCGCAATAGGTAGGCTCCTATTATTTTCATATAAAGATATAACAATAATTACTAAAATATAATGAGTATTTCGGTAGTGATGCAGTTTTCGCGAATATGACTGACTTTATTTTTAAACGCGAGTATATACAGAGTGTGTGAATTTATGGAAAAATATAAAAAATAATAATAAAGGGTTTTGCGAGAGTGGCAAATATTTTCGAATAGTTGTAGCCTAAATTTTGAACCGGAACGGCTAGACACTTTACACCTACGCAAACTATGTACAAATTTGTCCCCTAGAACAAATAACAAAACCAAAAATTAAAGGGTGTTTCGATAATGACTCGATTTTACATATATAACCTTATATTGACACTTAAAATTTACACATATTATATTTAACAATATCTACAGTGACAATAAGAAACGAAAATAAATTTAATAATAATGGGGTGGTCCCTTAAAGTCTCAAAGTTACGGAATTTGCCTTTCTCTTCTTAACCTTGTAGGCAAATACTTGATATATACACAGGATATTTAGTACTATGATCTCGTAGAAAATATAATTTAAAATTAAAGCATGCCTCATAAGACGTAAAAAATTATAGACTTGAATTTTTAAAGTTGAACCATTGTTAATAGTAAACAAATAAATGGAAGGTATGGCGTTGCCACTACATTTTTAAGAACCATTTATTTTGTCAAAAGTAGTCGGTGTTTATTATTGTGCTGCCATATTTTCAAAAAGATTAATTTTATTTTACAAGGAAGTTGTAATAACGAAAAATAGTTATTGTTCACTTTACCGCTCACTTAAATAGAAGTGAAATTTAACTAAAAGGTACTTTAAAGGCAAGTTATAATAATGCGCCTAAGACTCTAAAAACTTCTCAAAGCTTGCTTGTTGACCCTCGTATTATTAATATAATTTTATATAAAAATCGTTACACTTTATTGACTTTTTACCCTGGCAAAATAGATATTGGTTTCGTATTGTTTTCTAATTTAATGTCGCCTTCTCTTCCGCCACATTTAAGTCATTAAATGGCGAGAGCCAGCAAAATCGCTTATTTTTACAAAAAAAAAAAAGGAAAACAAAAGACATACAATATTTTTTGTATTTGTCTTAATGGCTTAATGTCTAAATGTCTTGAAACTTGAAAATAGGAATAGATAGAAGAAAAATGAGAATTTTTAAATCATAAATATTTCCCTTTGGAGTTACATTGTGCGGTTCTTTTGAGACCTTTGAGCTTTTATGTTTTGTAATATAAATAAATGCTTAGAGCTTTGCTAGAAGTTCATGTAATCAATTTTTCTTTAATTTTAGTCCCAAAAATTCGATTAATTTTATTTTATTTGTTTTGTTTTATTTTTATTTATAGTCTAGTCATTTAATTTAATATCTTTAAATCCTAGGGGAGCTTCAGATGAGTTGATGTATTTGAAAAGTTTCGATAAATTTGATGGGGAAGTTTATAAGGTGCACATCTACGTGATAAGCTTACATAATAGACGATATGTTTTTTTATATGTAACTTTTTATTTTTCTGTTAGTTTTACTTCTACTTTCTCAATACACGGATTTCTTTGTAGCACGGCCTTAATCTTTTATTCTTCTATAAAGTCATATAATAAAATAGTAACTCATTTACTGTTTGTCTGTCTTTCTCTTCGTGTTCGAATCACGTAAACACTACTGGATGGATTTTAACAAAATTTTTTATGCCTCAGTATCGCGATTTAACTTGATATCACCTTTTTATTTTTGTAAATGGGAAGTTGTAGATACTACTTACAGACCTCTACATAAAATAGAATTTTTTATGAAAGCAGAGATGGGTATCTTCATACAACTTCAATATATAAACCATATTGACCAGTAAGAGTTCTTAAATTAGGAGTGGTATATTTGCAAAACAAAATACAAATTCGATCAAAATTCTATCAAAACGCTGACGGCATTAGATAGGCAAAGCTTGTTAAAAGCAAATTCATATACTACGAGTGTAAAATAATACCTTCAGTCGGCTAATGCTACTGCCAATAGTCAACCAACGCTGACGGTTTTTTTTTCAGGGCATAGATTTCTGGCAACTCTTTTCGGTTGAACGGTCGAACATCGACGCGGTAAATGCACATGGGGACATCAACACCTCCCTGGCCGAATTGTTAAACACGTTCGGGATTGGGCGTTAAAAGAGAATTAGAATGATCGATAGTGGTCTATGATAACCACTTGCAGATTGTTCAAAATCCTTTGGGTTTCATTACATAACTAAAGGTCGAATACATTACAGGGTCTTAGAAAGACCCCATATCGCTTCTAGTTGGCGTTATAACGAATGATAAAACGAACATCAGTTACAAACACGCTGAAGTCATTATTGTGTTACAAAAATAGAGGTCCATCATTTTGAATTTCATTAGGCTGATTACCGAAGTCGTACAATTTAAGTCCGTTAAAATTTTTCTTCTGCAGTTTTTGTATATTGCAAATTATTGTCAATAAGTCACAAACGATATATCAAATTCGGTTTAAGTTATGCGTCAAATTATATTCTAAACTAATTTACCGAATATAGTAACACAGACCTTCAATCGTTGCAGTGAAGCACACTAAGACTTTGGATGGCATCGAACCCACAACATTCACACTGATAGTGCACTACGTACTAGCGTACCAACGACTCCTTGCTACTCAAAAGCTTTTATAACGTTGCACTAGCAATATCCACTAGCAACCTTATCACTTTGTCGCACACCTTACAGGAACTTCTTCCTTTGCTTCTATCAACAATGTTTTTAATCCGTAAATATTTCTTTGTAATATTTGCAATAAGTATTACGACCATCTTAAAGTAAAACTATCATGTCTAAAGTCTTTTTACTTTCGAATGAATTTATTTGACTTTTTATTCTACACATTTAATTTAATAATACACTTGGACTTTATGGCCTCTCTAGTCATACATTTATGAAGACAGCCATTGCAAAGGTCGTCAGTACGTTTTTATTGTTGACATTTTATTTTTATTATTTTTTTCTACATTCTTTTGTTTTAGGTGTCTTTTATGGGCTCGTTAAGGTGAATTATTACCTCTGGTCTTGGATTGATGATGTTGATGCGGTAGTTATAGTAGATTTACAGGTATTTGTGTTCAGTAACAGTGTCATCGCACTAATTATACAAAGGACATACTCATACATATGTACATTCAAGTTTCTTATTCATATTCTTTTCATATGAGTTTTAGTTTCTTTTGTTTTGTTCTATAGTTTTAAAGACAATAACGAAGCAAAATGGCAAAGGAAGGCATAAAAGTAGAGAAAATACTCTTCCAATTTAAAAAAAAGTTTTTTTGGACTTAAAAATTGTTTCTTTAAAAACTTTTTCAAAGTTTTAAATTTTGCATTACGAGTAAAAATGAATAAAATATGAAATAGTTAACTGTCAATATTTTGTATGCACCATGATATAATAATACAAGGTAATTCCATTCTTTCTTTTTGTCGCCATATTAACGTTCTGACGTTTGCGGGAATTTTTTCAATTTGTGCTACCATATCACATACTTTGTGAAATCCCATTTTGCGTTTTTTCCTGTATTTGAAATTTTAAAAATTAAAAAAAGAAACAAGCCTTAAGTTTATGTGTATAAATAAACAAACGAAATTTGTTTTCCATACGGTAGTAATAAAATTTGCATAAATTCACAAATAAGATTTTGTAATTTCCCTATATCTGACAAAAGTGTCTAAGTTTCCATTTTCTTATTAATAAAACTTACCAAAGGCACCCCTGTTATGTTCATTAAAGAAAATATATTTTTTAACTTAGATGGGAGTATCAAAAAAAACTGACAATTTCAATATCATAGGAACTTAAAATAAAAACGTTTGGTTAATTTTATTATGAATGAGGGGGCTGCATGCAAAATAACTCTATGCAAAATTGCTTAAAAGCAAAAATTAAAAATAACCCAAGAAATCCGCATGTAGGATTGGGTAATATTTTATATAAAAAGTAACCCCAAAATATTGAGTGCTTTTCGCAATTTTTTAAAATTTTTCAAATTATCCAAAACGTTTTAATGAAATATGGTGATACCATATTTGAGCGGTTTTATATTCACCTTTATTCTAGTTTCTACTTGGCGACGGCGACATCGTCGTCACTGTCAGCTTCAATTTGATTATAATTTTGTATTTCCTAATACTTACCCCCGGGGGTTCCAATTGTCACTGCAGGAATGGCAAATGCTTTCACGCGGTTCACCACTTTTGCCAAATTTCCATTTTTCCAATTTTTTTATGTTTATATTTTTATCAGGGTTGACAATAATATGGTTCTAACATAACGATATTGTTATTATGTTGTTTGACTACAACCATAAAATTTAATCATAATATGTTGCTCTTAGACTATGGTTACCTCAACCATGTTTTTTTTTTTTTTAATGTAGTATTGGCATTAAAATAAAGGGTGTTTTTTATAGAGGTATAGAACTTTAAGTTGGCATTACTTTTCAAGATGGCGATCGATTTAACAGCTGTCAAGTGATTTATTCTCAGTTTGGTTTGGCAATTCTTTATGAATAGACTCACGCCTGAACTATTCTTGCAAATAGTGCCCAAAACGAGATTACCGTTGTTCCTGATTTTCATAAGCGAATTTTGTTTAGCGATGAAGCGCACTTCTGGCTGAATGGCTACGTCAATAAACAAAACTGCCGCATTTGGAGTGAAGGTAATCCTCAAGTGTATGTCGAAACACCGTTACATCCAGAAAAACTGAATGTTTGGTGCGCTTTATGGGCTGGTGGAATCATTGGTCGGTACTTTTTCAAAAACAATGGTGGTCAGAACGTTATAGTCAATGGTGATCGGTATAGAGCCATTAATTACTAACTTTTTTATTCCTGAATTAAATAACCATGATGTCCAGGAGATCTGGTTTCAACAAGACGGCGCAACATGTCACACAGCTCGTGCCATAATAGATTTATTGAAAGACACGTTTGCTGACCGCCTAATTTCACGTTTTGGACCTGTGGATTGGACTGCAAGATCTTGTGATTTAACACCGCTAGACTACTTTCTGTGGGGCTATGTTAAGTCATTGGTCTATACGATTTTGTTTTTTACACACCAAATTTTAAGATTCTTACTTTTATAAATTCTTATGTTTTATAAATTTTCGTTATATAGAGGATAATGTTCTAAAATTTATATAAAATTCTAAAATCATTGTAGAGTTCTGTAAATAGTGTTTAAAAGGTTCTGTCAAGTTTGCAGTATATTCATATCGGTAAAATTGTGTACTTTCACTACTTTTTCTCAATTTTCTCTTGAAAATGAGATACTTTTGTGACAAAAAGTATCCTATACTTGAACCAAGATACTAAGGTAACTCCTCATAAAATTTTATTAAAATTCATCCAGTTGTTTTTTGCGTGATACGAACCCAGACAAACAGACAGACTGACAAAAATTTAAAAAATTGCTGTTTTATAATCCATTTTGATTACTGTCTCCGCCAGCAACAAATTTTTCAAAAAATATTTCATGTACATAAATGGTCCCGTTGCAGTTTCATTATATTTATAGATATCTGGGAGTGGCTAAATATGATCGATGAGTCTATTAGCCCTCCCCAGATACTTCTAACTACGCTAATGAGAGTACCGTTAAACAAGACTGACCAAGGCATTTTAATGAAATAATTGTTCCGTCCAGTACATGTTGCCGTGCGGATGACACACACAAAAGTGAAACGTTGCAAGTGAGTTTTTTTTTCTTTTTTTCTTACCTTTAAAATAAAATTCTTGCTTACAAATTAAACCATTTTAAATAAATTTTGTTTAAATTATATTTAATCTTTATTTCTTTTAATTTATTTATTTCACAAAAAATTTTCTTTAGTTTTGTTTGTAGTTAAATTTTTAGTTAATCCATCATTATCTTAAGGGTTTTATTACTTTAAATTTATTTAATTTAATTTTATTGAGCATTTTCTTTAATTATTTTATATTAATATTATTTTTTTATTTATTCAAGCAGGTAATGTGATCAAAATCGATTTCGAACTTAAGTCGAGAAGAAAAGGATGTGATGAAATGCTTTTGCGTTATTCAATGCGTATTTTTATGACTTCATGGTTCGTTTAATCAAGAACGCAATAATCTATGTTTGGATTCTGGGTGAAGAAAGTTTTTTATTTTTTTTTTCAATTTTATTGTACCTGGTAGTTATGAATTTTTTTTTGATAAATTTGGTATCATCTTTAAAAAAGTAAATTTGTTGTAGTGCCCATAAATACTCGCTTTAATGCTACATAATAAACTGTTGCATGAGCAAGCTCATCTAATGAGTTTGCTCATAAGTTCATAAGCAGGTAATCATACTCGAATACAAACTAGCTTCTGAACACATGCCTACTCGTCCTATACCATTAGTGAGCAAACTTCTGTTCGTAACATAAACACAATAAGCTGATTGTACGAATTTTCCTGTACTAGTGAGCGCCGTGTTTACTCGTCTCATATTCGAAACACTCAGTGTGTTTTGTTTAGTAGTTGTGAAGAACTTTTGGATAAGGCTTAGTGCGTTTTGCTTGTACTAGTGGCTTTTTGTGTTTTGAAATTCTTAAGAAATCAAGACCTTGAAATGAACGTAAGTAATGTTGTTCAACAATTTCTGTATTTTTTGTTTATACACTCGAACTGTGTTCATGTTTTACTCGAAGCATAAAACTTCTTGAACTCGCCCAAGTTCATTATTATGTTTAACATTTACTAATACCTATCTGTAATTTGTAATTTAATTAATTCTTTCTTAGAGAGAATAAAAACGAACTTAAGCTTGATTATAAATTTCATTGTATGTATTTACTCATACCTATTTAAACTTGCTCGCATTTAGCTCCCTGGTCCACTCATCGGTACTCGAGTGTATTGAACAGATATGAATTCAATGAGATATTTTAAAGAGCGTCTTATGAGCTTCGTTTTCTGTGCTCACGCAGTGCTTTAGTCTGTAGTAACCATATGCGCGAAAAATGTATAATCTTACTTTTTGATTTTGATAAGTTGGCCGCTACTATAAAACCCTTTAGATTGGATTTAGGGAATTCTTTTTCCATATATGAAGCTGTTAGTTCATTGCCAGTTTTTGCAGCTGGCCATAATTTTTTAATAAAAAAAAACAACACTTGGAAAGAAAAGAAATATATCAATTTCATGAGCTGTCATTTATAGCTCAATCAGCACTTTGTCACTTTGTGCTTCAAAAAAGGGTTAAACGGATTTGAGTTTATTCTTCAAAGTATTTCGTTTTGCTTAATTTCTTACACAATTATTTTTGAATATATTTTTATATTTAATTTTTTGTTTAAATATTTATAATGATTTAAATTGTGACTGAAACTACACTACAGAGTTGTATTTGAAGTTTATTTTTTTTTTATAAAAATTATAAAGAATTTTTAAAGAAATGGGAAATGTTATCGATACTCGTACATGTAAATTCACACCCATCCTTCTCATATTTATTTATGCATTTTCGAAAATTCGATTTACTTTCGCACATCATCGATTTTCATCACATCATACCTGCTTTAGTTGAGTTTTATTTATAATTTACATTAATTAAATAGTTTTTAAATGTTTTCTTTTCGTGTTTAAAATAATTTTTAGTTTCTTTTGTATAGATTTTTTTTATTTCGAGTTTAAATTTTAAAAATTTTACAAATTTCACATTTAATACATTTTTTTTTCAATTATTTGATAGCTTTTTTTGAGGTTAGATTTTTTTTAAAATAATTTTACTGTTTTTTTTTAATTTTTTTCTCTTTGTTTTTGTAATATTTAATTACAATTATTAAGCTAAAGCTTCTTAGTATTTTGAGGATATAAATTTCAACTAAAAATTTATTAAAAAAAAAATAAGGAAATTTAGTTTAAATGAATTTATTTTTGTAAATTGATTATTTAAATTCAATGCGTTTATTACAATGAGTGATAAAAGATAATAAAATAAATATTAAAAAAAAACTATCACCTCTGACTTATTAAAAATATGTATATATAAAATATATTGAAAAAAATATATATAAAAAAATATATTTTAAACTTCAGAATTGCAAAACATTCGAAAAATCAAGGTTACCAGGATGGGCAAATTTGAGTTTATTCGTTGCCTGTGAAAAATGACCTCTCAAAAATATTACTCTTACTTACACTTTGCAAGGTTCGAGAAGCTTTTCCTTTAATCACTAGATTTGAGGCTTACGGTACTGCTGCTAATAATAGACCAACCAATTACTCGTTGTAGTCGTAGTGAGACCAATCACAGCCGCTACGTGTAGATGTTTGCACCAGAGAAATCACACTGAGAAACTTTGTACAACTTTTGGTATTTCATCTTCTGTCTTTTGAAATTAATCTCGTTCAACAATTCTGTGATTACAAGAAAAAACTGCATATATTTTATTCTATATTTTTGAAAAAGACCACTTTCAGACTTTGTAGCAGGTTCTTGTTAATTTATTCCCATTGCACTTGAGGATATTTCTTTCTGAGTTATTCACGATAACAAAACTAAAGAGTTCAAGTCGACTTAAGCAGTTTTTCCTTTTTGCCACAGAATTGAAGCCGCCTAAAAACTGTGTACGGTAAACGTTTAAACGTCTAAACGAAAATAACGCCTGTTTGCAATTTAGTCGGTTTTGTAAACAGGCAAAAACGTCGCAAATGGGCCACACAAAATCTAGTCCTCGAAAATTAATTCCAAGTAAATATACTGCAGTTTGAGTAGAGTAATCTTAAAAACATTGGTCCTTGGTTTTATCAAGATTATGCTAAATTTCTCAGTCGCATAATTTTGAGATTAGTTGTCCCGTTCTTGTGATTTAACGCCGCTGGGTTATTTTTTCTGGGGGCCACATGTTGACAAACCTCAAATAACTAATGCTCCGCAAAATGAACTCAGCGAAGTTTTAAGGAGATAAGCAAAGTGTTTTTGAAAGATGTGGTTCAAAATTTTGCGAAAAGATCAAAAGTATTGAGAACTACCTGTGTTGGAAATTATTCCGAAATCATATTTTAATATTATTGAAAATTTGCCTGATTCGCTCACCCTCAAGCTGGCAGCATTTCTAAAGTTCTAATACTACGATGGTAAATCAATAAGTCTGAGAATTTTTTTTAATAGCTTCCGTCAAGGGCTATTAGAGAGTAAATATCTGACACTGATTAAAAAAGCTTCGACACATTTATTCAAAGCAGGCAATAATAAATTTTTAAAAACCAACAAATGTTTTGTTTCACGAAAAAATTAATCACTCAAACGGAGACGTTCCATTTAAGAAAGGCTTATTGAATTCCGTTGCGGACAGCTCTTAAACGGCTATTAACGAAAACCATTGTAAATAAAATCCATGAATTAATAATGGGCGATCGTTAAATCAAAGGGCGAGATATGTTTGAGGCTGTAGGCATCTCAACTGAGTGGGTAAATCAAATTTTTCATGAATATTTTAATATGAAAAAGCTGGCATCTGTGACCATTGGCATAGAAGGGCCATTCTGGGGGACCAGACTTGCTGTTGCCTCCCCAGGAATTTGTAAAATATTTATTTTCAGCATACTTTTCTCCAATAAAAATGGTTTTGCAAACCTCCACCCCTAGAAAATATGTCCTCCTACGCAAAAGTCTGTGACCGTAATAGCAAAAAAAAAAAATAAACCGATTGAGAGGTTTCCTTGTGGTCACTTAAGTTGCCAAACGTTCTGAATGGTCACATGAGTGGCATCTTCATAAGGCTCTTCGATTTGAACATAAAAAAAACCTTTTTTTTTTCTGACAAAGCTGTTTCCACATTTGCTTTCAATTACCCAAAAATGCAACAGTGTGGCATTCCACGTTATATTTAGCGTTTTCTAACCTCAAATAGAATAAATTGTTAGCGCTTTGTGTTAAAGGTAGATTACACAGAAAAAAATATTTTCACCAATTAAAGGTTTTAATTGGTTGCAGATTAAAATTTAATTAAATAATAAATTGATTTAATTAGAATTTTTTTGTTCTGTTTTAAACAAATTTATGTTTTAATCAATTAAAAATATTAATTGAATTTTAATTTAAAACTGATTAAAATCTGTAATTGGCGTAAACAATTTTTTTCTGTGATAATATGAAACCATTGCAATATACCGGGCGGACCAAACAGTAGTCTGAACCGCAGTAGGAACCGACGTCAGAGAAGTTGAGAGGTTAACGGCGGAAAATTTTTCGGTATGGTTCATATAGATAATTTTCAAAAGAGAATAAAAAATGTAGTTTAATTGTTTTCTTGCAATGATGTTTGAAAATGCAAAATAAACTCATTTGGCCAAGAGAAAGAGCTTTTACTGCTGTCGTTGTTGTACATAATTCCTAGGTAGCGAAACTCATTTATATTTTAAAGTAAAATTATTATAAATATATAACCTATAATTTTTTTTATATGTAAAAATATAGAAAATTTAATAAAATTTTTAAAAGTTCTGAGAGGGCCACAGTGAGTCTGGAGGGGACATTATCCTGCTGAATTTTTTTCCCAATTGTATTTTTTAATTAAAAAACATTTATTCAAATACCTCGGTTATATAAGCTCTCTAGTAACGATTCTCTATTTGCAAACCTAACCCCACGATGTTGAGATAATTTTTTCTTTCGCACAATTACATTTGAAAGAAAAACAACATTTTTTAATTTTTTTTTGATTTAAATGTAATTATAGAAAAGTAAGAATTCTTGCGACATTGTGACCCAGGCAGTTAAACCAGAACCAGTAGAGTGCTTTTTCTGATTGCTATTCTCGTGAGTATATATGTATGTATGTGTGAGGGAAAAAAATGTTTGAATGTTAGTGCCACGACGATATTTCAGCAATAAAAATCAAATGAGTTGCTTGTGCTGCTTCTAACAAAAGCATACAATTTTGTAGTATGTGTATGGGCTTCACTGATTTAAACAAACAAGTGCCTACTTTAAGGAGCTTTCTAAGGGGATAAAAATTCGAAAAGTGGGACAATTTATTTTTGGTCATGAGTAAAACTTGTATATAATAATATTTCATATTTAATAATATTTAATAACATTTAACTAATATTTAATAATTTTGTTTTTTTTTGTTAAAACCATCTGTTACTTAAAAAGTGTTTGACTGTTTAATCCGCCCTCGTATAAAATCCATATTTCAGTATATCAATATCATTGAAAGGCAAATATAGAGCTAAAGGCTGACTATATGTTAAAAAAATATATTTGTTTATCCAGGTTATTCTGTTAAAGACCTCGTAGGAATCATTGTGAGTGATAAAAAAAATTTTTGTAAAATCGTTAAAATCATTAAAAGTTTGTTGTGATTCGAATCAGAGGTGATTATTGTGAGTGATAAATCTAAAAAACATTATATCTATAACTTAATTTCTTTTTATGCATAACATTATTTATATTCCAGTGTATTTTTCTACTTTTTTTATAGTAAATTATTCTACATATAAGTTTTAGTGAATTTATTTTATTATTATTTATTATTTTATTTAATTTTTTTATTTCAAATATTTTCAATGATTTTTTTATTTATTTTTTAAAATTTTATTCAAATATTTACACATTTTCTTTTAAAAGTTATTAACAAACTGTTTTGTTTTAAGGTTTTTATAAATAAAACAAAATTTTTAATCTCTTACAAAATGAAAAGTATAAAATATAATTAAATTTAATTTAATATATATTTTTTTAAAATAATTTTTGTTTTGTTTTTTAATAATTTTCTTAAAGAAAAATTGGCAGGACTTCCTTTCTTTGTTGCTTTTATTAAAATCTTTTTTCTTTTTTTTTTCCTTTAAATAAATGACCACAAAAGTTGAGTTGATTGTTGTTCTTGTTTTTGTTGTTGTTGTTGTGCCTGTAAATGTTTGGCTGAGTGATACAAGTCTTTTTTTAGTCATTAAATTATGAGTTGTTGTTGCTTGTTTGGGTGCTGTGCTGTGGTGTGGAAGTGTGTATGCGTGTCCTTTTTGTTAAAACTACAATATCCATCTGTTGTTTCCGTTTCCTGTGTTTTGTTTTTTTGAAAGATGAGCATGATGTCTTTCATTTTTTTTTTTTTTTGTTAATGTTGCTGTTGTAGCTGTTGTTGCCGTCGTTGTTCATGACACAAGTGTGTGTTTCATTCATATTATGTCAGTATGTATGAAAGTGTGTGTGTTTTTCTTAATTTATTTCCTAAAAACAAAATAAAAAGTGTTTTTCTTAATGAAAGTGAGGTGTTGTGTTTAGTTTAGTTTTCTGGTTGTTTCAGTTGAATGATTTGAGCAAAAATTTGCTTAGAAGTATTTTTTCTTTGTTGAACTTGTCTTTCCTAAATACTTTTTTTACATTCATTTTTAATGTAAGTCTTTTTTGTTTTTACATATTGTTTGTTTTTTTTACTAAAAAACAGATTTTTGGTCTTTTTTTGTATTTTGGAAATGAGATTTTGGTTTAAAAATTTTTTTTTTAAACACATGCCGTGCCCATTCCCTTTAATGGTTCTTTGGACTGGAAAAAGAAGAAGAGAAAAAAACAAGAAAATTAATAAAAATACATGTCCAAAAAATATGAATTTTTTAAAAGAAAAATAATGCAAGTTCTAAAATAAATATAATAAACTTAAAAATAACTAAATTTACATAAAAAACAAATTAATAAAAAAACTAAATTAATAAAAAATAAATATAATATAAACAAAATATAATAAATATCTTTAAAATGAAATGAAAATATTAAAACTATAAAATTTTATTGCAATTAAAAAAAAAAAAATATAATCTAGCGAAAGCTGCTTTACATCCACAATTTATTTTAGAAGGCATGACTAACACAGTGCAACACGGAAAAACAGTGAAAAACTTTTGCGGCTACCTAAGCGCTACCTAAACGGTGTTAAGAATCATTCCTAGGAAGTTCATATTTTCTAGAAAGTTATTTATTGAGATCTTAGGTTCATTTTTGTAGTGGATTGTTTCTTTAAATTTTGAACGGGTTGCTACCTATGGACCTGAACAGGGGAAAAAGGTAAAAAAAAATTGAATTGAAAAATTGAAAATTTTAAAGTTTTTTTTTTTTTTTGATTTTATATGTTCACAATTTTTGTTCTTTATGAGAAGAGCTACAACTTTGCCTCAGAGAGTATATCAAAATTCCAAACGGTTTGCAAAATATGAGCTTGAGGAAATGATCATTTTTTTGCAAAAATGACATCGAGGCCCCACATTTTTGAGGGCCCATAAAAAAAAACTTGGAGGACTTTGGGCAAAACTGGGAGACAGGGGTCTTTTTTTTGGTCTTTTATGACGTAGTGGTGTCCGTATATGGTTATTATGCCATGACTTAAAAAAGTACACAGTGTGTAACTAAAGCCAGTTACAGTTGGCAATGTCAACCAATGATGTCTGTTTAAATACTCGTATTTATTTAGCTTAGAAAGCAGAGACGGCCTAGAGATGTCACCTCGAACTCCCATTAAATCACCTACTAATTCAATCATTTTAGTTAGAAACTGCCCATTTTGACTTTAAAAATAAGTATACTTTTCAAATAATTCTTATTCAGTTTTATAATATATTTTTAATGTGTATTTATATCTTATAATTCTCATTAGGTTTATTAAAGAATGAAGCAAAGTGTGTGTGTGTGTGAGATATCATTGAAATTTTTATTCGTTTCAAAGGGCTATGAATGCCATTAGGTATGGAATATAACATCGTGCAAATGTCCGGTGGGTGGCACGTATCCGAAATGTACAATTTTCCATGACTGTGGCACTTAAATCAGGCTGAATGGCTTATTCAAATAGATCTGAGAAAGAAAACTCCGTAATAGAAAGTCTAACGGGTTCAAATCACAAGATCTCTGTGACTCGAAGTTCTCATGCAGTGTGTGTACTCTGGTATGAGCTATGTGGCTCGCAGAGTTGTAACCACATGTCTATAATGCCACAATGCTTTGGGGATAATGATTTGGTCAACGTCTTTCTTACATTCTCACTGGAAGAGGCGATTTTTTCAGCAGATCTTATGTTTCGTCGACGTACGGCTAATGGTGTCTGTTCACTACATCATTGTTCGCTAGTTTAGTCAGCAAACCCTGCGACGGCAATTATATCGATTCTATAATCAGCGAAGCGCCCGGAAAATGGCCCTTGCAGAACATTCATTTTGATAAAAAAAAAATTTAGCATTTTCCACCGTGATATGGAAAAACAGACTAAATGAGCCGAAGAAATGATCTTACAGGATCACTGTTTTAAAAAGTTTTTACAATTTGAAAAAATTTCTTCATTTTAAATAAGATAACAGCCAGAATAAAAGCGACAAGCGTCGAATAGAAACTTCATTAGGTTACGGAAACGATGCATCATATGTGATGCGTTTTATGGGGTGGTCACGACGTTCAGTTTCGGTCGCTTCGATCAGTCAATCTCAACCTTTCACAAACATCATAATTGTATTATATGAATGTGACTAATAGGAGGTTCTAACCATATGGCGCTAGGAGCCACATGGCTGATTATTTAATGGTAATTTCATATATCATATATTTTAAACAAATAAAGTTTCTGTATGCGGACATGCCAAATCGAATACACCCTTCACCATAGTGATGAAATGGGTGCACCGGTGCTCTGGTAGGTAGTAAGCTAGTCTATCAGACCAGGGTTGTATATTCAATTCCCCCAAAGACAAAAAGTTGGCAGAAAGAGCAAAAAGGTGCTTGGATGAAATCTGGATCCCTAAATTGGTTAACTGTGTTGGTGACAGCTCCTCTTCAAGTACTTCAATTATCATCCGGCCAATATGAAAATCAGACTGTGCAGACTGTGTCTGTCCAGCACACTGGCTAACATTAGGCTTTGGTCATTAGCAATTACGAGAGACATTGTGGGTGAGGAGGAAGGTGGCCATTTATCAGTAGCCAGTCTGAAACCAATACAGTCCAGAGTAATGGACTAATGACAGCATGAGACTCCATAAAAGTAAGATAAGGTAAAGGTCGTACATTACCAATCGATTACCAGAAATCATTGAGCAACAAAGGGGATTGAAAAGGATCTTTTAAGTTAGCGGTCTGCTTTGGAACCCTCTACAAAATGTGAATTTCGATGTTCTTTGGGAAGCTTCGATGTATTGAAATATTTTTGTTTTTATTTATGGATTTCTGGTTTTTGTTGAGAAGTTGAAAAATTTGAAATTTTACTTATACCTCTTACCTCTTTATTTGCAAGGTTTTTATTTCTATATTATTATTTATAAAGGGTGTTTTTTATAGAGGTATAGAACTTTAAGTTGCAATAAAACAACGATGGATTATTCGAATGAGATGAATTTTATTTATCCGAAAGATAATCTTGTGGCATTACATTTTAAGTATGATTTCTAGCATATGACCGCCACGGCTGGCGCGGATGTAGTCCAAACTGGACGTCCAATTTTCGATGACCTTTTCCAACATTTGTGGCCGTATGTCGGCAATAACACGGCTAATGTTGTCTTCCAATTGGTCAAGCGTTTGTGACTTATCCGCATAGACCAATGACTTTACATAGCCCCACAGAAAGTAGTCTGCGGTGTTAAATCACAATATCTTCGATGCCAATTCACAGGTCCAAAACGTGAAATTAGTCTTTCAATAAATCTATTGTGGCACGAGCTGTGTGACATGTTGCGCCGTCTTGTTGAAACCACATCTCCTGGACATCATGGTTATTCAATTCAGGAATGAAAAAATTAGTAATCATGGCTCTATACCGATCGCCATTGACTGTAACGTTCTGGCCACCATCGTTTTTGAAAAAGTACGGACCAATGATTCCACCAGCCCATAAAGCGCACCAAACAGTCAGTTTTTCTGGATGTAATGGTGTTTCGACATACACTTGAGGATTACCTTCACTCCAAACGCGGCAGTTTTGTTTGTTGTCTTAGCCATTCAACCAGAAGTGCGCTTCATCGCTAAACAAAATTCGCTTATGAAAATCGGGAACAGCGGTAATCTCGTTATGGGCACTATTTGCAAGCGTTGTTCAGGTGTGAGTTTATTCATGATGAATTGCCAAACCAAACTGAGAATAAATCACTTGACAGCTGTTAAATCGCTCTCCCTCTTGAAAAGTAATGCCAACTTAAAGTTCTATACCTCTATAAAAAACATCCTTTATATAGAAAACAAATAAAACATGTTGGATTCAAGATTTTATAACAATTTTAAATTTTAATAAATATTATAAATATTTTTCATATTTTAATTGAATTTCTAACTGAAAATATCGTACAAGTGTTTTATACAAAAAACATTTTAATATAATTTTCCAACTTTTTTTACTCGTATATGTATTTGAAATAAACTATATCAAGTGTGTAGTACTTCAGAATTTTTGTTAAAGTATTTTTTGTAGAAGAGTGTGCGAATATGAACTGTGGATGTGTACTTCTCTAACACAATCATGATGCACTTAAGCGAGTTTTAATTGAAACTACCTTTTTTCCTAGGGGTCATATTTCCTTTATGCCTTTAGTAAATAGTACATACATATGCACGGTTATTTTGATAGATATTCATGTAAATGCTCATTTGTGTGGTTGAATAAATAAATATTTAATTGAAAACTAGTGAACAAGCAGCTTTCGCATACTCATTCGCTAACACGCACACAAATACATTTTTTATCCTTTATTGACACATATAACCACAATTAATTAAATATAATTCAATATTGTTTTTTATTACAATTTTTAAATAATATTGAAATGCATGTAAATAAAGTAGAAAACATTTTTTGCTATTTGAAGAATTGTATAGACATTAAATGCTAGATAAATTTGATAAGTTTGCGTCGCTACAGATAATTTTTAACAAAATATAAATTTAAAAAAATTAATTAAAAAAAAATATAAATAAACTGTTGATGTCATTTCAATAAAATGAATGCCCTAAGTATCCAACTTTGGGGGCTAACTCACAAGATGCCTTCGGTCTTAGGAACATGATCGTTTGCAACTGTACCCAACACCTTGCCCAACACCTCTTATTTGCTTCAGAGAAATCATATTCTCTGTGAATTTCTTTAAGACATTTTCAGTGGTTCACGAGCTACCGAATTATGTAAAATATATAAACAGTTTGTATACCACTGTGCACTATTTATTTTACACTTAATCTTACCTAGGCCTCTTATCTATATTTTTTAACCTGGGTATGTATGCAGGCTATTGTTTTTACAACCCGCTAGATAAACGAAATAAATAATTTATTTAAACGCCAAGCCTTCTGCAGATTTCTAGTTCATTTAAAACACAGTTTGAAGATTCTAACTCTTAAAGTTCTAAAAATACACGCATTATGTACTCGAGTCCTTTAAGAGCGCTTAAAAAGTACCTTTTGTTCAATAATGTTCTTTAAATCAAAACTCTTTATAAAAAGGGTTTATTTTTCTTTAAAAGTACTTAAAATTTTTTTAAGTATTTAAAGTATTTTTTAAAAAAGGCCCTAAATGTAAAAAGGCCCTTTCTGATATAGTACTTTTTTCAAAATGTCTTTGTACAAGGTGTTACATAAAAACTTCTCCAAATACAATCTATCTTTTTACAAGGAATTAAAAAAACTTTTTAAATACTATTCAGAAATAAATTTTTTTCAAAGTACCTAAAACAAAAAAAAAAGTACTTTCTCATTTTTAATTGTAATTTTTTGCATGAAATTCTTTTCAACAATGTGCTTTTTTAAAATATTATTTTTATTTTAATTTAAGACAAATTACTTTTAAGAAAAAACATATATTTTAAAAATGTACTTTTTTCAAAAGGCATTTTACTTAAAACGTACTTTTTCCAAACATATTTTTCTAACCCTAAACTTGTCTTTAAAATCAATTTTAAACTAATTTAAAGTCAATTTAAAAACATTTAAGTTTATTCAACGGATTTGTTTTATTACATTTTCTTTTAGCAGTAGACTAAAGTAGATCTTTAGATCAAATAATAAAAATGTATTGCCCAGGAGGTTTTTGGGTGTTGAACTAAGATAAGGATTTAGATAGTACTTTTTACTAGTTTAACAATAAAATAATTTTTAAAATACTTAATTTTCAAAGAGAAACTTTAAATACCATATATTTTATTTTTTAAAACTGAAGCTTTTTTTCAAAAAAGTACATTTTTCAAAAAGTGTTTTTACACGTTTTTTAAAAATATATTCTCTTTAAATACACTTTGTTTTAAAAAAATCAAAAAATCTTTCTTAAAGATGTTCTACATTTAAAAAAAAGTAATTTTTTTAAAAAGTACTTTTAATCCTTTTAGGATACCTTGCTTTACAAATAAGTAATTTCCTTTGAAGGGAGTATTATTTCAGAAATACTATTTCGAGCAGCTTGCTATTTAAATAGGATTTTTTTTCACAAAGTTATACTTGCTTTAAAATTTAAAACGATACTATTTAAAAAAATATATATTTATTTTTTTCATAAGCTACGTTTTCACAGAGGTAAATATGTAAATATGAATTTTTAAAACAGAAATTTTGTTCAAAAATACATTTTTTTCCTCAATAGTACTACTTTTTTTTGAAAAAGTGCTAAAAAATGGTATTTTATTAAATAGGTTATTGCGGTTCTTCGATGTGTTACTTATCTACGAAAAAAAGGTACCTAATAAAATAAATAATTTAAATTAAAAAAAAAAATATTATCAAAAAAAAGGTGACTTTTCATAAAGGAACTTTTTCCAAAAAGTACTATTTTTTTAAATACTTTTTTAAAGTTACTTTTTTCAAAAGATAAGTATTATTATTTTTTTTTTTGGAAATGTTATACTTTGTTCAAAAAGGTACTATTTCTAAAAAAAGTACTTTTATCGAAAAGATCTAATTTGAAATTTTTTTCACATTTATACATTATCAAAATTAGGTGATTTTCTATAATTACTTGAAAAGTAAAATTTGTGGAGCATCATATTGATTCCGTCTCCTCATCCAATGGTACTAGTATTCATCGCAGAGCAATTCTAACTTTACGTTTTCCAAAAAGACTAAAGTTTGTCAAAAAAAAATTTTTTATTGGAATATTATCCTTTTTATTATCTTTTTATTACACGAAATAAAAAAAATTTAAAACAGGAATTTTGATAAAAATATATCTTTCCCCAAAAGTACTACTTTTTTCGAAAAAGTACTTAAAAATGGAATTTTGTTAAATATTTTTTAATGCGGTGTCTTAGATATATTACTTATCTACGAAAAAATAACTTTAAAAAAGGCACCTATTTAAATAAACATTTAAAATTAAAAAAAAAACAAAAAATTATTAAAGAGACGACTTTTCATAAAGGGACTTTTTCCAAAAAAGTACTATTTTTTTGAAAATACTTTTATAAAGTTACTTTTTCAAGAAAGATATTTGTTTAAAAGATAAGTATTTTTTTGTTTTTTTTTTAATATGATAACTTTGTTCAAAAAGTACTATTTCTAAAAAAGTACTTTTATCGAAAAGATCTAATTTCAAGTTTTTTCTCATTTCAACATTATCAAAATTAGTTGATTTTCTATAATTACTTGAAAAGTAAAATTTGTGGAGCCTCATTTTAATTCCGTCTTTTTATCCCATGATACTAGTATTCATCGCAGGGCAAGTCCAATTTTACGTTTTCCAAAAAGAATAGAATTTATCAAAAATTTTTTTTTGGAATAATATCCTTTTTGTATATTTTTTACAAGAAATAACAAAATTTTTAAAACAGGAATTTTGTTCAAAAATACATTTTTCCCCCAAAAGTACTACTTTTTTTGAAAACGTACTTAAAAATGGAATTTTATTAAATATGTTTTTTTTAATGCGGTGTCTTACATGTTTTACTTATCTATGAAAAAAAACTTAAAAAAACCACTTATTTAAATAAATATTAAAATTAAAAAAACAAAAATTTATTAAAGGGATGACTTTTCACAAAGGGACTTTTCCCAAAAAGATTTTTTTTTTTTGAAAATACTTTTTAAAGTTACTTTTTTCGAGAAATATATTTTTTTTAAAGATACGTATTTTTATATTTTTTTTGTTATACTTTGTTAAAAAAGGTACTATTTCTAAGAAAGGGGACTTTTATCGAAAAGATCTAATTTTAATTTTTTTCTCATTTAAACATTTTCGAAACTAGGTGACATTCAATAACTATTTGAAAAGTAAAATGTTTAAGGTTTCATATTAATTCGACCCTCTCATCCAATGATACTAGTATTCATCGCAGGGTAATTCCAATGTTAGGTTTTCCAAAAAGAATAGAGTTTTCAAAAAAATATTTCATTTATCATGTATTTTTTTACTAAGTACTTTTCTTTTTTTGAAAAGGATGCTTATTAAAAAGGTACTTCTTTATATTTATAACTTTTCAAAAAGGAACAAATTCTAAAGGGTACTTTTCCTTTAAAAAAAATGTTTTTTTAAAGTACTTTTCCACTGTTTACATTTTTTTTTGAATTTCTCCAACTTAATACAAAAGCAATAATTTGATATTTAATTAAAAACTTCTCATACCATAAATAACAAACAATAATTAATATAGTTATTCAAAAAAGAAAAAAAATAAATAAATAAAAATTATTGTTTTCTGAGCTTAATAAAGAAACAAAAAAAAAAAAAACAAAATAAATGATAAAAGCAGCTTGTTGTATTTAATTTAATTTCATTTAATTCAATTTATTCATTTCAATTATTTATCAACTTACCACTGATCTCTTTAAATAGAAAATCCTTTCTCTTTGTGTTCATTTATTTTATACAATTTTGTGTTATTATTTCAACAGCTCGTTAAATGCGTACAACAACAAAATTGTATAAATGACAACAAATTGTTGTTGCAATGTTTTGTTATCAAATTAAAATATAATTAAAGGGAAATAAAATATAATTAATTTTAGTAATTTAAATATGAATTGATGATGCATTTATGCTGTTTTCATTATTTAATTAAAATATAAATAAATGCCGATAAAATATAATATTAAATTATTTGGTATACAATTTTGCTTTCGCCGTAGAAATGAAAATATATAATAAATAGACGATAGATATCTGTTCATGAACATGGGGTTGCTTCAATTTAAAATGTGCCTGCAACATAATGTTATTCTCGATTTTTTACATCGCAGCTAGAAAGGGATCTCGTAATGAAATTTGGTTCAATTGGAGGAATATTTTAATGTATCTGCTCGTTGCAAGGAGCGCATACAAAAAAAGAAATTAACTGATAGAAAAGTTCATCGTCGGATTAATGATATCGTATCAACGAAATTAAAACATCAATGTTATGACAAATGTCACCAATAAGGAAAGAGCCTTAACATTGGTCAAATTTCATATAAAAAAACTTGACTTTTGTTAAGACATATTAATGGCTAATGTAGATGGGGGGTAAAGACAGGCATCAGTGTTATAACAAAAGTAATTATGGAGTTTTGCCATTTTAAAGGTGTCATCTCTTTTATGACATCAATGTCATTAAATCGATGCAATATTTTGTATATTACTAGAGTATGCCCGCCCTGTGGTCGAAATTCGACCAAATTTATTTTTGTAAACTTTTTATATATTTTTCAAAAGTACATATAAAAATGGAAATAAGAATAGAATGAACAAATAAAATAAATTTTCCTCCTGAGTGTTTACAGAAATTAAGAGAGAAAGAGGCTTTATGATTAACTAATATTCTTAGCTGTTTTTAACTAACTTAGACAAACAAAAATGTAGAAGAAAAATACATTCTGCACTGCTCCTATTAACAATCAATCAAGCGAATACGTTGAGTTTAAGACAGTTAAAATGGTTCTTAACTTTTTTCACTTGCCTTTTTATATATAGAAGATTAATAGGAAAAATATTTTTACAAGCAAAATGTAAAAGTGTTCAAATAATTAATTGATTTTTTTTATTTATAATTTTCAATTTAAAAAGTATTTTTCTCAAATTTTAGAAATGAAAACCATAACTCCAAACAGTGCAGACATTGGGAGATTCAATTACATTTCAATTACAATTAATATTATAATTACAGGTAATGAGAAATTGCATATTCTCAATTACACATTACAAATAAATGTAATTTAAATCAGGGATTAAATAACAATAACAATTACCTGTAATTCAATTACAGTTTGTAATTAATTACACATGCAATTACGCTATTATATGTAATTGTATTTTTAATTATTTAATTATAATTACGTTCAAGTAATTGTAAGTGTAATTGGGATTTTTTCAATTACACAGTACATGTAATTTTTTATTGGAAAATTACAATTAAATTTTCAATTATTTACATAAATAATTTGGAAATTGGAAATTATCAATTACACATTACAAGTAATTGTAATTTAAATTAGGAACTAAAGCCAATTACAATTACTTTTTATTTGCAATTGAGAATTTCCAATTACAATTACATTTAATCAGTAATTAAAAATTACATGTAATTGTAATTGGAAATTACAAGTAATTGTAATTGTAATTAGGCAATAATCATTACTTTCAATTGAACAGAATTCTATTATATTTCTTAAAATTTTCTATTACATTTAATTATAATTTAATTTTTTTTTTCAATTACAATTACATGTAATATATACTAGAAAATATCCACTTACATTTTACAAGTAATTATAATTGAAATGTTTCAATTACAAATTAAATTACATTGAAAAAAACTCAATTACAATTGCAAATAGTTGAATGTAATTGTAATTGAAAAATTCCAATTACGTATAATTGCATATTTGGATGTGGAATTAATTACAAACTTTAATTGACATCCCCCATATCTGAAATAGTGTATGTGCCATACAAAATATATGACACTCTGTCATCATATGTGTGGCGTCAAGGTAAAAATATGAGAGTAAATGACATGTAATGGTGATATAACCTAGATGGTTAGCACGTTGGCTACGACTTTCAGCTCGGGGGTTGTGGGTTCGATTCCCACTAAAGACTCTGGGTGGTTCACAACAACGAGTAATGGTGTTCGTTACTATGCTTGATAATATAAGTTAGAATATAATTTGTAATTGTTTTGTAACATTTGTTAAAATAAAAATAAAAAAACGATATTTAACACCAGAGACGTTGCAACTCTGGTGCAAAAATGAGCAGAGTTGTTATAAAAAGTAAACCTTAATTCAACTTATCAACGCCTGACTTCCCTACTCTCTCTAATCCTTTCCAAAGGAGGCATAATTTACTGAGTGTTATTTTTCTTAAAAAATAAACCCAAGTCTTTTACTGAATATCAAATATTTATTATATTGATGACAACTTGTCACCAATAAAAAACTGTTTCTCTATTTGTTATTTATTTGATATCTGTTTAACTGAATAAACAAAAATAAACCCAAGTCTTTTACTGAATGTCAAGTATTTATTTAATGTATTGATGACAACTTGTCATCAATAAAAAATGTTCCTCTATTTGTCATTTATTTTATATCTGTTTGTCATTGCATTAATGACAGATTACAATGGTCGATGTCATTGATGACAAAGTAAACAATTGATGTAATGATTAAAATCAGAAGGATGACACGGAAATCAAAAACGAAGACATTTGTCATATTTATTGAGGACAAATTACATCAGCTATCGTTTTCTATCAGTATTGAAGACGTATAAAAAACAAAAAGTGCCATATTAAGCGCTTGAATATGTTGTACACGAAAAAATCTCCCCGCTTCATTTCTCCACAACGATGTATTACAGTATTTCCCGCACTTAAGCCTAACGGCTTTTTAATATGATTCATTCTGGAGGCCTACGATTTAAATGGCACCGAAAATTATCAGGCCATATTCCAGTATCGTTTTTAGCTTTCTCGGTTTCTACTGGTATTATCCCCGCTAAATCGAGTACAGACATTTTTTTTAATTTTTAATATATTTTGTAAATTTTAAATGTATTTGAAAGCCAGACTAGGACACATTGAAGTACTATTTCTACACCGCTGTGTTGCTGTTTTATAAATGTATAAACAAATTAGATGAATTCCTGGGTAACAAGTACTCCAAACAAGTGACTCATATGCTGTCCAATATTACGAGTATAAAAGAAAGTAGTGATCGGTTTTCTCAACTAAGTTTCAAAATTTCGATATAAAACGGTTGCAGCAAAATTGTACACCAAATAAAATAAATTATTTAATTTTCTACAAAATTTAATACCTGCCTTTTATAAATAAATATAATAATTTCAATTTAAATGTAATATTAAGTTTAAAATAATTTATTAAAATGTTTATGATTGATTTTTTTCTTGATAGTTTCTTGATGTTTTTTTAAAGGAACCTTAAAGTATAAACTTTTTATATTTTCTTTTTTAGTTTAGTTTTATTTTATTTATTTATTTATTTAACACTAAATTTAACTTATCTATTGATCTTAGAAATATTAAAAAAAATTACTACGTATTTGCTTTTTCTATATTTTTTATTTTTGAAATGATCATGGATGGGTCCTTTTAAATTTGAATTAAACATAGAATATTATTTTAATTTTTTTTTACAAAATATATTTGAATGTAAACACTTTAAAAGGGCAAATATTTGCCTAAAATTAGGCCACCTATTATGTTATGTCTAAAATAAAGAATTTATTATATTGAAGATTAAGGTCCATTGTTATAACTTGCCAAGGGTGGTGGTGCTCGTTACTATAACTTACCTTTACAGTACGTGATAATTGAATGTTATTTCTAGCTTACATATAATAGCAAACAACTACTTATCGAACATATGCTAGTAGCCGGACATTCAAGAACGTTCGTAGCCGCCCGAACAGTTGTTTATAGCCACACATGTATGTTAGATTAGCAAGTAGCTTGTGCGGCTAATAGCAATTGACTGTACTGCTATTAGCATCTGATTGTGGAAGTATTAGCACTTGTTATTGCTGCTTTTAGCACTTGTTTGTGCGATCATTAACTTTTATTCGAGCGATTTCACTAGCCCAAGTTCACTTTTTTAGCATATTTGATTATATTTATGTAGCCAGATAGGAATTTTCCGCTTTTTGCTTCTTGTAAACTAGTGTTGAAAGTTATTTCATTTAGCTTTTTTAGCCAAAATATAAAGAAATAGCTGAAACAAAAACTGTTTGCTATAGCTTTTTATGTAGCTGCTGATATTTGGTACTAAATGGCTCTCCGAGCCATTTAGCAAAACAAACAACATCAGTTTTGAGATAAAGAGAAGAATAATACTGGCCAATAGATGCTACTTTGGACTAGGTAAGCAGTTTAAAAACAAGGCCACCTCTCGACAGACAAAAATCACTCTCTACAAGACACTGATACTACCCGTGCTATTATATGGTTCCGAAGCATGGGTACTTGCGAAAGCCGATGATGCTGTGCTTGGAGTGTTTGAGAGAAAAATTCTTCGAAAAATCTATGGACCAATCTGCGTTGGCGGAGAATATCGGTGTCGTAAGAACCATGAGCTGTATGAGCTGTATGCCGACATAGACATAGTCAAACTTATCAAATTACAACGATTGCGTTGGCTAGGTCATGTTGTGAGAATGGATGAAGATGCTCCAGCTAGAAAGTCATTTGAATACGAACCTGGTGACGGTTCACGCAGAAGGGGAAGACCGAAACTTCGATGGAAAGATCAAGTTGAGGAAGACATCTCGAAACTTGGTGTCAGAAACTGGAGAAGAAGCGCAGAAGATCGAGGCGCTTGGAAATCTATTTTACGTTCGGCTACAGGAACAAATGTTCTGTAATAGCCACCTAAATATATAAATATATCACAATAGGTAATGCTAATGTGACTTTTTAACTTTCTAGTGGCAATGGCTAGAGCAAAAATATAAGAAAAAATATTCCTGAATGTTGGCTTAAAATTCCGCCATAATACTGATATTTTGTGGATATAGTGATGCCAGACGAATGTAATAATGTACAATTTTGCTCATTAAGATAAAAATGAGACACATAACTGAATACAAAATTGCCATAAAACATTCCTGAACTCACTACTTATTTTCCAAATAAATATGCGTTAGTTTATCCCTATTCATGAAAAAATGGCAAAGCAAATTATGCAGAAATGATAATAAAGTTGCCAGATATGACAATCGTAAGGCAGTATAATCCCTATCTGAAAAAGGAACCTTAAAAAAAACACCTCTAATTTTGAAAAAACACCTCTAATTTATGAAATATTTAATCTAGAGAGAGCGAAAGAGCTCTCTCTTTACAATTCTTCTCGTAAACTTTTTTCAATTCGATACACAGAATAAAAACTTTGCTCCAATTTCGGATACAAATTCTATTAATTTTTTAATTAACTTAATTGTATATAATTAAATAAAAATGAAGAATATTTTATTTTAGTAAATAATTGAATTAATTAAAAATTTAATTGAACTTGTATCTGAAACTAATTAAAACCTTTAATAGGTGCAACTTATTTTTTCTGTGTATGTTCTTGGCAATTCGGAAATATTATAGACAAACTTGATAGACCTGCTGATATTTTTAAAATATTTGCCCCATTAAAAGTGTATTTCATTTTTTTTTTTAATTTACTTTTTAAGAAAATTTTTCAATAAATATTTTTTTTTTTGTAAAATAATATTTTTTTAATTTTAAACATATTTTAAGAATAAAACACACTTAAATTTAAATACAAATAAAATACGAAAAATGAATGAGTTTATAAATATTTTCTTTCCAATGATATACAAAAGGAATTTTTTTTTTTTGTGATTTTATATTTATTTTCAATACTGCGCAAACAGTCTTCTTTGTGAACAATGGAGCTAAAACAAGGAAAAGAATTATGAAAGAAAAGAAAAACACAAAGTTGCAATAAAATTGTGAATTGAGAATTTTAAAACGTTTAAAGGAGCTTCGGAAAAGCTAATAAAAAATAATACAAACACTAAAAACTACGTTTGGTTTAAAAAGGATTTAGAAATTTCCATTTACCTTTTGTACGATTTAAATTATTTATGTACAAATATTTCTTATAATATTTCTTTTTTTTAATAATTATGTATAACTACTTTTTTATATTAAAATTAAAATTTACTATTTATATTTAACTATTTATAGGTTTGTCTTTTTAATTAGGTAGTAATGGAATTTATATGTGGTTCTAGAATTTCATATAATTAAAATCATTTATCAAATGCGGGCTTACCTCTTCATCGACCGTACTGGGAAACATGCGCACCGGTAGATTTTTCTCCAAACTGAAATGATCTTCAGTGGTTTTACGGTAGACAGGATTTTCAAAATTCATAGAATTAATAGAACGCCTGCTGCAGTAGCGATAACCGCTATAAAGGAGCTGTTGAATAGAAAATTTCAATAAATAAAAATTATTTGCTAGCGTTGCTGAGGGCAATAAGTAAAAATAAATATATATGTATATACATCTTTACATATAACAAAACTGGAGCAATACCATTTGGGTACATTAAGTATTTTTTACAAATTTTGTATCTGTTGC